>OY294051.1:12146491-12244491 GCA_958510825.1 Brachypterus glaber
TCTGGGCGATTCCGTTTGGTTTTGTTTTTTTATTTTTATTAAAATTACTTTTTTTGTATTAAAATGAACTTTTTTTTATGTTTTTGTGCATTTTTGTTTTTTTTTGTTATCTAAAAATTTCGTTTGGTTTTGTGTTTTTTTCGCTCATCCTGCCTTCCCCCTTCAAACTTTTTTCGATTTTTTTTTTCACCAAAAAATGCATTTTGACATTGTCTAACCTGTACATACCCAGCTCCTTAAAAAAAATTAATAGTTTTTCGTTTAAATGCTCTGGGCGATTCCGTTTGGTTTTGTTTTTTTATTTTTATTAAATCGCCCGTAGGGCGCCGCGATGATTTTTTTTTACTTTTTTTGTATTAAAATGAACTTTTTTTTATGTTTTTGTCCATTTTTGTTTTTTTTGTTATCTAAAAATTTCGTTTGGTTTTGTTTTTTTTCGCTCATCCTGCCCCCCCCCCTTCAAACTTTTTTCGATTTTTTTTTCACCAAAAAATGCATTTTGACATTGTCTAACCTGTAAATACCCAGCTCCTTAAAAAAAATGAATAGTTTTTCATTTAAATGCTCTGGGCGATTCCAGGAGCTGGGCGGTTTTTTTTTGAGGAACTTAAATTACTCGGGTAAAACTCCATGATCGATAATAGTGATAGTTATCATCAGGGTGTCTATTCTCGGACTCGAGAGAACGCATTGCGGAACACCCCATTCCCGAAGAAAGGTATCGTGGGTGGCATATTTTTCCTCTCAAAACGCACAAATTACATATTCTTGAACTTCGCTTCTCACGAAAATCGAGGAACTTACATCTACTACCCGGGACCGTGAGATGCTGAGCGTTCACGGAAATTTTGACAAAATTTGACAAAAAGAATATAATATAGGGACTATCTTATTTGCTGAATACACTGTAAAAATACTTTTATAGCGACTACCTAATTTTCTGAATACACTGAAAAATCGTATAACTTAAGTTATTGTAAAAGTAAAAACCCCTTCACTCCAACACAAGATAGGTACTGAAAAAAAAAACATGCATTTTGGATATTCAGTCTACCAATTTTCTCTCCAAAGTTCCAAGTATACTTCGTCTGGAACTTTGAAGAGAAAACCGGCAGTTTGAAGAGGACAATTCCAAGAGATTTTCTGATATGGAAACGGCACTTTGGGGAGAAAACTCCTCAAAATGCCAGCACTGGCACTTTGAAGAGCTAAAAAGTGATGGCACTTTGAAGAGCTCGCCAAAGTGCCGCGTTTCTCTTCAAAGTGACCACTTTATATTAAAAACACTCCTCAAAGGGCCTGTTTTACATATATATATACAGAGGAAACGAAGATAGAACGATCAGATCCAGGCTGACGTAACGAGGCGACCCGCACGACGCTCTGAATTTTATCATAAAAAAAATACACGTCAGCCTTGATCTTTATTTGAAATGTTTTGTAAAATCTGAAATGCTCTGTATATATTTTTTTGTTCATACCACGACTTTGAAAATTTGAAAATCATCGTATTTTCCAGCTGTACAGAGTAAGTATGCGGTACAAACTGCCTTCCCTTAATATTTTAATTTATAATTTAAAATAGGAAATAATAAAAATAATAAAAAAATTATGTTTAGTTTCTTTATTGAAAGAAGTTTATTTAACCTTACAAAAAAATATATTTTAATTTTAAGACATAAGTACGAAAAACTCCTTAACACTTTGTAATATAAAAGCTGTACACTAATTAACAATATTACCTATTATTAAAAACATTATTAAATTGAAATTAAACCTTAGAATTTTAACCATAAACATTAACTTTAACGCGGAATCATACATGAAAAATTAATAATTATAAATGCTACCCGGAAAGGGTTAAACCTAAAATTACTTGTATGTAACTATTTTTTCTTTCTTTTATGACTACTTTCCTTCTCTTTTAAAACTGACCAACAGTAGTCGCTAAGCATGGCCGCGCCTTCCGTACCCTGATATCGCTTTTCCATATTTTTTATGTCCTGGTGGAATCTTTCTCCCATTTAGTCGCTTACTTTTCCGAGAATAGGAGGAAAGAAATCTAGGTGCGAATTTAAGAAATGCATTTTTAGTGACATTCTGCAACCCATTATACCATAATTTTTAATTAATGAACCCACCCTTGATTTATAATTTTTTTCCCTTTTATTACCCAAAAACTCACATACCACCAACTTAAAAGACTGCCACACCATTTTTTCTACATTTGAAAGTTTTGCTTCAAAGCTATTATCCTTCAACACTTTTCGAATTTGAGGTCCGACATAGATCCCTGCAGTTATTTTAGCTTCTGAAAGCTTCGGAAATAGCTTTTTTAAATGGTTTATTGGCTCGCCATCTTTTTTTATTCCCTTCACGAAGTTTTTCATCAGTCCTAATTTAATATGAAGTGGCGGCAAAAGTACCTTTTTGGGATCTACCAATGGAACATATTCTATATTTTCAGAACCTGGGACAAACGCACTTCTTTGTTCCCATTTTTTAACTTTAAAATGTTTATTATCAGCCCTGCTGTCCCACAGACATAAAAAGCAACAAAATTTTGTGTAACCCCCCTGCAAACCTAACAAGATTGCTAACACTTTAAGGTCCCCACATATCTGCCATTTGTGTTCTTTGTATTTTAAAATATTTAAGATTCTTTCCATATTATTGTAGTTTTCTTTTAAAGTTGTGGAGTACGCCACTGGAATTGATAACTTTTTGTTACCATTATGTAACAAAACGGCTTTAAGACTTGACTTTGAGGGGTCGATGAATAACCTCCACTCCTTTGCTTTATAAACTATATTCATATTTTCCATCAAACCTTTAATATTATTGCAATAAGAGATATCGGCTTCCTCTGTGAAGAAAGGCTGCAAGGTTTTATTTCTTTTACGGTAATAGCTGATTCTGGTGTTATTTGCTAAAAGGTTCCACTCTTTTAATCGGGATCCTAAAAGTTCCGACTGTTCCTTAGATAATTTTAGATCTCTGGATAATTCGTTTAAATCACACTGATTTAGCAAATGTGGAACACTTGAATTTTTAAATTCCTCATCATTTTTTTCATATACGTAGTTTTCTACCTTATCCTGATTTTCGTTTTCAATTTCATTTTTATTTTCATTAAGAGCTTTGTTGGTTTTTGGTTTAGTTATGGACTGTACATCTGGATAAGTCATTTATTTTTATTATTTTTATTCCTGCCAGAAAGGTTCGTCAAACAAAAATAACAGTCCGTTATATGATTTGAGGGTTTCCGCCAAACCATGGGTGAAGAAAACGGCACGGAATTTCTTAACAAATTGGAGTAGCAGCTAGAACAATACTTATTTGGCGTCCAGTCTTTATCCAAATTATTTATTCTTCGACCAAATGTTTGAAAATATAAGGTTTTAATTGAATCGTTTATGTATCTTAATTGCAAATTTACACCATATTTGCCACACACGTAACAAAATCTGTCCGGCGAATTTAAACAAGGCATTTTAATATTAAAAATAGATAAACAAATAGGTAAACGTGTAAATAAATAAATAAATAAAATTATGAACAAATAAACGAATAAATAAATAAACAAGGCGTTAACTAATAAAAATAGCGGCGAATTAAAATTGATGAAATATCAAATGCAGTTAACGTCAAAATCAATTCATGGCCTACTTTGGGTGCTTTACACTTTAAATTGATATTAAATTTTCTAACATGATAGACTTTAAATTACTATTGCGGCGCTTCTAGGAGGTCCTTTAAGATAAACTAAAAAAAATAATGAAGCCCAAAAAATACAGAGTGTTTTGTTTTTTATTTCATAAAAAAATTCCATTTTTTAAAAATTTGAGAAGCAAAAAACAAATTTTTTTGGTCAAAAAAAAAAATGACAGTCGCTTTCGACAAAAACCACATAAAATATAAAAAAGACAATATTTTTTTACGTCTAAAAAAATTTTTGTAGTAAAAATAAAATATATGTAAAATTTATGAATTTTTGAAAAAAGGTCTATTTTTTTTAATAAAACACCCTGTATCTTAAAATTCTGACGTGATGGAAAAAATCTGAAAGCGGATTCAAAATCAGGAGAAAAAATAGGTCTAAACCTACTATTCAAACCTTGTGCAACAAACCAAAAGTTTGCTTTTGTGGCATAGTGTTATTATAAATAGATAGACATAAATTTAATTTAAATTAGGATAAAATAAATAGACAGATTAATTATTTAAATGTCGTATCTCTGCAATTTTTAATTTATGATATAGTTCGATAGCAAAAGCTAAACCTGTCAAATGCTGGAGATCCGAATCCTATGTTAAATTTAGTTAAAAAGATTCTTGTAAAAAAGACTTATTTATTATACTTTACCCCTTCCTTTTTAGTTTTGTTTTCTTGGTTTCTTTCACTATCAGGATCGTCGGTGTTTTGGAGAAAATAGTCTCCTGGTTACAACTACTGATTCCTCTGTTTCTAAAAAATAAATAGCATACAAGTTAGGTAGTATACCGGGTGCCACAAAATAGTGGTTTCATATTTTTCCTAAGAAAATGACTAAGCCAAGAATAATTGTGCATACTTCAAAGCTAACTAGATTTAAAATTTAAATATAATTAAAAAAATACAGGTTGTTCCATTTAAAAATCAAAAGTTGAGGTCATTTCCGGCGAAACCGGAAGTGACAGAATATTTTTTACAATGTCAAAAAAATCAGTTTATTTAATTATTTACATCCTCTAAATTTCATTTTGGTAATTTAATAAACAGAAAAGTTATAGGGGTGTGTACCACTTTTTTGTGGGACCCAGTATACTAAATTATAAAATTAAAAATTGTTCACATTTTCCAACCTGATTTTTAACAAAAAAATCCAAACAGAACTTTTATGACATTATCAAGAAATCTGCAAAAACAATAAAATATCTAAGTGCTTATACATATAGAATAATAATAAATAAATATAACTCGCCAACGTTTAAGTTAGTAAAAGGTTACGCTGTAGTAGGAAGATTATGATTAGGTTACTAATTTGACGTTTACTCATAATTTTGGACCCCCCCCCCCTATAACGCTATTTTCCTATACAATTAACATGGACATAACACTCAAAAATGACCCCCACATCCCCTAGGAGCGTTACGTAATACTTGAACGTTCCTAGTGGACCGCTAAGAGGATTATATATTGCGGAACCATAGTGGTTGTTTTGATTTATTATGTTGGGAGACGGGGAAGTGAGGGGGGGGGTTGGTTTGTATTTACTAAGAAGAAAAATAAAAAAAACTGCTATTTAATGGATAGAATATAGTTGTAGATTTTGCTAAGATTGTTCAAGTCTGATCTTTTATTGCGTTGGGGGTTCTATTAATCTGAACCATTTCTAGAAATTTTCTTTTTGAGGGGTTATTTTCTTTCCGAAGAATATTCGCGTTGTCAAAGTCCATTGTGTGTCTGTCATTAATAGAGTATTTGGCCAATGCACATGTGGGTCTTTTGTTCTTTATCTCTTATCTCTTTTGTGAGTGGTAATGCGCCCGGACAGATTTCTGCCTGTTTCGCCGACATAACTAAAAATGCAGGAAACGTGATAGACAAGACCTGAACTTTCAAGCGCAGATAAGGGGGTTTTAGCATTTGTGTATAGGGAGACAATTGTTTTTACATTTTTTGTACTTATTTTGACTTTTTCTTTGACATAATGTATAATCGCCTTCTTTAGGTTCTCTCGATATTTTTAAAGATCTTCACCGCTTCTTCATATTTTGTCCAATCGTTACTTTCTAGAATCATGCTATTTGCCGATTCAGACGTAAAATTGTTCTCAAACACTATCTTTGCGTCTTTTGATTTTTTTATTGTTTGTTGTGTGTTCTTTTTCAAACAGACTTTCTGATTTATTATTAGGACTTCCTTGAAGAACTTTTCTTGTCTTGTAACTTTTTTCTTATATTGCTTTCTGGTTGCACTTTCCGCTGCAATTATTTTTTTTTCGGGCATATCCATGGGGATAAGGCTTCTGCTTGTCTTCCAATTTTTAGTTCCCTTTTTTATGAACCGGCCTTACAAACACGTCTAAACTCTTGTGGTGAAACAAACGCATTTTGCTTCGATAATCCTGGTTGAATGTTTTTATTAATAAATGCGGCTGAAAAAGAACTTGCTTTTATTAATTTATTTGCCATAGTATTTTGCTTTGAGCCTTCTGGGTGTGTTTTTTCGTTTACAGATGCAGCTGGCAAAACAATTACCGAAGTATTTTGATTAGAAAATTCTATTTCAGCGTTCTCCTTTCCATGTGTGGCTGGTAAAGAGCCTAAATCTTTTGTCTGATTTGCAAAATTTGGACTTTTTCCGTCACAGATCTCGGAAGAAAATAAATTTCGGAGAAAACGTTTCTATTAAACGGGTAATACCCGTCTTTTTAAAAGCCTTTGTAATATTTAGAGTACGAGAACGGTTTAATCCTTTCGAAGACTATGATGAATTAGATTTTTTTATAATATTTCGCTTAAGGCATGTAAGTGGGTCTAAACCTCCAAAGAGCGTTTAGAACCACTTTGGCACCGGGTATCGGAAATGCGAATTTACTCAGGCGCCAGATTTTGAGAAGTTTACTCTTCGATTACGAGACAGAATTGTTCAAATAAGCTAGACACAGATTTAAAGAAATAAACGCTTTATTTAACACTAATTTATATAATTATTATAATAATTTTAACACTAAAATAATATTATGTACAGGTCAGTTCGTCTTACGGGACTTTTACAGGCTCACAGGAGTCGGGACGGGTCTCGGTCGACTTTGAGAGTAAATGGGGTCCACTTGAAACCGTTTATCGGAATTAGCGATCACGACCCTTTAAGACCCAACGGTCTCGTAGCACGCTTAGTGACTGGCTGTGTTCACGTAAAAAGTTTACAATTGAAAGATACGGCTCGGTACTCACCTGTTGCTGGTACTACGGCAGGACTTCGGCTTCGGTGGTGTCGGATCGGAATACGGAAAATAAGACAGCGAATTGATGGCTACACCAGCTTATAAGGCCTTTCCTCGGTTCTCCGTCGGTGCGTATGCGTTCTTTTACATTACTTCGGCACGTCCTTTAGTAATAGAGTATTCACTTCATTACAGGCATAACACGTTGTTTCAAATTCTGGAGTTCCTAGAGAATCGACTAGAAACCCCCACTGATAGGCAAAAAATAATAAACAAACGATTATTTTACTTTTTGGCTTTAAATACGAACAAATGTTTCGTTTGGATTTTCGATTACTGAACAAGAATTAACAAGAATTTTTTATCGAGAAGATTTTAGATAAATCCATTTTGGATACGCCATGCATTTTCATATGCATTTAGTGATAAATAAATTTAAAGCAATATCTAACAACTTTTGAGGTTATTTTTTTTTGGTAAATTGTAATTAATATTGCATTATAAGTATAAATAATTCTGTAAATAATCGTTTTCAATATTGATTCTCCAACCCCTGCACTTGGAGGGCAATGATTTGTGTTAATATTTTTTCCTCTTCGGTGGCTGGAGACACCACTAAATTTTCTAAGGGTTCAATATATCGAGCGATATTGGGGACTTATAATATACATAACTTAACCAGTGGCGTTCCTACTTTATATTTTATTTATAAATCCGTAAAAACGAAAGACTCTTCAATTATTTTTTTTGTTTTGCACAAAAAAAGTTACAAGCCTAAATTTACAAAAAAAAGGATAAATAATTTTTTTTTTAGAAACGGTTAAATTGGCTAAAATTAAATTATGTTTTAGAGTTATACCCGTCTCCACGGGAACAAAGCTCTAAGTCTTATAGTTTTTGTGCTAGAGCTTAACAAAACTGGCTTTCAACGGATCTGCCCTTTGATATAACTGCCTAACGCAACAAGATATTTGGATAAAACTTAAACTAAGTTACTAAGAGTAATAAGCACAACTTAATTTTAGATGTCAGTATCGTCCGAAAAAATGGGTGCATTTTTTAATTTATCCGTTTTTACTTAATTTCTGAGACGCCACTGACTTCTCTAAAGGTTAAATATTTTGCACCATTTGGGGACTTAACATGATTTGGCAAGTAGTTTAAGCAGTTCTTTAGACAAAAAGGGTAACTTTTTAAATAAAATATAAAGTAGGGACGCCACTGGTTAAATTATGTAAATTATAAGTCCCCAATATCGCTCAAAATATTGAACCCTTAGAAAACTCAGTGGTATCTCATAAATTAGGTAAAAAGGGCAAAATTAAAAAATATATCTTTTTTAACGTATTCCACTGACTTCTAAAATGACGTTGTTCTTATTATTCTTAGTAACTCAGTTCAAGTTCCATCTAAAAATCTTGTTTCGTTCAGGAGTTACATCAAAATGCCATTTTTGTTAAGCTCTATCACGAAACCTATAAGACTTAGAGCTTTGTGCCCATGGAGACTTTTAATCAGTCAGTTAAGAACTCCAACATACTTAAATTTCAAAAAATTTAACCGGGGGCCAATTCAAATGTACGTGGTCCTTTATTGCAAAATATTTTTATTTATCAAGTTATGTATGTTTTAACCTACTGTTCTATTTGTAAGGGCATTAAAGTTTTTTTCGGTGGTTCCCCAGGTGTCATACTTTTGACGCGAGATCCTTCCGCCCATTTTTTTATTCGATAATACTCCGTTTTTCATTTGCCAGGAGTTTTTTTTCGATTTATGTGAAATTCGGCCCCCGTTTTATTTTATCCTTGGAATCCATTTTATATTGTTGCGCGACTATATGGTTTTATAAATAAATAAAAATTCACAAATCTTCTTTTTTCTTCTTATTTGTCAATATTTAGCTATTACTATGACTAACTTAAGGAAAATGTACCGTAACTGGAAGTTTATGGAAAAACACTTTTAACATCATAACCGGTAGTTATCGTTATCTGTTAGCTAGTTGATACTTTTAACCGTACATTGAAAAAACGGGCCTCACCGACTCAATTTTAATGTTAGTGACAAAGGTATATAAGACTAGACGATAAATAGCTCGGTTTTCCTATGTCAGAAAAAGTTGTTGCCACACAACAAATAAAAATATTGAAAATGTTTTATTATTGAACATTTTAACATATTTAACAATCTGTAGAAAAGATAAATTTTGGTAAAGAGGCAAAAAAAATCTGGTTTTGGTTTATCTTTCAACTTTAAAACAAAATATATCATGTTCACTAAAATCTATAATATTACACTAAAAATCTAAAAATTAATATTTTTAGATAATTATCCAATACAATTAATGAAGGCTCCGCTAGGTTGGCAATTATTTGGTGACCAAACCAGTTCAAAAATTATCTTGGTTAATTTCATCATGAGAATCTTGTTATTTGTTTTTGGATGAAAACATTAATTAAATAAAATATTAAATCCCCTTGCATTTCCAGCAGACATATAAAACATATAAAAAACGTTAAAAATTAATAAAATAATAAATTTAATAAAACTTACTCTCTAAAATTTTTTATTAACTCTGCCTTGAGCAGATCGGGTGAGTAATAGATATTTTTTTCCTCCAGCTATTCCTTATTTTGTGGCTTCTTTTCAGTTAGTTGTTGGAATTTTTTCAACCAAAACGTTATGCTAAGAAACATTATCCAATATAATTACAGAAGGCTTCTCCAAGTTGGAAATTAGTTGTTGCTCAAATCAGTTAAAAAATTATCTTTTTGGTAAAAATATTAATTCTGCTCCAGGTATAAATCCCCCTGCATTTCCAGCATTAAGAATTATATTCCTAAAAAGAACAAAACGGTTTTAACATCAACAATATCAATTTGATATTCTAATATTATCATGGGGTCCCCATGGGGGGCTGTTCAACAAGATGTCACCGACCTGGAGGAGTCTAGCTGAAATTGACGCCCATATAAAATGTTCCAGTTAAACGTGACGAAATAGGTATAATGGGGAAGAGGAGGTCTAAAAGTAGCAAAAATTCGTAGGCATAATTGATGGAACAGTCCCCAAATATTTTTGATTGGCCTGTAGCAAAAAAAAATACTTTTCATATTCCCAATATGTGTTAACATTTATGGTCAGATTTTATGTTGGTTTCCAATAAAAAAAATTTCACGGCCAAGGGGACCCGAAAAATAAATAATTTCTCTCATTAAAAAGCATTTCTCTATAAATATAGTTAGTCAAAAAACAAAAACCTTTTTTATGCGTGCATTTATTATAAAATCAGGGGGGCCCCTTAAATTCCCTGTGCTTGATAGGAAATCATCAACGAGCCTTTCTACTAAACTAATACAAGGGCTCAGGGACGATCCGAGCTTTTTGTCGTGGGGTCGTGGGTCAAGGTAATATTTCCGACTGTACGAAAAAAAAAAGAAATACCACTAAAAAGTTTTGATGAAAAAAAAGGTCCTCCAAAAAAAAAAGCTTTGTCCCTGACGGTTTCTGCCAGAATTTTTTTTACTTCTTCCCCAAAATGATGACTAGAAAAAAGTCATTGCCTCACTACAAAAAATATCTAAATTTACATGCTAAATCAGAGGTAATATGTTGCCAATCATCATCATATAAAAAAAATCATGTTTTCGACTGACAAAAAATCATCGATCGTCATAACTGTCACGTGAAAGGCTTTCTTTTTCCTCGACATATCAATAGTTCTGTGCCAGTCGTCAGGTGTGTAAATTTGTTGCGACTTACTGAAGTTTTCAATCGATGCAAAGTCACAGTCATTGGGGAGGAATGAATGTCCACTTTGCATGAATTTTTGGTCAATTATTTCTACGTTGTTGTCTGGACTTTGTACATGTTTCATTAATATCATGGGAATTTTCCAATTCCGGTTTTGCCTTGTACATGTATCACTGTACATAACCACATGTTTGGCTGCTGGGGCTCTAGGTTCTATGTGTTTAATCAAACAGGTTCTTGTGAACCTTTTGAACCATTAACTTCGTCCCAACAGTACATGAATCCCATTTTGGTGGAAAGTTCATGGCAGCCTAAATTGTATACGTACATATTACGTTTGTAGTAGGCCTGTTGACACACCAATTTAGGGAAAGGCAGAGACTTCTCCAAATCAAACGAGAATGCATAGTAGCTGTCATTGTTAGCTGATATTTCAGCATCCGCTATCATGGAATCGCGAGCTTTTTCTGCCTTTCGTAAGTGAAGTTCATGGTCTTGCTTAAGCTGTCTTTTTTCTTCTTCATTCGTTGAGTATTTTAGTTTATTAGAAAAAACATCACACTTGACGCAAGTGTCTTTATGTGGGGCGTGAAATTGCAGATTGAACTCGTTATTAAAGATTCTCCGATAGATATGCTCCTTAACAGGCTGACGCCCTTGGCTTTCAACATGCTCCTTGTACAGATTGTACATAAGTCGTATATTCAAGTTTTCAGATAAATATTTTCTGTTTGGGTTGTGTTTTCTCGTATAGTGAGATTCGTAAGCGGGAAAAGATGTAATGTGGTCTCTTACTTGTGCCATTTTTTCATCTGGGGTTTTGTTTCCAGGAACCTTCTTACCCCGTTTATCGTCCCCTGGAGGATCGCCAATTTTCACCTTCTGTAAGGCTCGTGTCATCCTTCCATCAGAGATTTTTAGGGTTTCTAAAAAGTACTTTTTACAAACATGTTTGCTTTCCCCAGCAACATTTAAATAAAACTTATTAGAATTTCTTCGATTCTTAACACCGGTGGTTGGTCGATGACGTTCTGGTACTACTTGTTTCACCAGACCACAAATTAATGCATTTTGAGCAGAGCGTGTCCCTATTTTCCAAAATGACGCAAGTATTTTTTTTCGTGCTTGCACTGTAATTTTATTAAAGCAATGTTTTCTACATTTGCAATCGAGATTGCTAAATTGTTTCTCTGCAATGATCTTTCCCTTCCTAGTGATGTAAGAATTCCCAGAATTGCGTTTCCTCTTCCTTTCTTTACGTTTCCACTCCTTTCTTTGTCTTTTCCGGGTTCTTTTTGGCCTATCTTCTGCAGTTGCCTCTGCTTCACCACTATCAGGTGTATTGGGTCTCCCTTCTATTTCAGCAGCTACTTCATTGTCGTCATCTATGGAATCGGGATCATCAAAGTCTGAAACCATTTAGTGTTTTAAAACTACTGAAGAAAAATGTAGATGTGCAGTTTGTTTTATGACAATAAGATTTGTACAATGTCAAATATGCTATAAAAATGTTTTGATGACAATCTAGGTGGTCTGCCGACTTGGGCCTAAATGTTGACGGCAAAAATGGTGTAACTCCATTCCTAGTTTAGATGCATAACCTTACTCTATTGTAATTAAAAACAGGGTTTTATGAACTAAAACCTAAACAACATATTTTTTGTGAATAAGTTGATATAATCAAATAATATCATTGCAGTAAATTATGATAAACAAACGAAATAAACAAAACTCTTACCTTCACTGGATATGTCTGAGAATGATGGCAAATATTCATCCTCTGATCCATTGTCAGCCAAAATACTTAGTGTTCCACAACTGTCATCTTCACTTGAGTCCATTTTAACAAAAATAATACTATAATAGCCTTGAATAAGTTATGTTTTGTTACTGTTAATAAAAAACACTAGAGAGTAAATCCTTCCTTTACGAAAGTTACTGCACAAATGGTGTACCTCCCAACTGCACCGGTTGTGCTGTCAGCTAATAGGGGGCAGTATTCACAATTCACAAGTAAGTGCTGCTATCTATGCGGTTGCTATGGGAAGTAGGAGTTTCACCGTTAGTGCATTAAACAGAACACATTGTTCCCTACTAAGTACCATTCCTAACTAAAAAAAAAACGAAAATTGGAGTTACACCACTTGTGCTTTAAGGGGCTCATTTCTTTAAAAGGTTTTAAAATACTAGGTTCCAAGCGTCCCAGCCAGTCAAAGAAAGCCGAACAGAAACATCTCTAACATTAAAAAGTATGCACTCCAAACTAATACCCTAGTAACAAATAACGCTAATTTTCTACTAGGGTGGTTACCCCTATGAGTGTTTTTTTTAAACACTAACCTAAAAACAAATAGTTATTTTAGTAGATTTTAAATTGAATAAAATCTACTAAAAGCACTGTCAAATAATTTAAAATGTTACAGAAATGTTTCATATTTAAAACAGTCTTTAGACTGAAAATTTTCATAAATACATGGTGTTTCGTAATGTTTTTTACACACCATGCAGTGAATATGACCATATATACCGGGTGATCCAACGAAAACTTTAACCTTGGACAAAATCGAAACTAATGACTTTTCGAAAAAACGCCGAGACAGGTCAATTTTTATTTTGAGGGGGACATCTTTTGACATTTAACCAATAATTGACGTAACTACCCCCACCACTCAGGAGCTACCAGTTTGAAAATCTTAAATGGGAATGTGGGTTATGTAATACATTATTGAAAAGGCTTTTTAATTTTGGTTATAACAAAGCTTTATTTTTTTAAATCGGTTCAGTAGTTCTCGAGAAAATGGATAACAAAAATTTAAAACATGCAATAATTAAGTAATTTAAAATAAAATATTTTTACATTATTAGAAAAAAACATATAACAATACTCGTTTGTGGCATGTACAATTACAACCCTTCCCCCCTCCCAACCCCCAAATGCTAAAATAGTAGCTTATTCAATGGCAGTGGCACTTTAAATTAAAGGCAATTTTATGCATGTACAGTATCTTTAATGACCGCACATCCTCCTTCTTTCCAATTTTTCCCCAAATTACATAAACTGTGTAAGACCTAAAGTAAGTAAAAGTATTATTACTTAAAATCAAACCCTATAAACTGTTTTTAATTATGTTTATTTATCGTCACTTTAATGTCCAATAACATTTTCAAAATGGCCGCCATATTTTTCTTGACAATAAAACAGTCGTTGGTAAAATGCTGCTCTTACGTTTTCCAACATTTGCGGTGTTATGCGGGCACATTCGTCAACTATTCTTTGGCGTAGTTCTTTTAGATTGGCTGGTTGAGTACGAAAAACAGCGGACTTTAAATGACCCCACAAAAAA
Source organism: Brachypterus glaber (assembly GCA_958510825.1). Classification (NCBI taxonomy): domain Eukaryota; kingdom Metazoa; phylum Arthropoda; class Insecta; order Coleoptera; family Kateretidae; genus Brachypterus; species Brachypterus glaber. Next base: position 12,160,521 of record OY294051.1, read on the forward strand.
AAATCGAGAGGCGTTAAATCCGGGGATCTTGCTGGCCACTCAATACTGCCTCTTCGCGCTATCCACTGATTGGGATATCGAGTATGCAAATACTGCCTAACCGCTACACTGTAATGAGGAGGAGCTCCATCTTGCTGGAAAAAGACTTCTTCGGCATCCAAAGCCTCATCATCTTCAGAAACTTGGGTTATCAAAGGATCAATATTATTTTCTAGCATATCTAGATATCTTTCACCCGTAAGATTTTCAACATAAAAAAATGGGCCAATTATATTATTATTCAAAATTCCAGCCCAAACGTTTAGTTTAAGTGGATGCTGAGTGTTCTCCTCTCTCATCCAATGCGGATTTTCTGTACTCCAATAGCTAAAAAAATATAAATTTTGTTTTACAAACATATTTCCAATAATTATTTTTTTTAAGTTTTACCTGCAGTTATGTCTATTGACGTAACCTCTAAGTGTGAAACAAGATTCATCACTAAAACAAATGTGCTTTTTAACATGTCTGGATCTGCTTGAAGTCGTGGACACATTGTTTCGCAAAATTCCAATCTTAAATCGAAATCGGTTTCATTCAGCTCTTGATGAAGCTGAACTTTATAAGGATGGAACTTGTGTTGCTTTAAAACCCGCTGAATTGTAGTATAAGGAAATCCTGAAACCATGGACATATGCCGAATCGATTGTTTAGGATCCAAATAAACATTGCCCAATATCGCAACATCTCTGGCTTCGTTTGGAGGAATTACCCTTTTTTTATTCTTGACGGAAAATGTAGTTTGAAATTTTTCAATCAGCTGATGCACATAAACATTCGACACATTTTTTTCCGGATGGAGTTGGTTAAACCTATCTGCTGTTTGTAAGGCATTTCTATTCATTACCCCGTAAAGAAAAATAATTTCAACTCGTTCTTCATTAGTATAAACCATTATTATCGACTATATCAAAAGATAACTAAATCAAACTCATTTGTTTTTAAATATTACCTTTTATTTCTCTGTTTTTTTTTTAATAAAAAAATGCGTTCGTAAAAAACTGACAAAATTTCGGTAAACTTGTACACGTGTACACGCTTACCCATTACCAGGATCGGATTGGCATAAAATTGATAATAATTAAAGATAAGATATAAAAAAAGTTTAAAGGGTTTTATTTTAAATATTATTACTTTTACTTTAAGGTCTTAAACAAGTTGTAATTTGAAGAAAAATGGAAGAAAGGAGGATGTGCGGTCATTAAAGATTTACATACTGCATAAAATTGCCTTTCGTTTAAAGTGCCACAATAAATAAGCTACTATTTTAGGATTTGGGGGTTGGAAGAGGGGGAGGATTAAATTTTACATGCCACAAACAAGTATTATTATGTGTTTTTTTTCTAATAATGTAAAAATATTGTATTTTTAAATTAATTAATTAATGCATGTTTTAAATTTTTGTTATTCAATTTCTCGAGAACTACTGATCCGATTTAAAAAAATAAAGCTTTGTTATAACCAGAATTAAAAAGCCTTTTCAACAATGTATTACATAACCCACATTTCCATTTAAGATTTTCAAACTGGTAGCTCCCGAGTGGTGGGGGTAGTTACGTCGATTATTGGTTAAATGTCAAAAGATGTCCCCCTCAAAATAAAAATTGACCCGTCTCGGCGTTTTTTCGAAAAGTCATTAGTTTCGATTTTATCCAAGGTTAAAGTTTTCGTTGGATCACCCGGTATATGTGTGTGTATATAAATTACTGATAATTCTTTCACGAACTGTTTTATATCGGTGATTACAGGTGAACATTTCATACAAATAATTAAGCATTTTTGAGATTCACTTACTAATAATAAATAGTTATTGCATGATATTGAATGAAGTGCATGATAAACCAAATTGTTAAAATTAATTTGCACCTCAGGTTTTATAAAATCTGAAACGGTTTAATTAACAGATCCTCGGTGCCAAATACAAGCAACTCCCAATGCATTTGTTTGACCTGCATATACTTTATTAAAAGATTTTCAGAAATTTTGTTTTTGAACTCAAAATCATAGATACATACGGCAGTCACTACAGTTCTGGTTTCTGGTGCACCAGTAAAGGAATATTCTGCACTGGCTCGAACCGGAAATTCAACTTCAAATTTACAAAGTGTACAGAATTAGTTTCAATATCATCTCCCAAGGTACGTTCAATTTCAATGTTTAAATTTTCTGATTCCATTACTACGTTAGTTGGATGTTACTAAAAAAAACACAATATATAGGACTAAATATTTTTTTATAATTAAAATACCTTTTAACTGTCTTGTAGACTTTTTTCGAATGTATCAATTTCTACGAAAGCACACTTTCTTCCATTAATAATTTCTGTTTTTATTAACTCAATATATAGCTTTCCCATGTGATGTTTATTATAATAAGCTATCGCTTCTGTTGTAAAATTCTCATAATATTTACTTGGAATCCATACGGATTTTTTTTTTCCAAATTTGCTACTAATTTTCGTTGTTGTATGCCAGTAAATTCTGATATTCTCAAAATTTTACATTTGTATCCAGGAACAAGATTAATTGGTTTTTGGACAGCAGTAGAATTGTGTTTGATTAACAGATCCTCGGTGCCAAATACTAGCAACTCCCAATACATTTGTTTGACCTGCATTCCTACTAAAATATGGAAATTATTAAACTATATTTGAATACATAATGGTCCAATAACTAAATTATATTATAACTATAAAGGATAATTATGAATTAAGACTAATTTAATTATAAACTTAACTATAATAGAACAAGCGACTAATTATAAAACACCACATTTATCATCCACGACCTGGCCTCACTTTGTGCTCTTCTCACTCTTAAGAACCTCTCCCACTTTAATGGCAATTTGCTCCTTCACTATTGCAGGTAGTTTGTTTCCAGAAGCATCACTGATAGCAGTTAACAATCTTTCCCAGCTGTTTTCCAGTGAAATATCCATTCTATCAGCATATACTTAAATAAAAGATTTTCAGAAATTTTGTTTTTGAACTCAAAATCATAGATACATACGGCAGTCACTACAGTTCTGGTTTCTGGTGCACCAGTAAAGGAATATTATGCACTAGCTCGAACCGAAAATTCAGAATTAGTTTCAATATCATCTCCCAAGGTACGTTCAATTACAATATTTAAATTTTCTGATTCCATTAATACGTTAGTTGGATGTTACTAAAAAAACACACACATTAATATATAGGACTAAATATTTTTTTATAATTAAAATACCTTTTAAATGTCTTTTAGACTTTTTTCGAATGTATCAATTTCTACGAAAGCACACTTTCTTCCATTAATAATTTCTGTTTTTATTAACTCAATATATAGCTTTCCCATGTGATGTTTATTATAATCAGCTATCGCTTCTGTTGTAAAATTCTCATAATATTTACTTGGAATCCATACGGAAATTTTTTCCAAATTTGCTACTAAGTTTCGTTGTTGTATGCCAGTAAATTCTGATATTGTCAAAAATTTACATTTGTATCCAGGAACAAGATTAATTGGTTTTTGGACAGCAGTAGAATTGTGTTTGATTAACAGATCCTCTGTGCCAAATACTAGCAACTCCCAATGCATTTGTTTGACCTGCATTCCACTTATACTTTAATAAAAGATTTTCAGAAATTTTGTTTTTGAACTCAAAATCATAGATACATACGGCAGTCACTACAGTTCTGGTTTCTGGTGCACCAGTAAAGGAATATTCTGCACTGGCTCGAACCGGAAATTCAACTTCGTCGAAATTTACAAAGTGTACAGAATTAGTTTCAATATCATCTCCCAAGGTACGTTCAATTACAATATTTAAATTTTCTGATTCCATTAATACGTTAGTTGGATGTTACTAAAAAAACACACACATTAATATATAGGACTAAATATTTTTTTATAATTAAAATACCTTTTAAATGTCTTGTAGACTTTTTTCGAATGTATCAATTTCTACGAAAGCACACTTTCTTCCATTAATAATTTCTGTTTTTATTAACTCAATATATAGCTTTCCCATGTGATGTTTATTATAATAAGCTATCGCTTCTGTTGTAAAATTCTCATAATATTTACTTGGAATCCATACGGATTTTTTTTTCCAAATTTTTTTTCTGGTTTCTGGTGCACCAGTAAAGGAATATTATGCACTAGCTCGAACCGAAAATTCAGAATTAGTTTCAATATCATCTCCCAAGGTACGTTCAATTACAATGTTTAAATTTTCTGATTCCATTAATACGTTAGTTGGATGTTACTAAAAAAACACACACATTAATATATAGGACTAAATATTTTTTTATAATTAAAATACCTTTTAAATGTCTTGTAGACTTTATTCGAATGTATCAATTTCTACGAAAGCACACTTTCTTCCATTAATAATTTCTGTTTTTATTAACTCAATATATAGCTTTCCCATGTGATGTTTATTATAATCAGCTATCGCTTCTGTTGTAAAATTCTCATAATATTTACTTGGAATCCATACGGATTTTTTTTCCAAATTTGCTACTAAGTTTCGTTGTTGTATGCCAGTAAATTCTGATATTCTCAAAATTTTACATTTGTATCCAGGAACAAGATTAATTGGTTTTTGGACAGCAGTAGAATTGTGTTTGATTAACAGATCCTCGGTGCCAAATACTAGCAACTCCCAATGCATTTGTTTGACCTGCATTCCACTTATACTTTAATAAAAGATTTTCAGAAATTTTGTTTTTGAACTCAAAATCATAGATACATACGGCAGTCACTACAGTTCTGGTTTCTGGTGCACCAGTAAAGGAATATTATGCACTAGCTCGAACCGAAAATTCAGAATTAGTTTCAATATCATCTCCCAAGGTACGTTCAATTTCAATGTTTAAATTTTCTGATTCCATTACTACGTTAGTTGGATGTTACTAAAAAAAACACAATATATAGGACTAAATATTTTTTTATAATTAAAATACCTTTTAAATGTCTTGTAGACTTTATTCGAATGTATCAATTTCTACGAAAGCACACTTTCTTCCATTAATAATTTCTGTTTTTGTTAACTCAATATATAGCTTTCCCATATGATGTTTATTATAATCAGCTATCGCTTCTGTTGTAAAATTCTCATAATATTTACTTGGAATCCATACGGATTTTTTTTCCAAATTTGCTACTAAGTTTCGTTGTTGTATGCCAGTAAATTCTGATATTGATAAAAATTTATATTTGTATCCAGGAACAAGATTAAATGGTTTTTGGACAGCAGTAGAATTGTGTTTTTTTTTCTTTAAGTTTTTGAAATTTCATCTAAAATAAAAAAAAAAACATTTACGAAAAAATAAAAAAAAAATAATCTCATAAAACAAACTTTTTTAAAAAAATTAAAAAATTAAAAAAAATGTTTTTACCCCATTTTACCCCCTTACCCTACCCTGATTTTTATTAAAAATAATGCCAGCCTAGAACAAAAAAATAAAAGTCTTTAGCTCGAAGCGTTCTTGAGTTATCCAAATTTCGTGGACACACCGACTGAAATTAAAAAAAAAATCTAACACAAAAAAATAAAAAAAAATAAAGTCTTTAGCTTGAAACGTTCTTGAGTTATCCAAATTTCGCGAACACACAGACCGAAATTAAAAGAATAATATCTGACCAACAGACAAAAATAAAAAAAAATAAAATCTCTAACACAAAACCAACTTTTTTAAAAAAACTTTTTTTGAAAAAAATTTTAATCAGTAAAATAAATCAAAAAAAAAATAAGTCTTTAGCTCGAAGCGTTTTTGAGTTATCCAAATTTCGCGAACACACCGACCAAAATTTAAAAAAATCAAAAAAAATAATTCAATCGCTAACACAAAAAAAAAACAAAAAAAGTCTAAAAAAGTCTTTAGCTTATAGCGTTCTTGAGTTATCGTGGCCACAAATTTCGCGAACACACCGACCGACAGACAGAAATATAAAAATTAAAAAAAGTCTTTAGCTCGAAGCGTTCTTGAGTTATCCAAATTTCGCGAACACACAGACCGAAATTAAAATAATAAAAAAAAATAGGTCTACCGACGAACCGACTTTCAACAAAAAATGCACTTTTGTTTTAAAAATATTAGAAAAAAGAAATAAAAGAATTTTTTTACTACCACCTAATTTTAGCTTCTACATTAAAAATTACTCACAGAAACTGAGCTATTCTCCACAAAAAAATGATTTTATATGTAACTTCCCCAGCCAACACAGTCTCGTCAAAATCACGTGATTTTTTGGTCGGGACGAGACCAAATTGACGTCATTATCGACGTCAAATAGACGTGATATATCACGTGGAAATGTCTCGTCGAGTGACGTAATTTGTAACGTCACTTGACGTCATTTAGAAACGTCACCTGACGTGACTTAGAAACGTCCTTAGACGTGATTTAGAGACGTCCTTAGACGTGATTTAGAGACGTCACTAGACGTGATTTAGAGACGTCACTAGACGTGATTTAGAGAGGTCACTAGACGTGATTTAGAGACGTCACTGGACGTGATTTAGAGACGTCACTGGACGTGATTTAGAAAGGTCAGTAGTCGTCAATTATGAACGTCATAACGTTCATAAATGACGACAACTGACCTAAAAGGAAAATAATACAAAAATTTTAATAAAATTGAGATTTTATTTTAACTTAAAAATACATTCATACATAAATATCCCCGAATTTTGTTTCATCTTAAAAATTAAAATAAGTTATATGGTTGGCTCACTATTTTGTGGCAACTGGTCACGCTAATCTCGAATACAAATTAAGTTTTAGTTGCCAACGCAAACCAAGAGTTTATTTTATAATGTGTAGGCATCCTTCTAACAGGACTAACTGTTGGTTTGCGTTGGCAAATCACTAAAACTTAATTTGTATTCAAGATTAGCGTGTGGGATTATTTTTATATTAAACAAAAATATTTATTAAACATTTTCATAAAAGAAAAAAAAATACAATTGAATTTTCTTTTTTTAATAACAATATTAATATTCTTATGAATATTTTTATAAAAGAAAAAAAAAACATTATTCTTATAAACTTTAAAAAAATTAACATTATTTTCTATTTCTCAGTCTCAGTCTTAGTGTATAGTTAACTAAATGATATGTTCACTATACCGGGTGTTTTCTTTAAAGGTGTCACCCCTATAACTTTTTTATACCTAGAGATAAAAGAATAAAATTTACAGGGTGTCTAAAAGACCATATTTTGATATATATCATAATATTAAATTAAAATGTAATTATTTTTTTCACTTCCGATTTAACCGGAACGACCCCTACTTTTTTTTTTAATTGTATATTTTTACATATTTGGATTATCCATTAAATTATATATCTTATCCTAAGTTTTTGTCATATTTTGACAGCTTTTGTCATTTTTAAATAAAATTTTGTTTTAGATTGTTTTATCTGAAAAGTCACTAAATTTTGGATCAATTGATCCAATATTTAAATATTGATAGAAAAACACAATTTATTAAAAAAATTGGTTACTTTTGATTGTACAAGTTGGTCTAGTCTCTGGCACATATTTTTTTTTTGGGTAGTCAACCAAAATAAAAAAAATAAGTGCCAGGGACTAGACCAACGCATTTTTATATTTACGGGGTCGCTGAAACCGAATCTGGCCTCAGAATTGCTCACAATTGTTTTCTACACGTAAAAAAAAGGTGCGAAAATTCCTTAAATTCAATGTTTTTATGGGTAGACAAAAATTGGGATCTGTTGGCGAAATTCTGAGGTCAGATTCGGTTTCAGCGACTCAAAAAATATAAAAATGCATTGGCCTAGTCTCTGGATATTTTTATTTTATTTTTTGTGTGGCTGTGTAGGCAGACTAAAATCTCTACTCTAAATTTCTCTACTCCATAACACCCCTACTCCATAACAACTCTACTCCTTAACATCTCTACTCCATAACATCTCTACTCCGTAACAACTCTACTCCGCACTATATGCACTCGATTAGCCATTTTTCTTAACTCAAAAAATTATTAGGCATGCTAAGTGAATGTCAAATATGAATTTAGTTTATTAATTACTTACTTTTTTGTACAGAGTTCGAGGACAATGTGACTTTTAGATTAATTCATTTGTGATTGTTCTAGATTTGAATTTAAAGATAAACGTTTTCTAGGAAAAAAATAAAATAATATAAAAGAAGTTTCTTTGTTCTGCAAACCGCTCATTCATTATTAAGTGGCTAATAAATTGCATATAGTGTGGAGTAGAGTTGTTACGGAGTAGAGATGTTATGGAGTAGACATGTTACGGAGTAGAGTTGTTGCGGAGTAAGGATGTTAAGGAGTAGGGATATTACGGAGTAGAGAAATTTAGAGTAGAGATGTTAGTCTGCCGCTGTGTAATCCAAATATGTAAAAATATACAAGGTGTTCCATTTAAAAATCAAAAATAGGGGTCGTTTCCGGTTAAATCGGAAGTGAAACAAATAATTACATTATAATATAATATGATGGTCTTATAGACACCCTGTAAATTTTATTTTTTATCTCTAAGAACAAAAAAGTTATAGGGGCGAGCCACCTTTGAAAACCACCCCGTATACCGTGCGGTCCAAAAGTCACCCCTCTCCCTCTTAACTTTTAAACGAGTACTTAAACTATCTTTTTACATATATGTAATATTTTCAGAAATAAAAATGTGTTGCACATTATTTTAAAGCTTATTAAATTCTCTATTTGACTGTGTAGTTTTTAATTTTTAAGCATATTTTTTAAGGTTTTGATTCTTCAATTTTTTCTGCAAAAAAAAAGCGATTTTATTGAGTTTTTTAGTAAATTTAAGTTTTTTTACGAATTAAAATTAGCAAATAATATAATTTATATTTTTTATAATAAAATTAATAATTTTTCAAAAATTGTTCACTTTTTTTTAAGAAATTTTGACCAAAACACCAATTTTTAACCGTATTTTATACCTCCAAAAAAATGTCTAAAAAATAACAAATATATGGTTAAATAGAGAATTTAATAACCTTTAAAATGATGACGCACCCCTTTCCATTAAAAAAAATCCCCAAATTGTTTATTTACGAGTTCAAAATTTAAAGTCCGTATCTCAACTTGGATTAACTTAAGAGGAGGGGGTGACTTTTGGACAGCACTGTATATCGATATCAAGGGGTTTATTTATCAAAAAAAAGTTTAAAGTTTTAAATAAACCCATCGTAGAATCTACTGTATACAATATTCTTTGTACAAAATTTGTTTGGTACCCCCTCTCCACATGGGCTCATGTAAACATTTTTAAATGGAGTATTGAGAAAAAATTCATAGGGCTTAAGGTTTTGGTTGACCTCTGCGGAGGCCGGTTTTTCTCCCTGACATGCTTATGTAATACTATCTGAACTATTGGCAATCAACACTTCCAATCTAATCCAGTTTTTGTTATCTAATAATTATCGAAAATAACGTACAGGGTGATTCAAACTTGACTAAACATGCCAATATCTCCGTAACAGTTAGAAATTTCTTATCTTTTATCTACTCTTGAAATAGTACTATTTCATTCTAAAACTCAAAGTGAAAAATACTTTTTCTACGAGCATGCGGAAAAGTAAACTTTTCCGCACGCATTTAAGTGTGCAAAGTAAAAAAATCTTAAGATCTAGATATTATTATAATTATTGTAATGGATTACATGGAAGAAGAAGATATTTATTACTATTATAATTGGAGCTGCAAATGAAAACCTACTACCAACAAAATACCAGAAAATATAGGAAAAATATGAAAAATTTAAAACCTGGTGAATTTTAGAGCTCTAGAGCTATTTTAGGTCTGGTAACTTAGTTCCTGTAGTAAGATCATTAAGACTGTAACCCTAGGTAAGTTTTAAAATAACGATTAATTAAAAAATTATAAAAAAAACTAAAGATTTTGCAATTTCTAATGAACACATCATTTGCAGAAATAAAATATCTGTGCAAAAGAGTAATAAAATATAACTCTTTCTGGAAAAGATATTTAATTTGTGGTCCATACTCTCACTTTTACAATGAAATGGAAAATGTCTTTTTAGTACCATTTCAAGCGAAGATAAAAAAAATAAAAATATAAAAATAAATGTTAATATTCAAACCGCTATGGAGATATTTCCATGTGTAGTCGCTGTGAATCACCCTGTACCAATACCTTTAAAAAAATTAAGACACTGATGTGTGAAACAGTGGTATGGAAACCCATGAATTTTCAAATGGAAAAACAATACACTTTCCTTTTATTTCAGAAATAGGCCAGATTTTTCTTTCGTCTGATAAATTCCAAACCCTGCATATTTTTAAAACACTCATAGAATCAAATGGATACTCATAAAAAGGATGAGAGATTTAAAGTATCTTCCATGTTGTACCGTAATTAATACGTTCACTGCCAACGGCTAGTTTTGACAGCGGAGCAATGGGTATGGGCAAGGGAAAAATAGAAAGAATTGATTAATGTTGTTAGGGGCGCCAGTTACTTTAGCTTTTACTCTGTTAGGTAAGTAACAACCTAGTGTAAATACTTAAGCTTTTCAGTTTGAGAAAATATAACCCTTAAATAAAATAAGATAATTCATTTGAGAAATTTATTATAAATAAACTTAATGAAAGCACATCAAGTAATGTATTAATATATATAAAAAATATGTGTAGTTATATTAAGATATAATGATAGAAATCTTAATAAAAATTACTAAATTCAGAAATCATTCGACTTAAATGTATAAAGAAAACATGAAGTTCAGCAAGCACCAAGAAATGTATGTAAACAGCAATCATTTCTTGCAGTGTATAAAAGTCATGCTTAAATTAGAAATCATTTAATCAAAAGTATGATATTTAATAATTAATAAATGAGATTAAATGTTTTTTTTTTTTTTAAATAAGTACCTAAAAATGAACAAAAGCCAGAAGGGCATATAGTATTAAACAATACTATATCAGATCTGATAAAGTTTACAGTTATAAGAATATTGAAATAAAAGAATTTAAAATATGAAATATTGCTTTCAAAAGTTTTCAGAAAGAGTACTTAGCTGGTTGCTGCAAAATCCATGAGGTATGAATTCCATCGTCTCCATCTGTACAAGTCTCCCCTATGCTGATGAATTAATTTCTCAAATGAAAGAAAAAAAATAGGCTGTCCCATCTACTTTGGAAAAATCATCTTCCAGGATAAAATGTACTATTGAAAATGTTGTCCGGGATAAAATATGCTTTTGAAAATTATGTCCAATATAAAATTGTCTGCTAGACGGTTACATAGAATTTATCTATGCCGAAAATTACAGAACCATGTTCCAACAGAACATCACTCCATGCGGAGAACTTGTATATCAAATATACCAAAATAAACTTCAACTTAAATTATGTTTAAGCTAACAGGTCACGAATATGTGTACCATTGTACATCCCTAAACGTGTAGGCGTAAAAATAACCATCGAAAATATTAGATTATTCTGACATGATATTGATTTTTAATCCCATAAGAATTGCCATAATAATGCCATAAAAATGGTATAGGAATGATTAATGTAATTCCATATTAATGGTAAAGGAATGGTATATGAACGGTAAGTAATGGTGTAGTAATGGTGCTAAAACAATAATTATATCTCAGAAATATTCTAAGAAACAGAAAAACGAAACTTACGTGTCGTGCTAAGTCTTCGATGTCCATCGAAACGTTATAAATGCGTAATTGTAGAAAATAACAGTTACAATATCTTCCGCATTGTTTAAATATTCATTTTCACTAACTTTAAATAAAAATACATGAAGGATTACTTCGATGATTACAGAAAATAAACACTCGTCAATACGACACCACCATTTTGTATCAAAGTTGCTTCAAGAAGAACGAAAATCGACCTTATTAACCGGTATGAACCCTTCAGGTAAATAAAATCCTATTTCTGAACTATTAGCGACATCTATGCAAGTCATTATCAACTACAGTTTTACCGTATAGGATTCCTAATAAAGGTAGCGGAAACGACACCAAAAATAATAACAAAAAGAATATTTCATAATAAATCCGTATTAGTGATATCTAACCTCAAAATATTGCTCTAAGAAATAAATATAAACAATACTTATTGTTTATCAGCAAAACTAATAAAAATACGAACAGAATACTAAGTGCCCTGTGAACTAAGTATAAACAAAATACTGAATCTAAGTGAGCAGTTCCAGCAAACTATTTTCAACAAATTCTAGATTATCCCGAAGGAATAAGCATACGAAACTTTCCAGGAGAGACAAGCTACAGATGAAAGCCAGTGAAATCCAACCCTCAATAGACTCTGAAACATATAAAAACCAGGTAAGTCCATAGACAAATGTATTATAGAGAAATAAGTCATATGATTCTTTATTATTAAAAATCATATTCTAATTATGTTTTCTTTATGTTATTTTCAGGTAGAACTATGGAATAGAGACTTATATGGTTAGAATTCAGTTCCTGCTACAAAATAGTCCCAGATACAAAATAGTTCTGTACGTACGTAACTATTTATATACAAAATAAACATAAATTATACTTGAATCATTAACTATATTTTTAGAAGCATTAGAGGCTAATTCAAAATTAGTAATTCTAGTGCTTTGTATAAAATTATTTAATTCTACGTTTGCTGTGGAAGTTGGTTTATTACATGATTTAAAAATTTGCTCAACTTCTTTTGCAACACGCCTATTTATATGCCTTTTTGAGATAGTCTTAAAGGTATGTTTTTCCATTATTAATTTTTTTAGACATAAAAGCTTAAATGGGAGGTTTTAAAAATTTAAATGCATTTAGAGCGAGGGTCCAAAGTATTTTTTTTAGCTTTACACAGGGAGATCTAAAAAACTAATTACATTTAAAAGGGAGTTCCAAACAATTTTTTTTATTAATAAATAAAACGAAGGTCCAAAAAATAAATACTAGTTACCTTTTTTATGCTAGAAAAGTTCTTTCAGAAACCATATTTAACCAAATATATTTTAAACAAATTTGATTTTAATTCAAACTGTTTCTTCTTTCTTCTAGAAAGGCTCGCCTAGGGGCATGCTTTAACCAAACTTTGATCTGATTATCCACATCCAGCTCTGAATTGTTAAATCATAAAAGAATTCATTAGAGTTGAAATTAAACTATTGGTGCCATAATAATTTACCTATAATAACTTTTCTTATTATCAATTCTTTGAATGCATTTTTTCCATTTCGGGTCCCATGAAAACTGAATTCTGATGCAACTTGATTAGCAAATACATGTCGTAATATTGCGTTGGTTTTTGTCACATGATCTCGTCCACCGATAGTGGAAAAATATGATATCTGTAAAATGAAAATAATTATAGCGGGTACAGAGAACAAGCTATAACACAGACACACAAAAAAAAATAAATAAAAATATCCAGATACTAGAACAACGTATTTTTATATTTTTGGGGTCGCTGAAACCGAATCTGACCTCAGAATTGCTTCATCAGGTCACAATTTTTTTCTACCCATAAAAATTAGAATTTAAGGAATTTTCGAACACTTTTTTAAGTGTAGAAATTTTTTTTTGACCTGATGGAGCAATTCTGAGGTCAGATTCGGTTTCAGCGACCCCGAAAATATAATAATGAGTTGGTATAGTCTCCGGGATATTTTTCTTTTTTTTCTTTTGTGTGGCTATGTAATTCAATCCGTAAATACGTGGGAGTAAATCAGGCTTAAATCGCCTTCCCCCTTTATGGTTCGTTCGCCTCCATAACTTAAAAAATTCAAAAATATTAAAAACTTAAAAAAAAATAATTTTTATTTTTTTTTTGTGAACAAAAGTAATTCTCATTTTTTTGCGAAAAACAAAAAAAAATTGTTTTTTTTATCGATTTTTTCATAAATGAAAATTTTCAAAAAAAACTTTTTTGTTTTTGGAGGGATTATTTATAAAATTGGAAGAATTAATCCTTATGATATAAGTAATTTTTCCTGAAAATTTTACGTTAATCGGAATTTTCTTTCAGTTTTTTTTTATTTATTTAAAAGTTTAACCCCCCCGTAACTTTTTTGTTTCTGGGGGCGATTACTTTCAATTACAATAGGGATCTTACCCTCCTAGAACTTGATTTTTCCTGAAAGTTTAGAGTCAATCGGATAATTCGTTTTTAAGTTATCGTGTCAACAAAAAACTTGAAAGCGGACATAGGGAGAAACAAAAAAATCATATTTTTTCATGAAAAAAAGATTGTATCAAAGAATTTTTTTTCTGCGACTGTCTTAAACTCTTAAGGTTTATAGCAGATTCAGTAAGCGGATGCCGGTACATTCCGTAAGAGTTTTATTTTTAGCAAAATCAATGAAATAATACATAATTTATTATAATATATTAAAATATTAGATGAAAATAAAATTATTGAATTGAAATTATTGTTTTTATTAAAACTTTCGGTTATTATATAATTTATATAAAAATATGAATGTATAAAACTTCAGTCGTAGAAAAAGTATAGTCTGCAACAAGTGTAGAATGGCAATTCCTCACTCGTGAACCGCCGCATCGCGGAGCGGGTGACAAACATCCCCTAGTTCGGAATATCATTCTACACTTGTTACAGAATATACTACTTACACTATGGCGATTTTTAAATTTTTTGAAAAATTCGACTACCTTATAATACTAATCTAGCGCAGGCGCTGTGAATAGTATAAGTTGCGGGTTGTAGGATAAAAAGTCAAATAACTTACCAGTGTAGGTAACTCGTTTCCATTATTTAAATACTCCTCCAAAACATTAAGATTTTCCCTACTTTTTAATGGAAATTCTACTGGTAGGTCAGGGGGTAATTTGTAACTCGGTTCACTCTTTTCCTTCAAAAGAGATAGAATCTCAGCATTTTGATTTTTTATGTAGACCATGTAGTTTAACATTTTTTGTTTAATTCTAGAAATTTTATATCATTTTTAGATGAACTAACAAAGCATAACTGTATATTACCCTTATCAGGAGTTAAAACTGGTGAAGCAGAAGTTCCTGCTGCAGTCGAGGTAGTCAATGTCGAGGGACCATCAACCATTGATGGTTGGGATTCTACTACACGTTCTGACTGATTTTTTGTTTTTTTGGGTTCTGAAAATAAAATATAAAAAAAGGGCACAAAATATTGATAAAAATCACTGTTATAAAATTTATTAGATGTACTAAATAAGTACCATCTAATTATTGTTTAATTTTTGTTTTTTTATGAAGAAAATTATTTAAATGTATTCAAGAATAACTAAAAATATAAATGGTAATTAATTTGTCCTGTGATCACACAGCGAAATTTAGCAAATTTTGAGCACATTTCTCTATATGTTAAATATAAATTATATCATATAATTCTTAATGTCTAATCAACATTACCTTGATATATGGGTAAACTATAGTCTATAGATGTAGGACTCTTTATTTCTTGAGATTCTGAAAATATCAAAATATTTAGTATTAATATGAAGAATCTGCATTATAATAAACACAATAATTACACAAAAAAATATAAGGACAGGCTTTTATTATAAGTAGGTACTAAAAAAAATATATTTTTTAATAAATGTTATTTTGGTAAAAAATATTCACGTTTTTAATAGCGTATGCGCAGATGGCAATATTTTGTTAAAACACGACAAATTTTTTTAGACTCAAATAATCCAATCGACTTGAAATATTTTTTTTAATATTAAAGCATATATTGAACAAAAATCTAGATTATTATACAGTTCGTCTTCTTAAGGTTATTTACAGATAAATATTCAGGAAAAATCAAGTTCTATGAGGGAAAGATCCTGATTGCTTCTGAAAGTAATCCTCTCAAAAACAAATAAGTTATGGGGGGTTAAACTTTAAAAAAACTATTATTTTTTAAGATTTTTTTTGAAAAAAAAAATATTAAAAAAAAAATTGTAAAAACAGAGCTAACAAAAATATTATATTTATTTCAGTGAGTTAGGAAATTCCCAAGATTTAATGTAACCAAAGCTGAAGATTTGTTCTAAATTTCAGCCTCTTAGCTTTTTCCGAAGTGGCATACCGATAAAAAAATAAACCTTACATCAAGTTAAATAAAAGCTTGTAATGATGAATATCTTACCTTTTCTTTTTTGAATTAAAGATAAAATGCCTGGAGGAGGCAATTTTGTTATTGATAGGTCATCGAGGTCATCTTCTTCATCTTCAAAGTCTTTGTAGTCTTCAAAAAGTTTTTTTGGCGGAAACCGTTTACTCTTGCTCCCCGCTTCCTCCTCTTCGGACTTCAGATCTGATGTTACTTCTGCAAGTTGAATTTTTTTTTTGCCTCGACAAAATCGTCTAAAATATAAACAAAAACATATTTCAGTAACATTTTTCATGTTACTATAGGTCACGTCAATAGACGTGAAATACACGTTAATTGACGTGTATTTCACGTCTATTGACGTGACTGTGTTTGCTGGGTATAGTTTACCGGCCCCAAAAAAAGCCCTCTTAATCCCATATAGGGCCCAATTTTCTCCCGGATTTTATCCCTTTTTAAGGAGTTTTCAAAGGTAGTTTGCTTCTTATAAGGAGGCCACCAAACCTCCTTCTTTCTTGGCGTTACCCACTTTATGTGGGCTAACGCCAAGGTTTCATCCTCTTCAAATTGGATCCCAACAAACATTCTATACAATGAAAGATATTGAATAAAACAAAATATTACATATAATAGTAAAACCGTACAGTATAAACTAATATTATTACCTGAAAGACTGATTGCAAACAAGAGCTCACCGCAAGAACCAAACACAGAACATCTAGAACACTGAACCGCCACATTTGCAGCATTACCAACATGTATAACCTACAGTTGGTTTGTGCGCGCGATATTCAAAATTGGTTTCATTTAACATTGATATCCGTTAAAATTATATATTTAGAAATTTATTTACATATAGTTATTGTATACAATAACTATATGTAAAGTGTTTGTAGGTGGCTGATGGTTATTATGTTACAAATATAATTTGCAATGGAAAATTCTGTAATAATATGGACAATTTATTGTATGAGTAACTTTATTAAAATAACCAAAAACCATGTTAAAAAATCCAAAAACCTCTTTTTAAGTTATATTTAAGAATGATATTTAAGGTAAAGTTAAATAATTATAAAATAGGAAATTCGTCGATTTAAAACGTGAAAATTAAGTCATTTTTTGACGAGGACGAGTTTGACCGGAAATACACGTGTATTTCACGTTAATTCACGTGACCGTGTTGGCTGCAGCCATACATGTATATACTTGCTTCGATTATATTTATTATGAATCATAAA
The DNA here is from genome assembly GCA_958510825.1 of Brachypterus glaber. Classification (NCBI taxonomy): domain Eukaryota; kingdom Metazoa; phylum Arthropoda; class Insecta; order Coleoptera; family Kateretidae; genus Brachypterus; species Brachypterus glaber. The sequence goes on from OY294051.1 coordinate 12,177,867, forward strand.
TTACACAATATAATAATAATTTAATAAATCGTCAAATACGGCCGTATACGTAAATATATTTATACCGGTATAAATTTGACGTGATTTTGACGTCAATTTTGGTGACGCATTAATCATGGACATAATATGTCAAGAATTGGACATATTATGACCAATTCTTGAATTTCTCTAAAAATTAATTCAATTGTCTTATAATAAATTATTCTATAGTAATTTTTGAGGTAAAATCAATAATTATAAAATAAGAAATTCGTCGATTTAAAACGTGAAAATTACGTCATTAGTTGACGAGGGCGAGTTTGACCGGAAACTCACGTGTATATCACGTCTATTGACGTAACCGTGTTGGCTGGGTCGTCAATAATTTATACCGAAAAATAAAACTGCACAGTTATACTAAATTTTTTAATTCAGTAATTTCATTGTTTTTAAATGCATACAATTTGTTTCTATTTTTTAAAAAATAAAATTAAACTAAAACTAAAAACAAGAAATGCAATTTGAAAATCTAGTAAATAGTTAAAATAATGTATTTTTTCTTCCAAATTATTCCGAAGATTCTTGTTCCATAAAATTGTATGCCAGGGTGTTTTAAAAGTAGTCCCATTTTCAAAATACCGCATAAACTGATAATTTAAAAATGTATCATTGTTATTTTTAAATTGTCGGAATCGTCAATAAAGATATCCATGATATAATCTTCATTGGTCAAAGTTTTTGAGGACATTCTTCTGAAGTTTTGCAGCCAATTAGGAGCTTTCAAATTAAAATTACATCACAAGAAGAGGTGGAAGCAATGTACATTTCCCTAACATTAAACGGTTTTAAAAAAATTAGTTTTGGGTTAGCCAAAAAAGTTAATAGTAATGGTTCGTTAATCATGATTTAATCCTCGTAAACATTTATTACGTAATAACTTAATGTCTTCTGTATTCTTAAATATGTATTTTTGAAACACTCTATATATAGAATTCTCTAGAACATTATAAATTAATAAGCCACCTTTGCTACCCACACAATTTTCAAAGATAAATGCCTAATAAATTATTCATAAATCAGATTGAAAACAAAATTACCCACGCATTTTTAAAAATACAAAACAATACTGGTGGTAAACTAAACGTCTTGCAAGATACCATGTACAGGGTGGTTTTTTGGGACGTATTTATGCGAAAACACCTGTTTTTCGAGAAAAAGCAGTCGTCTGGCAAGATACCATGTACAGGGTGGTTTGTTGGGACATATTTAGGCGCCGAACAAATTTACCTCAACCGATTAAACCCGAACAGAACCAAAAATGAACACATGTAAGCCCCCTTTCCCCCAGACCCTAGAAAAACTTTTCGACTGCCCCCGTAGACACGGGCCAGAGCTGAAAACTGGCGGAAAATTTTCCCGTATAACTTTTCAACTACCCCCTGTAACAAATGGGAGGCGGAGTGAGCCAGAACTGTCACAAATACACTACTCACACATATATCATCACAAGAAACCTGCATTCCAAATTTTATCAAAATCGGACAAAACCAAAACAAAAATGACCACACTAATGACACAGCATTTGGTTTTTAACAATTTTTATCATCATATTCCTAATCAGCGGTATCAAAAATAGTCGTATGCAAAAATTCACATTTTTGACCGACTTTTGCTTTTCCAAAATTGATGGTTATTTTCTGTCTTCTAAAGACCCAAGCAATGATTTTATAAGGCCAAAAATCGCCGTTTCCTAGCATCCTCCTTTATTGTAGTAGAATTTAATCTTTATACATAATCCTTTTTACAACAGTCATCTAAAATGTCAATCATGGGAGTAAAATGAAAATTAACCAAATGTTTTTGGTTAGAATGCACCTTTTGTGGAACAAGCATTGTGGTTTGACTATAGGCTTTGTAATTTTCACTCAGTGTCATTATTCCTGTATCACTTATTACTTCGCTGTCATTTTTTGATTTATTTATGAAATTTCCTAAATATTCTAATATTGTACGGTGTGTTCTTTCGACCATGTTACTTAATTTTCGCCTAAATTTCCTTCAAAAGCTAGTTTATCCGGCAATCTGCATTCACCCGCCATTTTAACCTCCAAAATTTTCGTAAAACTTCTCAAACTTGTATATTTTTTCTTGTAAATACTTACAAACTGCGCCATGTTGTACTCTAAAGTACGTAAATAATTTATAACAATATTATAGATCGGCTAGAATTAGACCTACGCACTGTGGCATAGAAATTTAAAAATCTGATCAAAATGTTGGTATTTTTATATTTTCGGGGATGTGGAATTTAGAAAATAAAATTAATGAAAATATTAACATTAATAACATTGTTTTATATTTTATTTATTTTAACATATAATAGGGTAAGGCTGTGTAATAGGGTGCAGCTTACTTTATATGTGCTACACCCTACTGTGTAAGGTTAAATAAACTTAAAAAGGAAACAAATATTAATTTTATTAATTTTTTTTACTTTTTTGCTTTTTTAAAATTTTCTTCAAACTCCCACTCACTTATAGCCTTATAAAGCCAGTTGGTTTCATCATTTAATGAAGAAAACAAAAACCAAGAATTTGGACCAATTAAGTTTTCAATTTTGGTTTTTAAATTTAAGATGGGAAATACTGGTTTCCTTTGAGAAACTTAAAAAAATAAATTTAAAAATATCTCTTTAATTTAATCTTCTGAAATGAAATATCTGGGTATTTTTTAGATGATAAACTTAGATATGAGAATCATGTTAAATATATTTTAAAAAGGACTTATGTTAAATTAAAAGTATTGTATACAAATAAATGTCTATTAAATCATAACGCAAAAAATTATGCCAATCACTTATTTTTCCTATCTTTAGTTATTGTAACAGTCTATTTTCCTTGTTTAGATTCATCCAATAAAACCAGATTACAAAAAATTCAAAATACATGTGTTCGCTAGGTTACCGACACAGCGCAACGTTCCCATTACAAACTTAGAATATTAGTTTTACGTAATTTTAAAAAAAAAAATTGTAATTTTACTTTGTTTTAGGTAAAATTACTAAACTTTACAATATTTTTTATAACTTTTTGTAATTTTTCTGTATATTACATATTTTACCTAATTTTTCCAAATTTTTCAAAAAGTCACAGTCATTGCAGTGATTTTAATTGAAATTACAATATTTGATTTTTAAATTTCCACCCATTTTTTACAGTGCTCCTAAAAATATTTTTGTGCCTGACAGTTTCTGCTAACCCACCACTATATTTCCGACTACTAACTGATTTTGTCGACTACTGACTGATTTTGCCGACTAACTGTGCAAGGGCTTACAGTTTCACGATTAACAAAAATAATAAATTGCCAGCGAGGGATCGTAATAAACTTCGGGTAGGGCCCAGGCTGCTTCTGCGGCCCAGCGGTCTGGGCTAGTCCGCCGCTGCTGATAGGGTTCTTAAAACAAGCAATGTTTTAAGAATTTTACCTTGTAAAATGTTTAAAAAAAAATACAAAAAGTTTTTCTAACCCCCTTGTAATTTTGTTCTACGGTCCTGTTAAAAAATAAGGACTAGGGTTTCCAGTCCCGAATTTCGGGATCCCGAAATTACGGGATATCCCGAAGATTTTTGAATCCCGAAAAGTCCCGAAAATCCCGAAAAAAAAAATAACGTTTTTATTTATTAACCTTGATGCGTAATTGTGAATAGCGCGTAATATTTTTTATTTAGGATGGTGAAAAGGCACCCCTGGAGACTCCAGGCTCCCTAATTTAAAATAATTATAATTATTTTTAATTGTTACTTTTTCTATGGTCTGTTTTTTCAAGAAGATAGTAAATTAAAAATCGCACAGTGAATATTTTCAAAACAGATTCGAATATTGAATGTGCGAATATACTCCGTATTACGCAGTATATTCGCACATCCAATATTAAATATACGCAGTGCGTAAAGTATTTAATAAAACATAGCAATATTCTACAAATATATATACAAATATATACTATTCAAACCTGTTGTAAAAATATTTACTGTGCGGTTTTTAATTTACTATCTTGCTTAAAAAAAACAGACCATAATAACTGGTATCTAGAGAGGCTTAATGTGACATTTTTTGTCCTTGACAGAAAAAGTCAAATTAAGGCACTCTACTAGTACCTAAAGTAAAACTTACCTTTATAGGACAATATCTCCGAAAAGCTAGTATCAATGTTCCTTTTCCTTTTTGATCTTGGTTCAGCTGTCACAGCAGTTGCAGTTGTCACATCAGTTGCAGTTGTCACATCAGTTGCAGTTGTCACAGCAGTTTCAGTTGCCATAGCAGTTTCAGCTGTCACAGCAGTTTCAGCTGCCACATCAGCTGCTTGCTGCAGGTGGTTTTCTACTGAAGCAACGTTTACAGTTCGGCGTTTGTAGCCGCCAGCACATCCCCACTATTCTGTAGCTCAGTTTAAACTTCAACGCCGCGGCGGTGTTTCTTTGTCCGGCGTTTATATAGGTTATGTTGTTTGTTTTAATCACTGACAACATAGTTTTAATAATGAATACACAGCTAATTACAACTTATTATTGGATTCAATTCTTCAATTTCTGCAGCATTAAGGTGAATTTGATAAACGTTGCCCGAAATAGGGCTTTTAAGTTTAACAAGCTGCTTATTATTAAAATAAAACACCAAAAACATATACCACAAAACCTAACCTCACCAAACGCCGCGTCAAAGCCAGTGTAGTTAAAATATTTTAACTTCAGCGGCAAGTGTTGTTGGCGGAAAAGTGGGGTTGAAAAGACAGGGGAATACAACCAATCAATGGCTAAACGCGCTCACGCCTGCTACAAAGATATCTAGATATCTACAATCTAATTGACAAGACTAAAATTTTAGTCGTTAGATTGCGGTCGAGCGCATAGGTTTTGGTTTGGACTTCGGTTTCAGAAAATTAGATTGTTTTTAGTTTTTACCGGAAATTATTCGATCTTATAAGATCGACTCACAGAAAAAAGAATCGATTCTTAAAAAAATTGAAAGTAAAAGAATCGATTCAAAAAATCGATTAATTGTATTAAAATCGATCTTTAAAAGAATCGATTAAAAATCGGCATCCCTGTGAAGAATGTGTACCAGCTTTATTCCTCCGTCAGGAATTTAAAGAAATCGTCTAAAAAACTTTCAGGCCATGTGCCTTTTAGGTTAAATAAACTTAAGACGATATTATCTCTCCAAAAATGTTTTTATTATTATTACATAAATAATAGCGACATGTTTCTGCCCTTTTAACATAGGACTTTTTGTTTGTAGTTTTAAAACTAATTTTTTAAAACTAATTATTTTAGCAATCACCGCCACCTGTCCGACTACGTCCAAATTATTATCATTTTATTTATGTTTTTAATTAGTTTGCTACTTTCACAATTTTTATAGGGAATTTGAAATCCAGTAGATGTCCTAAATTGTTATTTTTAAATTTAATTTATAATATTGGTTTCTTCCTTACTTTAGTTTTCTGTTTATAAATTTTTATCTTAAGACTGTCATTTTTCGCGCGTTAAAAATTTTTTAGTATGACTTGTATACGTGTAATGTAATTGTTGTTGTTTGTTTTTAATTTTAATTATTAGGTAAGTTCTTTAAAAAAATTTTAAGCACTGACTATTTTTTAAATTTTAAATTTTTTGAATCGTCTAGCCTGAAGATGGTCCTATGTTAAAAGGGCAGAAACATGTCGCTATTATTTATGTAATAATAATAAAAACATTTTTGGAGAGATAATATCGTCTTAAGTTTATTTAAAAACTACCTCCAATATGAGCAAGGATCATCAAAAATATAACCTTTTAGGTTAAGTTGAGATTCTTGCGTTTTAAAAAAATTTTTAAAGCCATATTCTTAAACTAATTTAAAGAAATTGTAACAAAAAATATAGAATATATAGTCTTACCTGCATTTGCAGTTTGGACTTTTTAGAAGATAAATTATATTAAAAGATATTTTTCATGTTTGAATGAACAAGTTAAAATGTCATGTCATTTTACAAGTTAACCATCTTGTCGAATATAAAAAGGGCAATCGAAAAAGTTGCGCGATTTGGATGGACTGCGCACTGTTATTGGCCCGTCCACTGGCGCGTAATGAACTAAAGAAATTTTCAATTATATCCTGATTTAGTCGCTTAGTTAATAAGTAAAAACTACCTCCAATATGAGCAAGGATCATCAAAAATATAACCTTTTAGGTTAAGTTGAGATTCTTGCGTTTTAAAAAAATTTTTAAAGCCATATTCTTAAACTAATTTAAAGAAATTGTAACAAAAAATATAGAATATATAGTCTTACCTGCATTTGCAGTTTGGACTTTTTAGAAGATAAATTATATTAAAAGATATTTTTCATGTTTGAATGAACAAGTTAAAATGTCATGTCATTTTACAAGTTAACCATCTTGTCGAATATAAAAAGGGCAATCGAAAAAGTTGCGCGATTTGGATGGACTGCGCACTGTTATTGGCCCGTCCACTGGCGCGTAATGAACTAAAGAAATTTTCAATTATATCCTGATTTAGTCGCTTAGTTAATAAGTAAAATTTAGTTTAAAGTTTATTTACACAATAATCCAGAGTAACTAGGGATGTCTTTAAAGTGGCTTTGTATCCCTCAGAAGTTGATTGAATTAAATAATATTTTGGTTCCAGATATTGGTTAGACAAATCCCGGTACGTTGAATAATGTTCCAACCTTTCCTTATCATAGGAATGATCTCTCAGTCCAGTGCTTGGCGAGTTAGAGTTTAAAATGTCGCTTACTTCGTTTAATCTTCTTAAAAACTGTATAGTTTGAAAACATTCTTCCAATCCCGTTGTTTGGATTTAAATGCTTATCTGTTAATTTATAAGCATATTTAAATTCATGTTGTGCATCATAATCTACTAAATTATAAAAATGTTGCATTTTCACTCGGCCCTCTGGCACGTGGTACTCTCCGCTCTTTATTAACCAATTCCTAAGACATTTTAGTAAGTGGGGATAATCAGAGTACATTCTAATTCTAAGTTTGCGGTTTTTATCAGCGCTATGTTCACACCATGGCGCATCAGCAGAACATGCAAAGGTTTTTCACATGGAACGGTTTGATGTGACTACATCAATATGTAATCTCGCTGACTCGCACATTAAAATGCCTTCTAAAAGTATTTTGCCCAGAACTTTCACATATGTTTGCCCTTAAATGGTTGGAACATCAACACATCCTTTTGATGTTCTGGCCTAAACTCTCCTAAATCAACAAACCCCATTACCTTAATTTTGGTTTTTATAAAAATATTTCGTCTGTTATTTTGCATGAGTTCAGGCATCAGTCAGGGTTCTTTTTAACACGTTGAGCGCCATGTGACCACCGGTGGTCATTTTCAGTTTCTCCTTGAGGACCGCGTGGCCACGGGTGGTCATTTTGCATTTGCTCATTCAGCGCCGTGTGTACACCCGTGGACACGTTTTATATGGGTTTTGCGTATGCTTACGAATTGTTCGGTCCCAGGGAACACCAGAACCAGAATCGGACTGAGCCGATTGCTTTTTTTTTTCTTAATGCAAACTTAAATAGGAAAATAAAAGTTCATATGCAGTCTATTAATCTTTTATTTGGTAAATGAACAAAAATATAATTCTAGCTCAAAGAAAACATGGTTCTGATCACAAAAATAGTCATATTAGGTACTGAAAAGATAAATTAATTTATTTCATGCTTCTGAAAGCATGGCAGACACATAGGTATTTTACATGTCTGGCAAAAAGTGTTAACTTTTTTCGCATTTTTTCGAGCGAATGCAGCGTCTTGTCTTCTCGACATGGTTTTGTAGCACGGGTCGCATCTCTTTCTTGTAAGCCTCTTCTGTCCTTCGGCTTCCTTCAGCAGATGTTTTTGCTTCGAGGTAGAAGGTGTAGCCATTAGCTCTGTATTTGGATTCACTAGAGACTGAACAATAGCTTCTTTGAATTTTGTGATGCTCATTTTTTTGTTGTTTATTTTGTTGTATAAATGTAGAGAGTTTACCACTGTAGTTGCGGTATCAAATGGAATGCCAATCGCTTATACCATTTCACAGTTCTTCTAACATAAGGTGCGTAGGAGGCCATTTGTTCGGAGAGGTCAATGAATGCTTTTCCCTGATTGTAATCAACAACAATCGCCGGCTTGGTGATTTCTTTTCCTCTTTGAACTAAACGGAAAAGAGAATCATCGTGCTTTGTGCTCAATACCAAAACGCCACGTTTATCTCGCCACTTGAGCACCACTGTTTTATCCTCATTTTGCTGCGCCGCAACTTCTCCTCTTTTTAGTTTGGCTTTGACCACATCAGAAGGATTGTTTTTTCTGTTACCTCTTAGAGTACCGACTAAATGTGTCTCTCTTCCTAATAGTAATTTTGAAAGGGAGACACTTGTATACCAGTTGTCGGTATATAGTGTCCTACCACAATCTAAGAGACCATCCATCAGATCAGTGACCACTTTTTCGGCGACAGATGTATCATCAGCTCTTTCCTCCTTGCCCGTGTATACCTTGAAGGCCCAAGTATAACCACCGCTAACACAAAGCTTGAACAGTTTTATGCCGTACCTATGCCTCTTATTGGGGATGTACTGCCTGAAATGTATCCGACCACGAAATCGCACATTACTCTCGATGCACACTAATTCTTCGGGTATATAGGATTCCTTGAATTTAGGTTGTAATAAATCTAGCAGATTAGCGATTTTGAACAGACGATCATTTTGGGCTCTTGGTTGTTCATTATTGGCAATATGAAACATGCTTAGCAAATTTTCAAACCGGTTACGCCTCATTATTTTTGGTATGCCATTTGTGTACAACATTTTGGTAGACCAGTAGTCTCTCAATTGAGGAAAGTTCACTAAACCCATCCACAAAATGATTCCTAAAAACTGTTCCATTTCGGTGGCGTTCGTGTCTATCCATTTTGTCATTCTTGATTTGCTCCTTTGGTTTGCAACGTCAGCCCTAGTAGCAATATTTTGAGCTGCAAATCTGTTAGTCTCGGTAACTAATAATGCTATTATGTGGTCATCAATAAAGTGTTTGAAAAAGGTAACTGGTTCTTTTCCATGTAGCTCCTGAACAACAGTTGGATGAACACCAGTATATGGTGGAGTGAAAACAAAAGTGCTTCTGTCGCCAGTCACAGGTTTCCATTTTCTCTGATTCAAGAAATTGGCCAAGGGGACATCGTCGCTGGATGAGAAATCGGATTCCGGTGAAGCTGCGACTTCATCTTCATAATCTGAACCTGAATTGGAACTACCAGTATCAGCTGAATAATCTTTGTCTTCAATTGAGTCATCGGAGAAGCCGGTCACATCTTCATCTGACATATTTTCAAGCTCATCAGCCAGTTCTCGTTCTGTGAGACCACGTGCAGCCATTTTAGTTTACGATCTGATAAATAAAAAGAAACCTAACCTCAAAAATAGAAATGCTCACGGGTGGTCATTACGTCCCCAGTTGCAAATTTACATTCTGGGACCACGTACCCACCCGTGGACACGAAAAAAACAATAGAAAAAACATACAATTTAAAAAAAAAATACAAAAATAAATGGGGAAATAAATCATTTCAAAACAAAATCTCAAAAAAAAAAAAGTTGGTCCCACAGGTGAAATACTCTAAATTACTGCGGCGCTTAACGTGTTAATTGCTGTAGAGATTTATGGGTCCTCAAAAAGGTCCAAAAAGTTACCTTGTAGATTTCCCGACATATTTTTTTTGCAGATTTAGCTTTTTTTCAGGGGTGGAAAAATGCCGTTGGAATTTAATGAAATATAACACTTATTTTTTTTGCATTGAAAACAAGACCTTTTTGTAATTTAGGGAATTTCTGATTTTTTAGAAATTGTATCTATAGTACGGATATGTGACCATTTTTAGGTTCAGTGTAATTTGAGAATGGAGCGTTTTTGAAAGTTTCTGAAATTATATTTTTCGATAAGTTTATCTGCTTTTTATATCGGGTGAATATTTGTTATTAATACCAAGATATTAAATAGTTTTGAATTCTGTTTCACGCTTTAAGGGACACATAGGGATTTTTTTTAGTCATTTATCGTGAAAAGTGTGGCATGAATTAGAGGGGATAAGTTTTTTAGTTTGTGTAGGTTTCCTGAAAATAAGTCTTTCAGACTTTTTCATGTTCAAATCTAGAAATTTAAGAAAATCTCTTTCCCTATTTCTAATGTAAATTTTATTTTAGGGTGCAGCCTGTAATATGATCCATAACAGAGTTGGCATCAATAACACAGCCAGACAAAAAAAATCCTATGCATTTTGAGCTACTACATCCGAATCTGACGCCAGAATTTGAAAGTTAGCTCCCATTTTTAACATAACCTAAAAAAACTACTTTTTCGCAAAAAAATAAATGTTTATTTAAGGTTATCTTGTAAAATGGGAGCTAATTTTTAAATTCCGACTTCAGATTCGGATTCAGCGGCTCAAAATACATGGGAATTGACTAGTCGAGTTCGTTTGAGATTCAACTTTTTTTGTGTGGCAGTCACACACACAAAAAAAATTGTTTACGTAGAGTTTTAAAACATATTAAAAAAAGCACAGAAGCTGAAAGCAAATGATTCCCAGTTAGGTTAGGTTTATAATAAACTAAAAGATTGAATTACCTAAGCAGGTTTTACACTTGCACTATGAGGACTTTTTACGTCCCTTGAGCATCAGCTCGTGTTGGTGATTGAACGGAAAAGAAATAAAATGTCGCCGTTAACCTACCTACCCGCGCAATTAGCTATTCGGTGTGAAACGTTCTAAATTCCTGGATCATTATTTTTGGTGTTCAAATTATTAAAATATGAAGTGGTTATCCAAAAACTTAAAAAGTTAATTGCCGGAGCTCTGATAGTCTGGTAGCAGTCTAATGGGGGGGTTGAGAATTTATTTAAAAAGGCGCCAACCAGTTTGTACTGTTGGATTATTCTTAAATGATTAAAACTGGTAAACTATACATTTAAGTCATGCTGATGCTGAAAGACAATAAATAAAGAAACAAAAATAATTGTAAAGTGAACAGTATATATTAAAAAAACCTAATATGTCATGACAAAGAGAGTGATATACCTGTCTATAAAGTTTAATGGGTGGTAATGATTACCATCTAAATTTAAAAGAGTACCAATATTTATTAAATAGTAAAGTAAGTGAATTTATATTATGGAATGTTAAAATAAAAACCCCAAATTTGCAAATTTGTTCACATATAAAAATGTACCTAAACTGTATTTATAAAATGTACCAATAAAACTTTATCAGACCATGTCTAATAAAAAATTATATATCATGACACTCAGAATATTTAAATATCAAAAGTATGTACCAAAAAAATTAACATTCTAGTTCTATAATTGTTGCAAGGTAATTTAATATAAAATATTAAATTAAACAAAATAAAAAATTGCTGTTTCTTCTTCTACGTGAAGACTGGACCCATAAGAAAATAATAAAATAACTTACAGTTATGTAGTAAATCTTTTTGTTACTTGCCAACTTGAACAGCAGGTCGAAGAACTAGGGGCTTCAAAGTCCAACAAAAACTTATACTACGTATATACCATAAATTATTCCACATAAACAAAATACTCCATCGGTTAAGACAGTAATTTAACATACTATAAGTTATACGGTATGCTCCATAACTTAGCATAAAAATATTCCATAAGGTAAGAAAATGTTAACCTTAAACTTTGACCATAACCTCAAAATTGTGACATCACAGTAAAACCCTAAAAGAAATATTTTCACCGCAAGATTTTGGTAATCTCGAAACAAAATAAAATATCGACAACTCGTAGTAAACTTACCTCATTATTTTTCAGGGCTTACAGAAACCAAATAGACTTTCCACTCGTCATCATTCAGCAACTTTATGTCCTATCTACAAGAGACGAAACACATATTATATTATTTAAATAAAGAATGAAATTATAAACTCACCCAGAGTAGTTATAAACTTAGAACGTAAGATTGTTTAGATGTTTCATGATAGCTTTTCACACAGCCGAAACTGTCACAAAAATGGCCTTTCTTGTATGTAACATTTTGAAATGTTACAGTTGGAAGCAGTGGTTGTCACTAAATAAAATGCGCTTAATTTAAATTCAAATATTATTAACCGCCTTGTCATAAGGGCATGTTGTTAAGTCAAAAATTCGATCAATAATGTTGTGAAGTGTTTTTTTTACTAATAAATATTTTTCTACTGATGTTATAAATTGTAAAATTTGATTATAGCCGAGCAGAGATTATAACTTTTATTATAACTTACTCAGTTAGGTTGGTCATCCAATCTTCTATAGTATACCCGAGCGGAGAATATACTTAACCACGTATGACTTTATTCGGGAGCGGGTATTCTAATGAGATAGTGATTTGGAAACAGATTTAAACGATTTCTTCTTAACTTAAGAATAATATATTAAATAAATGTGAATAAATTCTTCTAGAACATGAAAGATCAATTCTTACTTCTAAGTCCTACTTCTATGCAAAGCCCGTAAATTCTAACTTCCATTATATATTAGTTTTCCATTAAATACTTTTAAATTAAAACATTTTATGTTTGAAATCCCAACTATTTACAATCATTTTCAAAACCCAATTTATTGTCCACATTTTTCTTAGTGTAAATATTAAAACTGGCTCGTATAAGTCATTTAAAGAAATTTACAGAATATTTTTCAAAGTTCATTAATATTCGTCAACATTTCTATCAGTGTTCATACTAACAATATTTATAAGTGTCCAATATTATTTTTGTCTGATATTACAAGTCTCAAAATTTTTCTAAGTTTAAAAACTATTTTTAATTCAAGAATAATTCTCAAAATTATTTCTCACAGAAACTACATTTTCACTTTTGAAATTGACATGGAGACACTAAGTAAAACTGAATCAATATGAATTTTTTCATGACACCGACTAGATTTAATTACCCCGACAAAAGAGTTCCAGTCTCATTAATTTGCAAGCTAATTACTATTTCTGACATCTGAAACGATCATTTTAACCATAAATTATATTTGTTGATAAACTTATGTCTTTTAGGTTATACCGACAAGAATCACTGAAAAGGGATCCGATCTAATGTAGAACAAACCGGACTCTGCCGAAGCGAATCTCGTGAAGGCAGAATTTATTTGCGCTATGATTAAAGCAATATTATTTTAAAAATTTTAACACCATATAAAATATGCGGATCATGACAGACATGCCCTCGTTAAATATATATATTAGTATTTTCTCCTGAAATTCCACATTTCTCAGTATCTAATACTTCACTCTTGTTGCACTCCAGAATCTTGTCTCCTTTCTCACGACTTTGTAACATTTCCAGTACTGGTTTCGTTGGATTTTTGCTGTAAATGAACAGTCCATAGTTAATTTACTAAATACTTTTGACACATTATCTTTGATAATATTTTGCAACGGCTAATAGAACATGTTACATCAATAGGAGGACCTTATTATTTTAGCCCTGATGTTAAGGTTAAAATCAAAGATTAATTGCACCTGCTTCTTAATGATGCTTTTACCAGCTAGCTTTTGGGTTAAGCAACGAGTAAAGGGTCGTTTATAGGTTCGTGGTTTAAATTATAATAAGCTAGTCATGATTTTTTTAGATGGAAATAACAAAATGGTGGAATAATTTCCTTCGTTCTTGTAAACCATAAAAAAAGGTTATTTAAATTTATTTAAAAAATCAATAAAAAAGGGGAAATCTGAAAAGTAAATATTGATCAAGGTCAAAACAGTTAAACAGTTTTATTCAATAATAATGATTTTAATTTACTATAAAAAATGATAAAATATAATGTACGAGTGTACCTAAAAGGTGTCTAAGTATAAATTAAAATTTAAACATCCTAGTTTGTTTTTGCCCTAACCATGCATCTGCTTTCCTTGCCTTGAGTACTTAATTTAAACCTTAATTTAAACCTGTCTACTTAGTGTTGATTTCATAATTTTTTTATACATGAAAATGAATTGCATATTTTCTCCACTAAAAAGTGTCAAGTGCAAAAAAAAATTAAATTATGTAGTAAATTTTAATAAAAAATAGTATTTAATTTCTTACCAGTCCCGTTTTATTTTTTATTAATCTCTAAAATTGTTTCGAATTAAACTGTTTAATGGTTTCTATAGGAAAGGCTATTTTAAACGAATTTTTGGCATCAATAAAGCCTTCGTTTTAAAAATTACTAAGAAATGTGTGTTTCAAATTCGTAATTTTAGTATCTATGGCATATAAAATACTCCTTTTTGTTTTATTGAGATCTTCTCGTATTTTTTTTAACAAATCTTCATTTTCGTTTACACCAAACGTGTAGTTATTACACTACTTAAACCTATGAAATCGTATTATAGAACATCCGGAATCTTTTTTTCTGCATAAAAAAAAACATGTCAAAAACATGCGTATTTTTCCTATAGAATCGTATAATTCAGTTCGACTTTTTTTTGACAAGATTTGATAGATAAAGTGGCCCTGCTAAAACCTATCAAGTCCTATCAATTAGTTTCATAGAATTTTATAGGAATATCCTTATCAAAGTCTTCATAGTGATATTTCTATAAATCCCTGTAATTTCACAGGTCGTACCTATGAAACCCTATAGAAACCTGTCATTTCGCAGGTGCCGACCCCTATAGAAACCTGTTGTACCTATGAACCCCTACAGAAACCTACACAGGTCTTCATGGGTCTCTATAGGTCCTATTTTACAGGACTCTCCGTTGTCAGAAACGTTTCAACCATGTGTCGCCTCCATCAATAATTATTGATTATAATCATGTGATCTTCTATGTTTACTTCTTGATTGTTTATGACAGCTAACACGTTTCAGGACAAAAACAGTCCGTACAGGACTTAGTCTTAAGCCTTCATCACAATTTTTATTTGGTATTCATCTACTGAACAGGACACCAAAATGCTTTTTTTTTGCTTTTGCTTTGTTTTGTTTTTCTTTCTCTTTCTCTATTTACGTGTGTTTTGTTTTGGCCTGCCTTAATAGGATTTCTAAATCCAAAAGGTAAAATAATCATTGATGCAGAAGTAAAACTAGAATTTGCAGATTTGTGAAAGGACCAGAAGCAGTTTCCGCTAGTTCTTAAAGGACCGAGAATAGTAATTTCTTGTTAAATTGTGGAATGGCCATAAGTCTCATAACACTGCAAGAGTATTAGGCCTAGGTATTTATTATCCTACCGCACATTGACATTCTGGTTCTGAGTTGGGGTGATGTGACTTATTTACAATACTGTATATTCTAGTACCGTATTTCTTCCTATCCAGTTGCCTTTGGTGATTTTTAGCCAATGGCCAAATCCGTCAAATCTAAGGTCTAATGATGGTCCTCCGGTTCCCAGAGTGGCTGTACCTTTTTCAATAATATCGAACGATTTTTCTCCTGAACCCTGGCTGGGATAATTTTCTATCAGTTTTTCTATGCAAAATCCAAGAGTTTTGCATCCACGTAAAAATTGGCCAAATAACACTTTTTTACCTTTAACTCCTGTGCGGTAGACACCTATATATTCATCCATTTGGTTCGTTACCTCCATGAAAGTGTTATATTTTCCAATAACCCTTTTAATCATAATGTGCGATTTATGGTTTTGTAAAAACCTTTATGATTCAGTTACAGGTTCAGAACCACATTAGTTTGTTATCGCTTCTACAGCATTATCCATCCACCCCAAGTTTTGTTAAAAATTTTCTGATACCCGGGGAATGACATAAGGGGAAGGTGGTATGGGCGTCCAATATTTTATAAAAAGTCCAATATTTTATAGCCAATATTTGTTTTAAATACTTATTTTTAAAACATATAATATTACTTATTGCTTACTGTTAGTAGAACAGTGAATTGTAATAAATTTTCTTTGATTAACTATTTTCACAAAAGTTTACAGAGTCGTGTTAACCACGCTGTTAGGTTCTGCCTTCATGCCAATATGGCCGAACTTCGCACCGTTCTGCCCAGGGCCGTATTTAAAACAGTATCGTATTTACAATATTTCGAAAACTAATTTGTAAATTGTTTAAATAATAAAAGTTATGAACATTATATATGATTATTAACCTTACATTTAAAGCAAAAAATTAAATAAATAAAGTTTGTCAAGTTCACTGTCATGTTTTTTTTTTATCGCAATTTTCTTCGCTGTCAGAATTGTCTTCGCTATATAACGCAAAAGCGGCTTAGGGTGCCAAACGTATACCACAGGGTGGTATTTTAATAATTAAAGCCAACTTATGTAAATATTATTCTGATGGTAAAATAATATCTACACAACTGTTGGAAAGTTGGTTACACTTGCGCAACTAGCTCAGCAGAGAGATTCTTATTTTTGGGGTTGTAAAATGTGGGATTTTTTTTTATATATAATTAATTTTGGACTTAAAACTATATTTATCAAAATAAGTAAAGATTAGGAAAAATGTTTATGTCATATGAAAGTTTTGGTTATATTAAAACAAATTAAATTAGATTGACATATGAGTTTTTATTAAATAAATTGAATATTTTCGTAAAGTACAAAAATTGACAGTTAAATGTTTCTTTAAAATGTTCATGAGTAATGATTATGCAAAATTTAAAATGTAAATTAATATTAATAAAAATGTTTATGACCTGAATTATAATCCTTGGATCCAATTCTAAGATTTACCGATGATAAACCATGAACTGATGGAGCAAAATTTGTCAACCAGTGTACGCTTAAATATGACAAAATTCCATACGGATTTCCAAAAAAGATTATGATTTCCTCGTCTCGATAGAGTAGATGATTTCTCACTAAATTTGATGTATATTTCTTGAAAATATATTTAAATACTCGTCAAATGATGTATTAAAAATTGTTATTTCCATCAATAAACGTTGGATGAATGATATTTGTTTGTAAAAATTAAAGAAAAGTATTTCCTTTTTTACGACGCCATTTTGAAATACATGTGGTTGCGGTGAAATTACAAAAAGTAATACATAAAAAATGTTGATACTAAGAATACTAAAAAGTATAAAACCGGCCTGAAAAAGAATAAAACATTCTTTTACTATATTTTCAATTAAAATAATAAAATTCAATTAACTTAAGGTTGTATATCGGCCAGTCAGTAATTTAACCCTAAACACACGTTGCGTTGAGATATCAAACAATTTGACTGAAAGAAAACGCAGTGCGAATTTTAGCTTGTAGCGCACGCATGCTCCATTAAAAAGAGGGCGCTTAAAATAAAAATCTCAAATTCTAACAATTATATGTTATTTTATTATTATAATTGAACCAATATGTTATTAATTATAAAACAAAACATGTACAATTAATAAAATACAATTAATAATTGGTTTCTTAATTAATTTTAGCTATTACCAAAATAACGAGCCCCTTTAAATATCGGTAAATGTAGTAAACCAGTAAAACTTCGATTTTAGTTTAACAAAAAATACCTATATGGCAGTATTTTCAATTTTTTATAAAACGTAAATAATTACCAAAAGTATCTAAAAGTTAAGGCGTATAGTGCAAGAGTGGCCCATCTCACTTTATGAAAATATCAAGATAATGGCTATTTAAATTTCTCCGTTTTTTTAATCTTTGATCTAGGACACATTATTTTATTTAAAATTTTTCTGTTAGGGTTTTTTCGTAGAGAAAAAAATTGGTGGGTCACTATTGCCCTATACATTGTGTTCATTTTGGGCCACTATTGCATTACGAACGAGATCTGACCTTCAATGACACTTTATTTTGAGTAGATGTCAAGAAACAGTGCCCAATAGACAGTTGTTTTTTTCTTATGAAACTAATTTATATGAAAAAAATATTTTCTGCAAGATGAACCTATGTAGTTAGGGGAGAGGGGGGCACCTTTCAACACATCTTTATTTAAAGTTTTGGTATTTTAAATTTATGGGCAGCAACTTAGTCATTTTTATGCAGCGGCATTCTCTTAAGTCTAGTGTAACATATTTAATAATTAATTGTCATATTTATTAATACATTTTAAAGTTTTGATTTTTTTTTAAGTTTTGGCGCACAAGTTCAATTGTGCCCCTGAAATTATTAGTATTACAAAACTAAAATAATAATACTGAACCTATTAGAAATTAAATAAAAGTGATTAAAATTAAATGAAATAAGAGCTTGTGTTCTCTAAGTGCCCTTGATATTCGAAGGTGCGGGTAATTTGCGAAGCAGATCTTCAATTTCTACAGTAGTAATATCCTCAGTAACAGGAAAATAAAATTTTAGTCCTTTTTTCTCCAGATTTTAACTTGCAACTCGTTACTATCTTTGTCCTTGCTTTGTCCAACGTAGTGCACTACGGACAATGTTCAAATGTGTGCCCTATCTAGATATCTAGACTGTCCCAAGTAAAATATTTTAAAAATCAGTTAACCTACCTGTACAAAATCAGTTAAACAATACTTTTAACTACGGAAAAACACACTATAAATTAGCAACAGTTGAAATATTACACGTTTTTTAGTAGTAAATTAAAAAAATATTACAATTTTTTGCCGTAAAAAAGAAGAACCCATCTTCCATGCAAAAACCTAACTACTGAGCGCCAAATTGGTTTCAATGCGCAGTATAGGTGTTAGGCATTGTTGCCAAACTAAAGAAATTATAGTATATACTATTTGACTGAAAATATTTGTCTTGTTCAAATGTGCCCCTGTTAAGGAAGATAACATTTTAACATTTCATTCATTCATATTATCTGATTGAAAGTAACACACATATTTTAGTTATTTTTACATACCGTTTTTCATGTTTAGTATAATAATAACACACAAAAATATAACAAACACATTTCTTTGTTTTCTTTGACTTTGAGGTTATGACTGTCAAGATATGTTTGACAGCCTATACCACATATCTATACACTCTATATAGGTCATTAGAAAGGGAACTGGGAAGACACAGCATAAAGTCTCGCCGCCATTTTGACTTACACGCCATCAAAAAAAAGTTAGGTTACGAACATTATTGATTGTAGTTTTTAAAAAAAACTGTCAATTTATTGCATTTAACAAAGGCCCAATATTTGGAATTGTATACAGTGTAAACATACAGAGCGGTCCAAAAGTCACCTCCCCCCCTCTTAACTTTTGAACGAGTTTAGATATCGACTTCAAATTTAGAACTCTTAAATAAGACAACTCAAACTATCTTTAAGCATATATTTGATACTTTTAGCTCTTAAAATGTGGGCAGGGGGGCATGGGGTGACATTTTTTTAAATGGAAAGGTGGGTCGTGTGATACGTAATTTTAAAGCTTATAAAATTCTCCATTTAACTGTATATTTTTTATTTTTTTTTAAACATTTTTTTTTTGGGTTTAAAATAGGGTTGAAAATGGGTATTTTTGTCAAAATTTCTCTAAAAATTCCAAACAATTTTTTAAAAAAGCCCAATTTCATAATGAAAAAAAGCAAATTATACTTTTAAACTAATTTTAGTTGATATAAATAAAAATTAACAAAAAAAAACCTTAAAAAACATGTTTAAAAATTTTAAAAATGTATGGTTATATAGAAAATTTTAAAGGCTTTAAAATGATGAATCACACGACCCCCCTTTCCATTTAAAAAAGTTTCCCCCCATGCCCCCCTGCTCACATTTTAAGAGATAAAAGTATCAAATATATGCTTAAAGATAGTTTAAATTGTCTTATTTAAGAGTTCTAAATTTGAAATCGATATCTCAACTCGTTCAAAAGTTAAGAGGGGGGGTGACTTTTGGACCGCACTGTATAATAAGAAAAAGGTCATTACAAGCAGGAACAACACTAATCGCTGTCAACATTTGAAGCCATTAAATAGACCAGGGTCGATAATTTTTGAAACCAAAAAAAATTATAGTAGGATGAAACCCGTTAAAAAAGGACGAGAATATAACAAAAATGAAAGGAAAAATAATTTACGGGCGATCTGAGGTCGGGAAGTGGTAGGGGGTGAGTTTTTAAGGGTAAAAAACGGTTTATCTCGATTTCCGGCAAAACTACAAGTCCTATGGAAAAAAATTAAATGACAAAGTTGTAGGTAATAAAGAGACCTACAACTTTTGTAATTACACTTTTTTCACATAACCTCAAAATTTATGTGAAAAATTCAAATAATCAAGTTTTTGGTTTTTTATTTTTATCTCGTGCAAAAGAATTTTTTTTTTCACGAAATTTGGTGAAAACTTACCTTTTTATGTCCCAAAGACACTGTAATTTTTTTGATTTAAAATATTTATTTTTTCACCTTATTTTGACTTAATATCGAAAAAACACCCTAATTTTCAATCGAAAATTCTCACGTCAAAATATCAGCTTTTTAAAAAAACTCGGGGAGTTTTTTGTTCGTTGAAATCTCTTCTTTCTGATAATGTAAAAAAATATATACATTACTATGGTAAATATTCTCAGAAAATGAAAAAAACTCGAATCCGAAATTTTTTTTTTAATCACTATGTACAATTTTGAGCTATTTAGTAAAATTTACACTTTAAATACTTGAAAAACGTAAGATTCTATGTTACATTGATAAACAAAAAAATTACAAATCCATACATCATAAAGATTGCAAGAAACATGCGAAAATAGTCGTTATAATTATCAAAGATAGGATTTAAAGGGGGGATTTCAATTAAAAAATGTGATAGCTGCAATTTTTTTATTTAAAAAGTTGATTTATTGAATTCTAATTACATTTATGTCAGAAAATCTCATAATATATGAATAGAAATGTAAATCCTACTATTGAATTTTGATACTTTATACTGATTATTAATCATAATAATAATATTTTTAAATGAATTTATCTTCTTATTTATAAATCGTATCTTGAACCCTAATCACTTATCCATTACTTTTTGTCTCTTCGGTGGCATTTCTTCATCGTTAGATTCGACAAACCTTCCCGATTCGAGTAGATCTTCGAAATCTTCAAGATCATCACCGTCTTGGTATCCAATATTATTTTTAGTCTGAATTGGTCCTTCATCCACAATTTCATCTGAATCACTAACTTCCTCGTAGGTTTTTTCTTCCACATTGGTGCATTTTTCAGAACCATGACAATAAGAGCATAAATTTGTACATTTTAAGCCATGTTTTCGGCAGCCACATTTTAAACTGTTACATCCAGTTTCACAGCTGCAGCAAATAGTTTTGAGCAATATTTCCGGAATTAACTCCTTCTCTGTAAATTTGGGCATAATCCCACGTTGATGTTGCTTCCAGCCCCAATCTGTTGCTGTCAGTTCGTTACCTAGCCAAGTTTGAAGTTGATAATATGCCCTGTAACAATGTTGTTCAGCTGCACCTTCTGTGGGTGGGAGATTTGCCAATATGAAAGATGATTTAATTTTTGCCAATTGATATTTTTGAAATCTTAATTGATTCAGTGTTATATTATTATTTTTACATTTATAAATAGATTTGATTAATTGTAATCCCTTTTTTTCGATATCTTTTTTGTTTGCATCTTTTTTATAAAAAATATTGGCCAAATTTGACACATTTTTATCGTCTAATAATGAATTTACAATACTCTTTTTTCCTTTTCCGGCAAATCCAGATGTTGTATCGCAACCAGAAAAACAATGCAGAAATGCAACGATATTTTTGAAGGATTCATATTTGAAACTATTAGACGTGAAAAATAGATCTTTTACATTTCCAGAACCTGGTTTGAGAAAATAAATGTCATGATTGTTTGAAGTTAATTGATTCAAAAGGACCAAAAGATCAATATCTTGACCCACAACAATGACAGTTTTATTGGTATCTCTGGCAATTTCTATCGATGTTTTAATAATGTCTGCGTCAGCATCTTCTTCTGCTTGTTTACAAAAAAATCCTTGTGACTGTAATTTTTTCATTAACGTTTTTATCATTTTGTCCTTGTTTTTCTCGTTAGATAAAAATTTTTCTTGCAGAAATGGTATTTTTGTATGGTTTTGATAATCAAACTCTGGAATATTGTCTGAGGTTTTTCTACGACTACGTTCTCCTTTTTTAGTTGAAGTAGCTGCTTGTACTGTTGTCACAGTAACTGATTTTTTAATTTCGGGGTACCCATCAAAAACGATATAGCTGCTTGCTGCGTAATGTTTTTCTACATAGCGAAAATATATATTCATGATCTCTTCCACCGTTTCATTTTTCTGCCAGATTACTTTGTGCAGTAAAAATCCACCATCGACGACATGCACAATGCCGTCAGAATGCGTTGGTCCATTCGCACTCACAAATAAATCGTAAAGTTGAGATTTAACATTTTTTCTGAGGCCATTTTCTGTAAAAAGTGATAATGGATAAGGTGCAAGCTCGTATTGTAAATAAGATTCCATATCTTTTTTACTGTCAATTGTTAACGATATTCTTTGGAATAACAATAATGGATCGATGGCTATAATATCTCCGTTTACTTTAATGGAAGATTGAACCGTTTTTAGAGACAAGACTTTGTTTTTCCTTTTAAATTTGACACTGCCAAAATTCATTCCAACAATAGCTTGCAAAGATTTTTTCCCTTCTTCAAACGCTTCGTAGCAATTTACAGAATTACTGCCAATAATTCCAGAAAATATTGACATAATGTTATCAGTCTCTGGAAAAGGATCATACCTGTTAAAAAATTTTTGTAATATTTGTAAATCAGCTACATCTCTTTTTATTCGATATTCCCTGGAATCAATGTGTTGCTCTGTAGTTGCGAAGGAAACATTACAAAAATCTTCCATTTCATTGCAAACTTCGACAAGTATGATCATTGTTAATACGAATTTTGTTAAAACACTTTCAGACAAACCACGACCATGTGTAAGTCCACCCTGAGTTTTCATAGATCTCATCAAAACTTGCTCGATCGTCATATCTGTCCAAACTCCCGACCAAAACTTGTGAGTACGTCTAATCGTAAAGAATCCTTCGGTGAATCGTGTAAGTTCATAATCATCATTGATTGTGTCTTTAAGCTTACGCATATCTTGGAGATAAAGATGAGCAGATTTTGCGTATAAAAAGTGCCCACTTGCATGAAAATAGGGAAGCATTCTTTCCACACATTTTAAATGCAATTCCCAATTACCTGCACGTTCAGCCCGTATGAAATCTTTAACCAATGAGATCATTTGCCAGTACTGCATCCAAAGTTTTGCGGTAGGACCTCTTTTTTGTACTAATTTTAAATGCTCGATAAATTTTTCTTTTATGATCTTAAAATCTTCGTGATAGAAATTGTCTGTTTCTAAATCCAGCAAAAATGTATCCATTAACCCCTTTTCTGTGTCCGACAACTCCATCGATGAAAAAATTAATTCAGACAAGGCAAGCTGTACTAGAAAATGTCCTCTGATAGCTCGTGCATATGCGTGCCCGGAAAGAGCTTTATCGGAAGAATTTTCTGCATATATTTCACAAAAAGCTTCCTTCAGTCCACTACCATCCATGATGAATCCAATCGCTCCAAGGAACGACATCAATAAATGAAATCCCCCAAGTATTACTTGGATTGACGTCAAATTGTAGGGATCATTATCTAAATCAATACTGGCTAAGATTTCACGAGCTTTATGGTACAGCGGTTCACGAAAACAATCTTTTGCTCTTGTTTTTGGCATTGTTTAGCCGCTTCTACCAACGATGTAAAAATGGTATCATAATCACTCGGTGGATTTTTTATAAACGGCACAGGAATAATTTTTGAAGTATGATAAGGCAAATTAGTATATAACTTCTCCATGAACCCATTCCAACCATCGGATTTGTTGTTTGCAAATTTTGAATAAGATCATGTAAAATCTGCCGAAGAAATTTCATAGATGTCCGTAACGTCTAAAATATCTTCTACCTGAACTGTTTTCAATCCATCGGAATTTTTGTTTTCAAAACGTTTCAATTTCACAAATCCAATTTCACCTATTTCTTCAGAAGATGGAATCTGTTTTAATCTAGAGATGGTTTTCTTTGAAGTAACACTAGACGCCGGAGTAACGACCATTATTCCACCCATTGCATGAAAAGTATTCTTGCCATCAATCGTGCATGTATTATGATCTGCATTGTCATAAATAAATTGAACGTATGAATCTGGAGAAAACGTATGGTTAGCAGGGTCCTTGATAATCGACGCTTCAAAGCGCAAAGTTTCTTTATATGAGGAGCACAAACCTAAATTAGATAATGAGTCGATCAATCCTTTTGAGGCATATTTTTTGTGAATCATTGACGACAAACCAAGTAAAATTGGAGATAAAAAAGAACGTGGCCTTACGGATGTGATGATACAATGAGACACTGTGGCCACTTTTTTATCCATCCTACGAACATTATTTGTACTCTTGTCTTTATTACTTTTGCACACAATATTCAGAAAAACTTGCAAAGATTCAGGAATATCCTTAAAGAGATTGCCTTCGTTTAAATCTGGAATTTCGTAGTAATTCATATCGTATACTTTAGAACGTATATCTTCTAAAACAATTTCAGCAGCCATTTGAACAATTCTACTTCGTTCGTCTTCTTTACTTTTTAATCTTTTTTCGTACCAGTCTTTGCAGAGTTTCTTACTTGCAGTACCATTTTTGTATAAAATTATCATGTCTTTTTTAATTAAATGACACTCGATATCGTTTTGAAAATGCTCCTTCAATTTGTTCTTAATAGTTGTGTAGTCTGGGAGATCTCCTGAAAATCCCTCTTTTATTTCATTGACAGAAAATTGACATTCTGTTCCGTTGTCAACTATATAATTAATAAGATAACTAATAAAATTCTTAGTGTTCTCACATGCTGAGCGTCCCCTTTTTCTTTCAGTTCTTTTGTTATAAAAAGTAGACATACAACCAGTGTGATAATGCGCTTTTATAGCGACTAAATCTGGCACATTTTTCAAACGAGCTGAAATGTTTTTATCGAAATCATTTAATGTGTTCTGTTGTTTAATATATTGTAATACATTATCTCTTGTATCATTACTTTGAACAGATGAAATTTTTTCTTTTGAAATATTACCGAAAAACCCACCGCAGAGAAAGCAATGAGATTGAAAATTAAATGTAAGAGCGTCTTTATTTATTTCCTTTCCTTCCGTTGATTTTCTATGTCTTGAACTACAGAATGTAGCTATTGCAGTTTCATCATTATATTGACTTTGACAAGTTCGATGAATAAAAGCTGATGTCAAAGTCTCAAATTTTTTGTATTTATTGTCGATTCTTTTCTTGCTAGATCCGACTAAACGATTCAAAGCTGCTTTTTTTATTTCATACACTTGCTTATCACCTGCTTTATTGCAGATTATACAAACAGATTCATCCATATTGATAATCTGAAAAGACAAAATCAAATTAATAATGCCTTTACAGTTTTATCATGAGTACTTACACTGATAAAAAAGTTAACTTGATTCAAAAGAAAAAATCTTTAACCAAGAATACCATTTTAAAGAAGACGATATTTTTGATTCAAGAGAAAAAATTCTTGAGTCAAGAAATTATTCCCAGTTCAAGAATTTTTGCTCTTGACTTAAGAAAATCATCTTCTTCATAATGGTATTTTTGGTTAAAGATTTTTTTCTCTTGAATCAAGTTAACTTTTTTATCAGTGTATAACTAGATTTGTTTGTGCAAAAAAAACGAACTTATTATTTTTAAATCATGTACTAAAATATCATTCGACTTTAATTTTTTAGGTTATGTTACATTAAGCATACTATTTATGACGGAAAATATTATTTTTTTTATTTTAGAGTTGATTGATACAGATTAAAATATAGTTAGTATTTACCTTGCTATGTAGATTCCAAAAGTGTGTTGTAACGTAAATTTGTCACAGTTTTCTTAAAGTAACTCAGCCTGCACGTGTATTTTTATGAACGATGTTGTTTACTGCTCTGTATCTCGAATACTGGCTAACGGTTTTTACAGCTGCTACGAAATAACAGGTAGAAAGACCTAGACCCGCCTAGCCCCTTCCCCACTTCTCTAAGAAATACCTTTTGATGGGCTACAATTATCCCTAGGTAACTCAGGTATATAAGTTATCTTAAAATAGCAATAAATAGGCATCTATGCACATAATTTAAAGAATATTCTACAACTTTCTCAAAATATTGTAGATGTCTTATTAAATATTAACCTATTTGGTTGTTAATTATAGTAGTATATTTCGATTTGTAATTTTTTTGTTTATCAATGTAACAGAATCTTACGTTTTTCAAGTATTTAAAGTGTAAATTTTACTAAATAGCTCAAAATTGTACATAGTGATTAAAAAAAAAATTTCGGATTCGAGTTTTTTTCATTTTCTGAGAATATTTACCATAGTAATGTATATATTTTTTTACATTATCAGAAAGAAGAGATTTCAACGAACAAAAAACTCCCCGAGTTTTTTTAAAAAGCTGATATTTTGACGTGAGAATTTTCGATTGAAAATTAGGGTGTTTTTTCGATATTAAGTCAAAATAAGGTGAAAAAATAAATATTTTAAATCAAAAAAATTACAGTGTCTTTGGGACATAAAAAGGTAAGTTTTCACCAAATTTCGTGAAAAAAAAATTCTTTTGCACGAGATAAAAATAAAAAACCAAAAACTTGATTATTTGAATTTTTCACATAAATTTTGAGGTTATGTGAAAAAAGTGTAATTACAAAAGTTGTAGGTCTCTTTATTACCTACAACTTTGTCATTTAATTTTTTTCCATAGGACTTGTAGTTTTACCGGAAATCGAGATAAACCGTTTTTTACCCTTAAAAACTCACCTACCACTTCCCGACCTCAGATCGCCCGTAAATTATTTTTCCTTTCATTTTTGTTGTATTCTCGTCCTTTTTTAACGGGTTCCGTCCTACTATAATTTTTTTTCACTTTTTACCATTTTCAAAATTATCGACCCTGGTCTAAAAGGGGGTTTTCTGTTTAGTTTATCTGAAAAGTGTGTACACATCAACACTGCTAATATATTTAAATTAGCTACAGGTTAATGAGTTATGGACAAAACATTTAAGTCCAAATTTACTTTATAACAAAAGTAACACGAATAGGAGACAAACCAGCTTTAAGATGATCGCAGGAAATCTATCAACTAAAATATTTTTAAACATGGTTCCTATATAGCTAATGAATGTTTTTGGAATACTAAGAACAAGGTACAGCTTACAGATTGAAATTTATACACAATTTTTCAATGTTTTTATCATAATTAAAATTATAATGTAATAAGTTAAATATAAATATGTAAAATGATATTATTCCTGTGAATGCTAGTTTTAATATATTCTTTATTATTATTAAGTATATGTTTTTTTTTAAGGTCTTTCAACAGGGAATTTTATTGTTTAAGCTTTAAGAATAAGAATAATGTATCATCTAAAATCAAGCTGAGATTATTCAATATTATCTATTAAAAAAAAGAAACGTACAAATTAGTTTAACCCAAAATACTTTTCTCTTGTTTGTACCTGCAAGTATGTATTTAAAATTGTTTTTTATGTATAAGTAAATAGACATAGAATAAAGTAAAAAAAAATAAAAATAGACAGTTCTTTATTATACGTTGAATATATAGTAATTAGTATAATTATTAAATTAACAAGAAAAGTTAAAATTAATTTAATCATTAATCACATTTAATGTAGACGCAAAACTAACTTTATGCTTTTGACAAAAATGCAACAACGTTCCATGTTTTTAGATCATTCAAGACATGTATGAGAGTCATTGTGAATAGTGCTTTCTATAGACGTTTAGTTGTAAAAAGCATCAAGATGTTACAGTTATTACAGTATTACCAAAGTAAAAAAAAGTAAATTTAACATGTTAACTGCCATGTGTATCATACGGAGCAGTCCAAAAGTTGCTCTCCCCCTCTTATGAGTTTAGATTTTAACTTAAAATTTAAAACACAAGATATAAGTATATTTTTGAATATATTTGTTTTTTTGTCAGTTTTTTAAATGTGGGCGGGGGGCACAAGGGGCATTTTTTTAAATGATTGGTGTGATACTTTTTATTTTTGATACACTTTTTATTTTTTATGCATTTTTTGAGGTTTTAAAATGGAAACTTTTGTCAAAATTTCTTTTAAAAAATCAAACAATTTTTAAAAAATGGTTAATTTATTGATGAAAATAAGTGTCATACTTTTAAAGTAATTTTAAATAATATAAATAAAATTTAACAAAAAAATAATGTTAAACAATCGTATTTTTTAGCAAAAAAAAATGTAAAATGAAAACCTTAAAAAAATTTAAAAAAATAAAAAAATATATGGTCGAATAGACAAATCTATTTGCTTTAGAATGCTGTATCACACTACCCTTCTTTCTATTTAAAAAAAATCACCCCCAAAAGATAGCTTAAGTTGCCGGTGTTCCAAATTTCAAGTCAATATCTCAACTCGTTGAAAAGTTAAGAGGTGGGTGACTTTTAAACCACACTGTATACAGACACACGTTATTTTGATTGTGCGCCATGCGTATCACTAAGGAACATATTTTATCAGTTTTTTGGCCCTGTTTACATATTGCGGCCATATTTAGTGTTGATTTAAATAGATGTATCATTTGAAGTGATGCATAAGGGGCTGTCCATATATTACATAACACAAATTGTAACAAAATTCATACACTGCAAACCCCGTTTCTCGCGTTATTACGGGCTGTAGAGATTGCGTGTTTTCGCTACCCCGTTTTCGCTACCCCCCAAATAGGGTGTAGCCAAAATATAAAATCTCTACATCCTTTCATAACGCGAGAACAGGGGTATGCGTTATATGAGGTTTGGTACAATTTGGTGCTCCAATAAATATATATTTATTATTATTATAATTAAGTAATATTTTGGCAAGTATTTATAAAATTTTTGATCGAGTTTAATTACTAGGCCTTTGAATTTAAAGGCAGCGCAGCAAATATTTTTATAAATACTTTGTACACAAGAGTTATAATTTAATTTCTACTACTGGTGATTAAACAATATTAGTTTGCTCAACTTTTTTCGAAGTAAATCCCCTCTTAAATTGGTCGTAAATTTTTTTGCTAAGTTGTAAAGTCTGATTTTTGCATAGCAAAATACTGTTTTTTTACAAATATATACCCAACTTCCTGGTGCTTGCTAAACAAAGAGGGTATTTTATTAAAAAGCTTTCGCGTGATGGTAATAATAATGTCTTCCATTAAGTCATGAGAAGGTAGGCTATTTTCAGTTATATACATAAGTCTTCTTATAAATAGTTCTGTTTCTGTACATATTTGTATAATTTGAAGGATATTTCCTAAAAAAATAACACATTTAATATTTCATCTGATGGTTTGTATTAATTGTAAGTTCTGTAATACACTGTGATTTCTTGCAGAAAACTGAACAGAAATAAATACCTACCTTGGTTTCTCCTTTTGATTAATGAATATCTTGAATCGGTAACATCATCACTAATTATCAATTCCAAACAATCCTCGCAATGTAGTGATTTCTTTAGCATGTTGACGACATAGCCGCTTATATATGTTACCACTGTCGCACAAAACTCGGATAAACCAATGTGTTGCGGTAATACATCATAGTCGTGGTCCAACATTGCAGTGTCCAAGTTGATACTATTTTTTCTAAGACTTGCCAAATCTATGGTTTCTACATATGCTTTATTTTCCATTTTGCTGCTTACTGTTAATATACTTGTGGTGTCAAGTACACGACAATTATCAGTTTTCTAAATGACCACATAAACTGAATGGCTGACGGGTTGTTGTTAAAACCATTTCTAGAACTAACAAATAAATATAAATTTAGAATTAAAAAAAAAATTATTATCAAAAAGTAATAACATTACTAATTTATAATACCTAGTCAAATAATAAATAGTAATTTAAATTGAAAACTATAATAAAAATATATGGAGATGTCCATATGTATATCCCGCTTTTTTTTTGGCCCTTTTGACCCCCCCCCTTCCCCTTGTTACAGTGGCAAAATGGCACTGACAAAAAAATAATAATCCTGAACCAAACCCAATTTTTTAATTAATAATAAAACAAATATATACATACTGAACTGCACAAAAAAAAAGTTCTAGGTGGTCCTGACTGGTCTTATATGTCAACAAAAATTCCTAGTGTGGATTGAATGGAAATTGAAAACCCAATAAAAGTTGTTTTTTTCGGAGTTTGGTGCAAAAAGTTTCCCTGGACATCTTTTAAATTTAATAAATATTTTTCTGTTTTTATTAAAACATCTCTCCATTTGCTCTCATTCTCCATTCTTAAGGGACCCTTTAATCCTTTTTTTATCCACGGCAATCTGGAGTTCAAAATATCAAATAAATCGTTTGGACTATTTTAATAAATTCCTTTAAACTCGCCCATATTTAAATCTTCAGAAACAAACTCCAAAGCATCTGCGACGCTGTTGCTTAGAGTTTGAGCTGCTAAGTCCACCTAAAATATGATTATATTAATATTTTTAATTGCAATTTAGTTTTCTCTTTAAGTTTCATTATATAGGTACAAACTAATATGTCAAAATGAAGTGACACCATTCAGTGTCATAGTCATCCCCCCAATTTAGGATTTACGTATATTTTTCCTAAGGGGTCGTCCATAAAAGTATGTCACGCATATGGGGGAGGGGGGGGGGGAGTGCAGAAGTTTGTGACGCTTTGTTACAAGTGGAGGGGGTGGGTTAAGATGTCAAAAAAAAATCCCAAGATATGATTAATAGGGGGTCTAGACAAAGGTGACGAAGGGTCCCTAAATTCGGGATCCCGAAATTTCGGGATATTCTGAAGATTTTTAAATCCCGAAAACTTTTTAACGAATTTATTTATCAAAGTCGATGTGTAATCGTAACATTTTTTTTTACGATGGTTGAAACGCAACCCCAGAGACTCCAGGTCATAAACCTAACGAAACAATATTTATACTTTAAAAAGGACAATGTTTAAAATGTAATAAAAGTATGTAAACGTACAAAATTGTTGTTTTTTACATTTATAAATTTAACGTGACGTGACATGGGGGGAGGGGAGAGTCAGTGCTAATGTGACACTTTGTAACAAGGGAGAGGGGGTCAAAAATTGCAAAAAAAACGTGACATACTTTATGGACGTCCCCTAATCAAATATTTAATGGAAAAAGACAAGAACAGGTTTATGAGAATCTAGAACAAGAACAGGAGAATCCAAGTAAAGCCAGAAAGTACCAACAGAAGCTATGTGAAATTATTATTACGCATATTTTTAACAATGGTTAAAGGTATGCCTTTTACAAATTTTAATCTTGGCATCTTATAAAAATTCTAATTTAGCATTAGCCACAAAATACCAAAATAACCTAACCTATGTGAAATTATTGTTACCTATATTTTTAACAATGATTTAATTGATACTTTTAAATTTTAATCTTGGCATCATATAAAATAAAAATTCTAATTCAGCATTAGCCACAAAATACCAACAGAACCTATGTCTTGGTCATTGGCTTTGTCTGTCTGTTTCGGTCTTTGTCTCTGTCCGTCTGTCTGGTAATTAATATCTTATGTAAGATTGCAAACATCTTGTATATGCCATTGAAAAAAGAGTAAACAACTTAAATTATTTTGGGTAATACATGGGTTCCATCTGCCATAACATTAAGTGATCTGGCTAGGGGCAGACAAAAACCATTATGGTCACTTATATCGGTTAACAAAATGATTTTATTGTTTGGAATGTTAATTTCAAATTTATATCTGTTAATAGGTAATGTCTCAACAAGTTCACATAAAAGGTAAAGACTATTTTGGTTTTGGCTTACAATAATAAATTTTATTATTCCAAATAATGGTTGATCAAAATAATCATTTTCTAAATGTACCACAAGTTCTGATTTGTATAACAATCCATTTATTCTTAACCAAGAAATACAAAAAAATCACAATTATAAGGTAATTTTTCCTGAATTAAAACGTAATGATCAATATCAGATACTTCACAAATTTGACGGTCGTATTCAATTTTATACTAAATCCTTGTTTGCTTAAAAGTCGGTGTGCAGACCTCAGTTGCAA
The DNA here is from genome assembly GCA_958510825.1 of Brachypterus glaber. Classification (NCBI taxonomy): domain Eukaryota; kingdom Metazoa; phylum Arthropoda; class Insecta; order Coleoptera; family Kateretidae; genus Brachypterus; species Brachypterus glaber. Next base: position 12,209,977 of record OY294051.1, read on the forward strand.
CTTAAGAGCCAAAGTATACATAATATTTTTTCCACATGTAACGATACGAGCATATACTTTAGATATTTTATGAAAGGCTTCGTATCTTATTGATGAGAAAAATCGAAGGGGGCCAAATCTTGTCATAGCATCCGGATAATGTAGCAAAAAATGGTGTTTTGGTTTTATACCTTCGTTAAATACTTTTATATATAGTTCATGGTGTTCATAAATAAGATTTCTTAAATATAGTACAGTTTGGAGTGATGTTGTTGCACTCATTATGATTTCCGTCATTTCAAATAAATGCAAATAAAGGAGCCAGTGTTCATCTTCATCTGGAACTAAATCACCTACTAAAATGCCAAAATATGTTAAAAATGCTGACATTTCAGAAGCGGACATAATTAAATAGCCATTTTTAACTTGCTTTTCGTCCAAAACTGAAAGAGAATTACCAGTATCTACTCTACTATTATGATTGCAATACTTTATTCTTGAGTTTAGATGATCTAGATTAAAATATTTCTTTTGCATCAGAGCATTAATAATTTCAGCCATCTCATATCTTGCGACACCTTCATGAATATCGTGCATAATATCAAATATTGAATTTTCAACACAGTGAAAATTAGATAAAATATTAAAGATACAATTTTCCTTGACGCCATGATTTAAGCTTTGTACATCGTCCGAATAATTTAAGAAATTTCGAATAACATCGTCATTTTGTTTAGACATAGTTTGAGTTTCTATTTTATGAGCCCGACACATACGGCAAAAGTAGTTAGCTGTAAATGATTCATAAAAGCCCAATAGACTATTTATCCCAAAATTATCTCCCACCACACCGACAACAGTGAAGTAAACCTGATATTCCATATCAGAAAACTTTAATTTTAATCCGTTTTGTTCCAAATTGCATAAAGCTGTTATTAATAAATGAAAGGAAGCCTTATTGCCAAAGGCTCTATCACTGCTATACATTAATTGCGCTAAAAATATATTCTCCAAATACGAACAAAATGGAGGTGGAAGGCCAACAATACTAAAATAAACGGCTCCAACTTTATGAATACCGGCTTTCGAACCAAGAGGGTTACCTGATTCAAAATCATCGTAATATATTACTAGAGGCAAGACTATTTTATCTTGAAAAAAAGGTTTGATATTTTTCCAAAAATTTTATTTGTTTATTTGTTTATACTCTTTACATGGACCTTTATTTAAAGGTATTTTAACATTAAGAGTGTTACAATTATACTAGAAAGCTTCTAATGTTGCGTTAAACACACTTGTAATGTAAATCAGTTATTTTATATTGATCTAAAATATACTCTTTGATTATATTGAACACGCCAGGAAGTTCCAAAAACGATTTTAAAGTTTGTTCGACTGGTATTAGCTGACCTTCACATCTTTTAAGTCCAACAGTAACGTTGTTGTCGTGTCTAACGTTTTCTAACATTTCACCAACTAAAAAACTTTTAGGTCGTATTAGCCATTCAGACGACGCCATAAATTTGAATCGCTTATATTCTGACGAAAATGTTTTAAAAGGTTCGAAGTTGAAGCTTTCATTGATAATTTCGTGATATCCTTTTTCCAGTCTAACTTTAATTTTATTTTTTACTTGTGTAAATAATCCCTCTACTAATTCTGTAGTATCCTCTATTAGGCTCTGTACTACATTTCTTGCAATTGAAGGATTATGATATAATTTTCCAATGAATTTTAAAATATAATTATTGCAAAACACTTCATCAGCTGCACTTGCATCAGTAGCATTTGCATCAGTTGCATTTGCATCAGTTGCATTAGCATCAATTGCATTTGAGTCAGTACCGTTTGCACTAGTTGCATTTACATTAGTTGTAGAGGAAATAATAGAGGATACTATAACATCAGTTGCATTTGCACGAGTTGAATTTGAACTGGTTGCATTTTCAAATGTGAAATAATTTCCTTCAAAACCTTCATTATTAAAATGTATTATGTGTTTTGACAAGTAGTGTTTTTTTAATGAATTTATGTTCGAGTACTGCCTATTGCATTGTAAAGCACTACATCGATAGTTAATTTCAAAAGGATGCAAAATTTTTAAATGATTAATTAAATCTACATAATTTAAGAAAGAAATATGACAAATACTGCAGTTCATTTTCGAAATGTAGAACGAAATGTAAAAGTTTATATAAAGTTAACAGTCATACATACAAACTTACTAGTGTCGAATAGAATTAAATGTATCCGATTCGATTTAACACATTATAAACACTTGGTACATGTCCAAGGCTTTAAGCAATGAAGGCACTATATTATATATTATTGTGGGCCAATAACGATTATAAATGGCTGAAGAGTCAGTCCTAATTTTAATTTTTCGTCCCTTTTTGAATCAACCACTTTTTCTACAAGTGTCGAATAGAATTAATTGTATCCGATTCAATTTAATACCATTATAAACACTTGGTAACTGTTTTTCTCCCCTTTGTTTAAGTTTATATATACCCCATTGAAGTAAAAACCAAATGTGCTCCGCTTCAGGTGGATATTCTAAGTCCAAGACAAAAAATGTCTTAAAACAAATGTCCAAGGCTTTAAGTAATGAAGGCACTATATATGGAACATTATCAATTCTTACTATAACAGTGTGAATGTCCGTTATCCTGGGGCCAATAACGATTATAAATGGCTGAAGAGTCAGTCCTAATTTTAATTTTTCGTCCCTTTTTGAATCGACCACTTTTACCTGTTGAAAAATAAAATTCTCTCTAATTTATTGACGTGCAAAAGGTAGTAGCACATTTTGTAGTATATTCTGATATACTTCTCGTGTTAGCCTTTCTTCCACAAATAAACATATGCCCGGACCTTGCGAAGTAATGCATGCCCAAACATTTACTGAAAATCTGCCACTTCTGTCCGTATTTCACACATACTTTGGATCGTATCGTGCACCTGTTGGTCTATATACACGTACAGTGCCATTATGGATTGATTGAAAGGTCTTTTCATCAGTAAATATTACATTATCCCAAATTTCATCCCGAAGTAGATACTCCAAAGCATATTGCACCCTATTTACTTTGTTGTTTTCACTTAGGTAAAGCTTATTACTAGCGCGGCGTTTTTAATTTCTGACTCTTTAATGCGTCTTCTTACAGTTCGGATAGAACCAGAAAAATTGGTGTCATCTCTGGCTTGAACTGCAGTTCTAAACGGACTTTGGCGTAGGTAACATTTTGGACGACCCGGACATTCTTTCCGATATATTACACTTCGTTCTTTTATTCTCCTCTTCGCGCGGAAAACCGTATTCGTAGAAATATCCAATTCATTAGCTATCGCTCTTATACTAATCTTGCTGTTAGAATTGCTTTTTTTAATTCGCTTAGATGCATTATTAACAAAGTCCAAACGCAAATTTAGATAATTTTGAACCCCCACCACCCCCCCCTGTAACGCTATTTTCCTATACCATTCACATGGTCGTAACACTTCAAAATGTAAAGTAAAAAAAAAACACCCAAAAATGTACTCTGTAATCTGCCAAATGCGAATGCGCTATTTCCCTAATAACCGGCTACCTTGGAAATTACCCTCAAATTGCGGGATCGTGTCTATATAGCACTTAACCGTTTGAATCCCGGGTATTTATTTTGAAATGTTATTATTCTATTTCAAATAAAACCTAAACATAACCTTAAACAATGACGTGACATGTTTTAAGGGCCACTTGCACCCATTTTGTTTGGACTTTTTGGTTTGGTCCAAACCCCTCCTATGTGGTTTCAATTGAAAAACTATGTTTGCATACCAAATTTCAGGTTACTTGAACATTTGTTGACCCCCCCACCAACTCGGTTATTATAATGAGGTATTTGTATTGTTTAATTTCTTACACTGTTCCAGTTTTAAAGACAAAAAAAAAAGCCGCGAAGATAAGTAATGCTACGCATTCCATTATATACTATTCACAGTGGATGGTAGGGGAAGGTGTTTTTTTTTTGACTTCTTTAGTTTTAGAGATTTTTGCTTTGCTTTCTATTTTAATATTTTTGTTGTCAGTACCTACTTCCTGTAAGATGTTTTTGGTTACTTTTTTAACTTTAGTTTTGGATTTACTTGCTTGTATCTCTAAGTATCTCTTCTTGCCAAACTTTTGTTTTTTTTTACTTTTAGAAATTTTTGCTTTGCTTTCTATTTTAATATTTTCGTCGTCAGTACTTCCTGTAAGATTTTTTTGGTTAATTTTTTAACCTTTGATTTTCTTGCTTGTTTTTTTTTCTTGCTTGTTTTTTTTTTTAAATATAAAATTTATTAATTTATTACACTTAATTATTACAAAAAAGGAGACCCCAAAACTACCCCACCCCCCGAAGTAGTCTCGTATCTCCCCTGAAACCACTAGCCAGTGTGCAGTACCACGAGATAAGGCCCTGTTTGGGATTGTGACATACTACCACTATTCCCCATTAAAATAGTGTGTGGTTGCTCAAGTCCCCACCCTGGTTGATCTCATTAATCAACCACGGTAAAACAGACGCAATTTCGTGCCACGTTAAAAGCGTCTATTTAACCGTGGTTGATTATTCACACTATTGTTGCTTAACGGATTAATTTTCAGTTTGTATTTCCTGATCTACTAAATTAATTTTATTGTTTATTTGATTACTTTGATTTGGTAAAGAAATTGATGGATTTGCATTAAAAGGAGATATAACAACAGAATCTGTTGTTTCTATTTGATCTTGAATATTTTCAGAAGGATCTAAATGCATATTTATATTTGTGGGGACCTTACAAAATGTAGTTTATACCTCAGAGTGTTTAATTTTACATACAATTTTAAAATTGGTATACAAAATACTTGCAACTTCTATCTTCTATCAATTTTTTCAAGACCATATTATTATCCATTGCTGCTTTAATTACTGCCTATGCTCTACATCATTTTCAAAGGTTTGCAATAAATATTCAATATAAATAGCTGTATAAATAAAAAATGAATAATAAAATATAAAAATTTTTAAAATGCTGTCTATTGACTTTTTATTTTTAAGTTTCGTTGTTGGTTGTTCCTACTGTGGAAAAATTTCCAACTTTTCCTTTTTATCGATAAAATAAAATAAAATTTAAAGCCCTACAAAAAACTTATTATAGTACTGATACTATTGGAAGCGTAAGCCCCCACAAAACCCAAATATAGTTATACTTACTATAGTTTTTAAACGGCTTAAGGTAAGTCATTCGTAGGAAAGAATTGCACTCAAAAAACCAACATAATCATAAAAAAAACAATCAAGCTACAAAGAAATCAGCTAATTAGATTAATTAGACCAGACAAAAGAAAAAAACAGATATCTTACCATGCGTTCTAAGTTGAAACGCCAAAATCCGACTATTTATCGAAACCAGGATTTGTATATATTTTATACCCAATCCTTAGACCAAAGTCTTGCTAAAAATCCATAAAAATGTTCGCTACAGCGCAATTTTCATAGCAAAATACTTTCAAACTTCAACTCGGTCTTCCATATGAATGAATGTCAAACTACAAAAAGATGGCGACCCACTTCCGCCCGTAGTACCAAAATTCAGAACAACAAAAAAAATATATTCAAAACAAAAGAGAACATAAGCAAACTTGGCGAATAAACACAATTTTGCAAATTAAATGCAAAACAAATTATTACTGTAGGTAATATATACCCAAAAAGTATTTTTCTAAATTTAATTTGACCGGAAGTAGACATTTTCCACTGCTACCAATTCCCAATATTTAAATTATTATTTACTTGCGAATAAATTGTTTAAAGAATACGGAAGTGAGTTAATAAAATTAAAGCACAATAATTAGAATAAGAACCCCTAAATATTGATTTTATAGAATAATATTTAGAATAATTCAGTAGTTCATATGTACAAAAAAATTCAAATGTCAAACGTCAAAGAAACCCAAATACAGAAATAATTTACAAAATAAGATGAGTGGAATAAATAAATCACGTCAAAACTATCCTAGATTTACGAATAAAATAGTTTCAAGGCATTTTATTGACAGGAAAAATATAAGTTCACAGATGTAAACATAACCTCAAAATCCAAGATATACTCAAACTAGACGATTTAAGTTAATCAAATACAGAGCCAGAATAGAAAAGGTAAGAAAAACTGCTTTACATCCCTACAATTAATCAGATTGTAGCCACAGGTAATTTAGTTTAACATAACTCATATTTTTTAGTGTAAAAGACCTTACGAAGGGACTTCCTAGTATCATGAATCTATAGAAGGTCGAAAACCTCCTTTGTATCATGAATATACATCGGATTTTAGGGAGTCGTGACGTCAGAATGCATAGCCGGGTACAATAACTTAACAAATTCATATTAATTTTATAAAAATGTTTAATATGTTGCCAAACTACTACATTACTAAAGAAAGTTATATAAATATTATAAAAATCCTATGTTTTATTTAAGTAAAAGAAAATTAAAAAAAATAACCATTCTGAAAACTACGATTTAGTTGGGCTATTTAATAATCCAAATTTATAGTATTGTGGCATGGTGGCTGGGTATTAATTTTACCAAGTAAAAAAAAAATCTGCCTGGCCAATATTTTTTTATTCGCAATAAAAGGTCACGTGACTTTTATAACGTGTGATTAAAATTAATTTAATATTTTTTTACTTTAAATATTAAATTGTCCTTGCTCTTCATCTTCTTTATGGGTTTTTGTGTTCACATGTCTTAAAATATTAGTTTTTCTTTCCCAGGTTAAGTCTTTTTTACAAAATGTGCAGTGTAAAATATTGCCGTCGAACTATAGTTTTGGATAATCTTCAATCCACGATTTAACCGTAGTAAGTAATGGTTTTACGAAAATTTTATTAAGAGATTTAACTAATAAAATGAACGTTGACAAATGAATATTAGATTAGGCCCAAACGAAAAAGTTAGAGCAAAAAAAGAAATTAATTCGCATTGCTAAAAACCTTGTTTCCGCATGCGCGTGATTCTAACCAATAAAATAACGTACATGTTACATTGATCTGCATCTGCATCTCACTTATTTCGTCGCACGCATACGGAAACAAGTTTAGAGCTTTTAGATCTCTGCAGAGTACATGTTTATAACGATTTCAAATAGATTTCACCTTCCAGTCACCTCTTCACAAATTGAATAAAGCACAAAAAGATTTCGTCGGTAATTTGTTTTTTCTACAAACACTATAAGTTTTAGTTGTGTAATTTAGTATTTTATTTATAATATAAAAAAAAAGATTTGAGTAAAAATTATAATTTTGAAGAAATTTTTAAAAACATTTTTCACAAGTTTTAAACGTCACGTGAGCTGATATTGCGAATAGAAAAGGATTGGCCAGGCAGATTTCTTTTTAACTTGATAAAAGTAATACCCAGCCACCATGTTACAATACTATTAAATAAAATTTGGATTATTTAAAATTCCAACTAATTCATAATTTTTGGATCTGTTATGTTTTTTTTTTAATTTTCTTTTACTTAAATAGAAACGCTAGGGGATTTTCATAATATTTATATACTTTTCTTTGTAAATGTAGTAGTTTGATAGATTATAAAACATTTTTATAAAATTATTATTCTGTTGTACCCGGCTATGGATTTTGACGTCACGACTCGGTAAAATCCGATCTCTAATCATGAATCTAAAGGGATCAAATAACCCGAATGAAACACTAACAAAAAAGGAGAAAACAATTAAAAAGGAAAAATTCTGTATTTACTAACTGAACCGGCAAAAGGTATGAAATATAAATAGGTATATTGAAATTAATACTTTACACAGTTTACAAACCGTAACATTGTGTTTATGTTAAAAAAGTTTTGATCGGGCTGTATTCAATCCCATTTTAGGGGGTGTACATGGATTGAAACTCATCCGCTATATGCTCTTAAATATATACATTTTTTTTTTCAGTTCGCCGTCTTCACCCAATGAAGACGGCAGTTTAACGTTTAGTTTAAGTAATTTAGTTTTTAAGTGAGTGTTTGTTTGCGACTATCACATTGCTATCACAGGGCTTTCACATTGTTATCACAGACTATTGCGTAATATTAGTACATAATGCTAATAAAATTTAATTTGAAAAAATGAACGTAGTATAATATTCACACAAAAGCATAGAGTAAAGAAAAAACATTAAATTGATAACATAATCACTGAATAATATCGCAAAAAGTGTTAATGAATTTAATTTGAACGGTACAACGTGGAAGATGGGTTTTTTTAAGTTTAAAGATAACAAGTTTGCGTTTGCGCAAAGATCATTACACAGTGAGAAGTTTTTTTGCGAGTCGAGTTAGAAAAACAAACAATACACGGTGTATTTGAAATAGGGTCGGAAATTTTAACAGATGATTCTACATCATAAAATATGACAACAAGTTCCTATAAACATGTCTAAAAATGCGTCATAAGGGAGCTACGCCCCTTTGAAAGTGGCTAAAAAATCGGTTTTTATTTAATAACTCGGGAACCCTTTGAGATATATCAACGAGGTTTTGCACGTCAACTAATCCTACCAAGGCCCGTTTTTATGTGTTATTTTCATGTACTTATTTCAACCAGGGGTGTGCGAAACGGGGAGGGCTTATCAGTTTTTTGTCCCAAACTTTTTTCTGTGTAACTTTTTTGCAATTTTATTTTTGAAATATGATTTCCCAGGTCAAAATACATAAAAATGTACTCTTGTTGTAATACTGTAGGATTAACCGTTTTCGAGAAAAATTAAAATTTTGGTTTTCTACATTTTAGTATTTAATTTTTCGTCCTCGAGCCGTGAAATTTCACCTTCAAATGAACTTTTCTCGAAAACGGTTAATCCTACAGTATTACAACAAGAGTACCTTTTTTATGTATTTTGACCTGAGGAATCATATTTCAAAAATAAAATTGCAAAAAAGTTACACAGAAAAAAGTTTGGGACAAAAAACTGATAAGGCCCCCCCGTTTCGCACACCCCTGGTTTAAATAAGTACGTGAAAATTACATACAAAGATGAGCCTTATTAGGATTAATTCACGTGCAAAACCTCGTTAATATATCTCAAAGGGTTCCTGAGTTATTAAATAAAAACCAATTTTTTTAGCCAATTTCAAAGGGGCGTAGCTCCCTTATGACTCATTTTTAGACATATGTTTATAGGAACCTTTTGTCATATTTTATCATGTAGAATCACCTGTTAAAATTTCCGACCCTATTTCAAATACACCCTGTAGAACTCAGAAATTTGGATTTCGGGGATGGGAATTCCCACACCACTTCGATGTGACCCGAATTACTAGATTACAGGAAGAAAAAATAGAGTACAAATACATATTTGTATCGAGCTGGCCAAATTCCAAAGGAAAAGGCCACGATTCTTTAAAGAAGAAGAAATATATACATTTATATAAATGGATAGCAGACGGTTTGATATTAAACAATCCCTCCCTGTTCATAACAAGTTATAAATACCGTTTTATTGACTGTTACTAAAAAGTCAATAAAAAAATATTAGCAATAAAAAGAGATTCGGTCTACGAGTCCGGCGCCACTACATACGCAAAAAAATGTAGCGCCACCACTGGAAGATAAATACTTAATACGTTTTTGTCGCTGAATACGAATCTGGGGTTGGTTTGACTCGGTCAGGTCGCATTTCGTTCCTAAAAGGTGATGAAATGTGTTTCGACTTTCATCACTTTTTTGAGGTTAGCAACAAAATTCGACCTGACCGAGTCAAACCAACCCGACATTCGAATTTAGCGACCCGAAAAAGAAATAGAAATGTTTGCATCAACCCCAGAAACAGACATTTTTTTGTGTGCCTGTCTAATTAAAGAAATACTACTAAATTTTTTGTGAATGTTTGTTTATACAATCTGACTTTAAACATGATTTAAAATATTATTTAAAAATAAATCAAATATAATTTAAAATTAAATATGTTTTATTAAATATAAGTTACATGACCGGAGTCATGCTACTCAGCAACTTATTGTTTATATAATAAAATGTATATTGTTTTGTCAGCATAGTTTACCTATGTAGCTTTTTACTTTCTTTCAATCAATCTGTAATTATATTGTAAACTATTAACATTATTTAATAAATTTGTAATTCAATAAAATACTTCAAAAACTTTAAAATAACTTTTTAAAAAACTTCTTACGGCAAGGTTGCAACGTAATTGGCGCAGTCGGCAGTTTTCACCAATCAATTTAGCATAAAATTGATTCGTTTCGACGATTTGTTGGTGATAGAACCTGGTAGTTTCCAAACAAGAGAAATTACAAAAAAAAAAAAAAAAAAAAAGTTTTCTTCGAGTGTGAGTGCACATCACAGATGAAGGACATCATAGCAGCGACCATTTGCCTGTAAGTACCTATGTCATTTAGTGATTGCAGATTCAATTTTCAAAATACTTTAATCGATTCTGAGTCCAGTTCCGAGTCCGAAACAAACTCTGAACTAGAACTTACCATAATAGAAACAAATAACCCCATTCCCGAAATAAATAATTTAAATTTAAACATGGCTAACGTTCTGAAAGCCGACTACTTGAACATGATCCCTGAATTTAGGGGCGAGTCAGAACTCCTTCCTAGATTCATCGATATATGTGAAAAATTAGTCAATAAATTTTATAACCTTAATGACCCGACGGACTTTCAGAATGAGTACCTAATGTCTAGCATTTTGGCTAAAATAAAGGGCGATGCCGCAACTAAAATATCCTCTTGCATTCTGAATAACTGGAATGACTTAAAATTAGCACTCCAGAATACATATAGCGATAAACGCGACGTTTTCAGCTTGCAGTTGGAAATGACAGAGTTAAAGCAAGGGCTCAAACAGTCAGTTTTCGATTTTTACAATAGTATACTTATGCTACTTAACCTTCAGATAGCATATTTAACGGTGCATCATGGTAATGCACAAGAGGTCGGAACTTTAACCGCATACTTAAGAAAATACGCCTTAAGGGTTTTATTGAGGGGCCTCCGAGACCCAATAGGATCCTTAATGCGAACCAAAAATCCAGAAGATCTGAACTCTGCGTTAAATATGCTAACGAACGATTTTCAATTAGAAATAAATGACCAAATAATTAGAAATTCTTATAGCCAAAATCCTAGACAAAAGCCAAACTTTAATAATAATCGTAACTTTACACAAGGAAGGCAGCAATTGCCAAATATTAGGCAATTGCAACTAACAAATTACCCACAAAATTTCCAGCCAAGGCCAAATGGTTTTAATAATAATAACACAAATACAAACTTTCAAAATCAGCCAGGGCCTAGCTCCAGAAATGATGTGTTTAGGCCAAACCCTAATGTAAGGTTACCGAGACCAACTCCAATGAGTGTTTCTACGCGAAACACTAATATGTCCCATGCTAGGCAAAATTTTAATAATAGAAATAATTCAAATAATCAAATTAGAACGCCTAATTTTCAAATAGAAGAGGTTTTCAACTTGCATAATGCGCCGAAAGTAGAGTTTCCGGAGGAAAATTTAAATAAAAATCAAGATGACTCATCTTTTTTAGAGAATTGAGCCTCGGAAAAATAGATATCATGAGTTTAACAAACGAAAAAAGTCAATTGTGCTATATAATTTACCCAGATTTAAATTTAAAAGTTTTATTAGATAGTGGTAGCACAAAGTCGTTTGTTAAACATGACATCGCAAATAAATTTTTTTCTAGGAATATTATACATGACCCATTTTTAATATCTAGTGCACACGGTACTTCCTTGGAAAAGTATAGTACAAAGATCCCGTGTGGCAAATTGTTTAAAAATAACATTAATCTTAAATTTCATATGTTCAACTTTCATAAACAATTTGACTGTCTACTAGGCTTAGATAACCTAAAGAAATTAAACGCGATTGTCGACCTGCATAATGATGTATTAATTACACCATCCCGCAGAATCAAAATTCACTACCTTGAGTTATCTAGTGGGGCCGACAGCATAGTCGTCCCTGCCAAGACAGAACAAATTATTAAAATAAATATTAAAAATGTTAAAAATGGTGACGTAATAATTCCTCACATGAAAGCTGGTGATCTAGAAATAATAGAAAGCGTAGCCAGTGTAAAAGATTTTTCTACTTATTGTAGTATTGTTAACCCTACAGATAGGGACATTTCTGCTAAAATAAACCCAATAACTGTGCAAATGTTCGACGAATACGAACACCACACAGCTTCTAATTTTAATAATATTAATACATATTGCGATAACTCGCCAATTGATCTGTCTAAAATTAAAATAAATCATATGAATGCAGAGGAAAAACAAGCAATTTTAAATCTTTTAAATGAGTACTCTGATATTTTTCATTCAGAAGGAAAACCCTTAACTTTTACGCATAAAATTAAACATAAAATAGTTACTAAAGACGAAATACCAGTGTACACAAAGTCCTATCGTTTTCCAAATGTCCATAAACAAGAGGTAGATAAACAAATTAAAAAAATGTTACAACAAAAAATCATAAGACCCTCTTATAGCCCGTGGAGTTCGCCAATTTGGGTGGTCCCCAAGAAAAGTGCCCCTTTTGCTGAACGCAAATGGCGCATAGTAGTTGACTATCGTAAATTAAATGAAAAAACTATTGATGACCGATACCCATTGCCGAACATTACGGACTTATTGGACAAGTTGGGACGTTGTTTATACTTTAGTACAATGGATTTAGCCAGTGGTTATCACCAGCTGGAAATGGCTAGGGAGGATATTCAAAAAACTGCTTTCAGCACAGAAAATGGTCACTATGAATTCCTGCGCATGCCCTTTGGCCTTAAAACGGCCCCAGCCACATTCCAGAGGGTCATGGACAACCTGTTAAGGGGTATATTAAATAAAAAATGCTGCGTATTTCTTGATGATATCATTTGTTTTAGTACAAGTTTACAAGAACATATAAACAATCTCAAAGAGATTTTTGATAGATTGCGATCTGCTAATCTTAAATTACAAGTCGATAAATGCGAATTTTTGCAAAAAGAAGTAGCGTTTTTAGGTCATATAGTGACACCCCAGGGCGTAAAACCGAATCCTGAAAAAATTAAAGCTGTTCAAAACTATCCTATTCCTAAAACTACACGACAAATTAAGGCTTTTTTGGGACTATTGGGTTATTACCGCAAATTCATAAAAGATTTTGCGAAAATAACTAAACCTATGACTATCTGTCTGAAAAAGAATCATAAAATTAATATTAAGGACCCCGAGTATGTAAAATGTTTTAACCATTGTAAAAATTTGTTGATTAACCAACCCATACTGCAGTATCCAGATTTTAATCAACCCTTCATTCTAACTTGCGACTCTTCTAGTTTTGCTTTAGGTTCGGTGTTGTCACAAGGGAAAATAGGCTCTGATTTGCCAGTAGCTTACGCAAGTCGCACCCTTAACGAATCAGAATGTAATCTAAGTACTATCGAAAGGGAACTCCTAGCAATCGTTTGGGCTGTTAAATACTTTAGGCCCTACCTTTATGGCCGAAAATTTACAATAGTATCTGACCATAAACCCTTGCAGTGGTTGTTCTCCCTTAAAGAACCTAATTCCAAATTATGTAGGTGGCGGTTGTACTTAGAAGAATATGATTATGAAATTATTTATAAAAAAGGTGTCCTTAATAGTAACGCAGATGCCTTGTCACGCATCGTAATAAACCCAGAAACCGATATTCCCAAAAATCCCGACCAACTACAAAACCCCACAAACGAACCCCCCCAAATAAAAAAAATCGGTAACGCCACTGACTTAACTTATGCCCAAGTTTTAAGTAATAATTACAATAAAAATACTATAAGTAATTCACCTCTACAAAATAACATAAAGTCACGTACGAGTTTCAAAGATAAGGAAGTATCAGATTACGATGACAATATATGCGAATCTATTCCCACGTACGAAATAAATTTAAATGAACTTTCAGACGCCGTTTATAAAAATGAAACTCTTCGTCAAATAATTTATAATAACCTTAATATAATTAATAATAATGTAAAAATAATCGACAATGATCTATTTAATTGTGACGAGAATATATCTCTTGCTCATTGCGTCTCCCAGTGTTTTAGCATGAAAAAAGGAATCACCCGTAATTTCAGGGAAAAATTTAATTGCGTAAACACACTAAAAGCACAAAACAAACCTGTAGGTGAAGTTGCATATTTAAAACTTCCTACAAGAAATATTTATTATTTAATTACCAAAAAGATATTTAGGGACAAACCCACCTACACTACTATAATTTCCGCCTTGATAAGCCTCAAAAGATTATGTTTAGAGCTACAAGATTTTACTGTAGCTATGCCAAAAATTGGATCCGGCCTAGATAACCTAAAATGGGATATCATACTTAATTTAATTAAAATTATATTTCAAAACTCTAAAATTAAAATACTTATTTACAATATTGACCCACCCCAAAAAGTTGAAATTAACGTCACTAATCACGAAAATAATAAAAGTGCTATTTCCAGCTTTATAGAAGAATTCTGCGAAGAGTTGACAAATGACGAACCTGACATTACAGACAATATTAATGAACCCTTATTAGATTATATGCAAAAGTTTAACGACAGCTTTTCCGCGAATAAAGACTCAGACAATATGTCTATAATTGTTGAAACAGGGGACCTTGACGACTTAGAGCGGGAAGAAAATATTAAGCAAGCGGAACAACCTACAGAAACCGATCTTAATACAGTACACTCTAACGCGGAAAACCCAATTATTGGTGTCCCAATAGTAACTTGTCCAGTCAATTATGGCAAAAACCAAATTATTCTTTCACTAGTAGAATTTGCCCCTGCAACCCCCTCAATCGTTATCCTCTATAAATCAAAACAAAGAATGCTTGTTCAATTGTCAAAAAATAATTTTGAACAAGATGTAATAAAAGTTATGAAAGAATATATCGCCCCAAAAATTAAGTATTATGTATTTTTCGAGGATCCAATCTATGAACAATTTTGTGCTGTATTACAAACATATTTTAAAAATGGACAAATAAATTTAATTAGGTGTACAAAATACCTTACAGACGTAATAGGGGAGGTAGAAATAAAAGAAATTATAAAAAATTTTCACGAGGGAAAAACGAACCACCGGGGAATCGAAGAAACCGAAAAACGTATAAAAGAGTCGTACTATTTTCCGAATCAACGTCGTGTGATTCAAACGTACATAAATAACTGTGAAATTTGCCAACTTACGAAATATGACAGAAACCCCCTAAAATTAAAATTTAACTTGACACCGACAGCGACTAGACCATTCCAAATTTTACACATGGACAGTATCACCCTAGAAAAATCTAAATTTCTTACAATAATTGACACTTTCTCAAAATATAGTCAAGCGTATAAACTAAGTGCTGCTTCAAGCATAGAAGTAGTAAATAATCTCATAAAATATTTTACGCACCATTCCATCCCCGAACAAATCGTATCGGATAATGGTGGTGAGTTTAATAGCGGTGTGTTAAAAGAGTTACTAGAACTCCATAAAATCAAAATCCACTTCATAAGCTCGCAACACCCCGATTCAAATTCTCCAGTAGAAAGATTTCACTCCACCCTAATCGAGCACATAAGGTTACTTAATAACCAAGATATTTTTAAGAGCGAGCCAATTGAGATAAAAATAAATTATGCAATATTGGCCTATAATAATACAATACATAGCACTACAAAATTAAAACCTTCAGAAATAATCACAGGACACTTAGGCACAGATTCACCCTTTAACTTAGAATTGAACAAACAATTAATGAATAACTATATATTTAACCATAAAGAAAAAACCAAAATTTTATATCAAAAAATAAACAAAGACGCACAAAAGACGAAAGAAAAAATTATTAACAAATTAAATGAAAAACGTGAAGAAATTCCCAAAAGTATACCCGAAAAAGTATTCGTTAAAAATAAACAAAAACAGTCTAAAACCAAAAATAAATTCAAAAAAGAAAAAATCAAAAATATAAACTGGAAATTAAAAACCGCAAAAATTGACCCAACCCATTTTAATACCATAGATAAAATCCACCTTTCGAATATAAAACGCCCTAGAAAAAACAGTAACTCAAAAACTCAACAAGATTTATCTATTCCAGGTTGCTCACATGCGGACGAGCAGCGGACATCCGCAACATAACAACAAACCTTGGTATCCTTCCTATAAATTTGGGCCCTGCAAAATTGCAGCGCACGGACCATACTTTTGTCCACTACTACGAATTACAACCACTTTTCGACCAATTCGAAAAACTTAACTTAGAATATAATAGGCTAGATTTACTTAAGATTAACAAAACTTTTTATAGTAGAGAATTAGATAATTATAAGAAAATTATTAACTATACACAGGGAAAAATTTATGAAAAAATTAATCATATTAATTTAGGGTATAATGAAAGTTTCACAAGAAACAAACGGGGACTTATTAATGGTTTTGGAACCATAATTAAGGGCATTACAGGTAATTTAGATGCAAATGACGGTGAAAAAATATACAAAATTTTAACCGACATTCGCAAGAAAAACGATAACTTTCAGTCGCAATTAAATCAACAATACTCTATTAATCAAAAACTAATACAAAATTTTAATGATACTCTACAAGAAATACAGCATAATGAAAATATTTTAAAAAATAAAATTTTACAATTAAATAACTTCATGAACGAAAAAGTTCAGAGCCAAATTTTTATGTTGTTTGCACAAGACCTCCATAACCAAATTTTAATTATATATAATACAATTTTAAATATTCTAACGGATATCGAAAACTCGATAACATTTTGTAAGTTGAAAACAATGCACCCTAGCATAATAAAAACAGATGAATTATTCCTCGAAATTAGAAAAATCGCCGAACACTATAAAAACCAACTCCCAGTGGAGTTAAAATACGAAAACATTTTAGAACTTGAAAACCTTATTCAAATTAACTGTCAAATTGAGCCTACAAGAATAACATATTTTCTATCCCTCCCAATAAATTACGAAACAGATTTTGAATTATACCGCCTCACACCCATCCCTACCCTGTTCAAATCAGAGTTTGTGACGATAATTCCAAAAACTAAATATTTATTAAAGTCAAAAGAAAATGGATTTGTACCATTGAATGACATTTGTAAAAAGGGCAAAAGGTTTCAATGCGCAAACTATTTGCAAGCAAGTCAGGATGTGACTTGTGAGAAGAATATTATCCTACAGGAAAATTCACACTCATGCTCGTATATAAAACTTGATATTACCGAAAACCATATGGAAGTCATCCCGGAAATTAACCAGTTTCTCGGAGTATTTCCCAACGAAGAAAAACTCCACATTAAATGCAACGAAGAAAGCGAAACTAAGTCACTTCAAGGAATTTACCTCATAAAAGAAGAAAACTGCGAAATTTTTTTCAAACAAAACAAGCTATTTTTCGAAGAAAAATCATCTGGAAAGCCTGCCCTCGTAAATAATTTAAACCTTGCCATAGAGGACCGACAAATACAAAATTTAAAAATAAACCTAAAAACGCTGAAATTAAACGAAATTTCGGAAAATGCAGTTATACCAATGGAGAAAAATCAACAAGATATTTTCACCCCAAGCATCATGACCATTTCCCTCTACGTGGTAATCGTCATGGCGTTAACATATTTTGGACTGAAATTCATCAGAAGCCGAATCCAGGAGAGAAAGAGAGAACCCATTCCACAGGAAGAGGAACTCCAACCACTCCCCCCCGGACAGAACTTCAACCTCCCAGGGGATGCTTCATTTTGAGGAGGGAGGAGTTACATGACCGGAGTCATGCTACTCAGCAACTTATTGTTTATATAATAAAATGTATATTGTTTTGTCAGCATAGTTTACCTATGTAGCTTTTTACTTTCTTTCAATCAATCTGTAATTATATTGTAAACTATTAACATTATTTAATAAATTTGTAATTCAATAAAATACTTCAAAAACTTTAAAATAACTTTTTAAAAAACTTCTTACGGCAAGGTTGCAACGTAATTTATATGAATTATTTATTCTTAAATAATACTTTTTCCTCGTTTTATAATAATTTTGGTGAAAAGTACTAGTGTTCTTTTCTACCTGGAGCACAACATGCTTAAGTAATTTGGAAAGTTATTATAATACGCTCTTAATTACACTTTAAGTACGGCTTTTAAAATGTTAATAGTTTTAGTTTTGCAGGTACTATTCTACCTACCACTTAATTTACCTGGCTAAGAAGAGCCTATAAAATAAAATTCTTTTTGAAATGCAGGTCAGTTTAAATATATCAGTTAAGTGGAAAGTTACTGATGTAATTTACTTGACACAGTGTCTTGTGTTTGCCATCTCTTATGATGTGCCCCGGAATATTTTTCCGTTACGTTAAAGTGAATTGTGCATAATTGTTAAAAATAATGGAAGTATAAAGATAAATAAATATATTTAGCGCATGCGCGAAAATTACTACTGATAGCGTGCTATGCAGAATACATATCCGATTAGTCCTATACAAACAACAAAAATAGCACCCATGAAAGTGACAAAAAAACATGTGAAATAAACAAAATTCTACATGTGTTTGCGGGTAGGTGCATAACAGTAATAGAAAGGAATGTCTCATAATATTAATAATACTTATTGTATATTAATGTAATCTCACATATTCTTTCTATTTTTTTTATATAATTTTTTTCTTCTATTTCGATAAACTTTGCCAAATTGCAATAGATCTTAGGATCAGCGGAAATAAAAATAATAATTTTTGTAGAGATATTTTATATATAATTTAATGTTGTTTTTTGTTTGTAAAGTTTGGATGCAGGGTCGTTTTTTATCTTCTTGTATGTTTTGGTGTCTTCTAACAAATCTTCGATTTTTTGTCGGACTCTTTTTTCATAAGTACAGTGACGTTTCCTTTGTCGAATTCGGTAACGAAGATATATTCATTATAATTCTGTAAAAATATTTGCCGTTCTTTGTATTAAATACAAATATTGTCTTATATGAGTGATTTTTCCTTTTTGCTTTTATCTAACATCTGGTTACAACTCGGCAAATTTAATCTTAATTCATTTTGTTCTTCTATGGTTCTCTGTTGGTTTTATATAAAAACTTACTTACGGATTTCATGCAAAATGTTCAACCGATAAAAAAGGATATCTTGTAGAATATCAACACTAGGAAGATTCATGATCCAAGATGGTTGTCTTTTAAGAACTGTTTCTTGTTTAAAGGCTTTTAAGTTATTTAATTTCTGTTTTGTGTCAGTTTGATTTTGTTAAATTCTTTTTCAAAAATATTTTGTAAACCATGCTTAAAATGGAATTTGAAGCTATCTACGGAACCGTATCCATAGTATTCACGATCTTTATTGATTAGCCTTCTACGTTTGGTAACGCTTTAATAAGCGTCAGTGAAAGAAAATGGATAAAAATAATTACAAAAATAAACTGACTGAATAATGAAATTAATTTAAAAAAATAAAACTAAGACTTAAGAGCTATATATCCATAATAAAGTGTATCGTATTCTTCATCCATTAGCTTTCTGCGTATAGTAATGTTTATACGATAACTTTTTTTTTTGTCGTGATATATCATAACCGTTAGTATTGCAGAGTTTTCTATCATTAAAAACATTAGCGCACACCATGGCTTTAAAACTTTAAAATTCACGAATTTTTTATTTTTAAAATATAATGCGATACCTTTAACTTTACAACTTTATCTCCGGAATATTTTTTTAATGCATAGTTTTTAGGAGCTCCATTTACGAACTCACTACCAGGTCCATATGCCGCAATTTCATTCGTTAACCACCCAATATGATTCTTTATTATATGCTGTTACTTAATACTCCCACATTTAAAAAATTTTTGGAAATAGCTTTCCTTAATTCATTATCCACAAATGTACCAGTAAACATATGCTCATCCTCTGTATGCGTACAGTTTTGTTTACATGATTATTCTGCACATACGCGACACAAAAGAAACATAAATTAATTATTACAGCTGTAGGATTATACCGGATGATACATATTGTTTGGTGGTAATACAGTGCATTTAATTAAACCTTTAACGGTATCCTAAGGTATTCTTGAAAAATTAGAATCCCCAACATGAATTTTAGGACCCAATGGTACTTTTCATATTTATTAATAAACGGATATGAAGAGCAGACGTCAAAGTAGGTTTTTTTTTATCATCTGAGGCTTTATGATTAAGTTAAACGGTATTTGCGCGACCACCAAAGAAACCGTCTCTAGGATTTAACAATGTGTGTTGGTAAACAAAATATTCGTCTAGGTATTCCTTAGCATTTTTCCTCTTGCCTCTGTGTGTTCATATCTTAGCAATATTAAGTTATGTTTATCTGTTTTGGATAGGGTAACATTTCTCACAGCCGTGATACCAACATTGGTTAAGTTCGTACACAGTATTGGTGTCCGTACAAAAACCGTCGACTAGTATGTTTTCTCTCAATTTAAATTCTTTGGCCTTGCCAGAATACTGAACATTTACCCTTTCAGGATGCTCTAACCAACAGAATACCATATCAAGGCGATATTTGATTGTTTATCGGAACCCCTATAGCCATTTGGCGGAATGATACCTATGGTTTCGGGTTCTAAGAATTGTCTTCGAAAAACCAAGTTGCAGGGACTGGTTATAGTTGTTGCTCCTTGAAATGGATCTAACTTATTAGATTGTAAAAAACATTCTCTAAATGTTACGCATGCTAATCTTAAAATATTGACATCTATATTGCAATATTTAAATATTGCATGCCTCATATTAAAAATATAATTATCAACTGATTTCTGCTCATTATACAAATATATAAAATTATAAAATTCGTCTTTACCTTCTTCATTCATAGAATCAGGCATATAATATTTTGTATCGGATATTGAACCTATTTAGTCCTGATTTACTACACTATTGAGTAAATGAGGAAAGTACCCCTTTGCTCCCTCAAATTTGAAAGTGCTAGGAAGTTTTGAAAGCAGATGTGGTATAAAATTAAGACTGTCAATAAATTTAATTTTGTGAAAATTGAAATGAATTTTAATCCCTTACGTATAATTTCGGGGTTCCATCTATGCGTATCGGATAAAACTCTTTTCGCAATGAAGCAACCATCATAACCTTTCATGTTATGAGCAATTGCAAATACATTAAATTTATTTTCAAATTCGTGCAAAAAATTTAAAAGTTCCCCTACAGGGTCTGTCTTAAAAATGTGTTTTCTTTTTCCGCAAACAGAACAATCATTATCGATATCCGGTATTGAAATGAACTTTGCGCAAACTTGTTGAACTACACATAGATTTAATTCATGCAAAAATGTGTTACTGTATATTTCATTATCTTGACGACATTCACAATTATAAAATGCAAAAAGAAATTCATTTTTCATGGCAGTTTCTTGTTTTTTAGAAATAGTTTTTTTTTTGCATAAAGCACAAAAGCCGAATTGGTTTATTTGCCTCAAAAGTAGTACAAAACTTTACATCGCATTAGTTTACTTTTAGTTTACACCGTATAAGTGTTTTTTATGTATCCAATAACTATTTAACCATTTCTTACTCTATGTATAGTTAAAGTTTTTTTTATGAGCATTAAAACAATGAATACCTCTAAAGGTCCTGTTACAAACATCGCAGTAAGTTCGTTATTATCAGACTTACAATGTGACATGTGACAGCAAGGACACGTGTAGGGTCATTTTAAATGTTTTTTTTTTCTGTGGTTATACGCTTTCTTAAATCCTTCTCAATAATTACTGCAGGTGAAGGTGATGGTTATTTTCCAAAATTAAATTTATTGTTTGTCTTTCTTCTCCTCGTGGCCCCTCAAAATACATATACAGAGCGGTCCAAAAGTCACCCCTCCCCTCTTAACTTTTGAACGAGTTTAGATATCGACTTCAAATTTATAACTCTTAAATAAGACAACTTAAACTATCTTTAAGCATATATTTGATACTTTTAGCTCTTAAAATGTGGGCAGGGGGGCACGGGGCGACATTTTTTTAAATGGAATGGTGGGTCGTGTGATACATCATTTTAAAGCTTATAAAATTCTCCATTTAACTGTATATTTTTTATTTTTTTTAAACATTTTTTTTGGGTTGAAAATGGGTATTTTTGTCAAAATTTCTCTAAAAAATCCAAACAATTTTTTAAAAATGCCTAATTTCATAATGAAAAAAAGTAAATTATACTTTTCAACTAATTTTAGTTGACATAAATAAAAATTAACAAAAAAAAACTTAAAAATTTATTTTTTTAGCACAAAAAACTGAAAAATCAAAACCTTAAAAAACATGTTTAAAAAATTTAAAAATATATGGTTATATAGAGAATTTTAAAGGCTTTAAAATGATGTATCACACGACCCCCCTTTCCATTAAAAAAAATCCCCCCATGCCCCCCTGCCCACATTTTAAGAGATTGAAGTATCAAATATATGCTTAAAGATAGTTTAAGTTGTCTTATTTAAGAGTTCTAAATTTGAAATCGATATCTCAACTCGTTCAAAAGTTAAGAGGGGGGGGGAGACTTTTGGACCGCACTGTATATATATATATATATATATATATATTCGGAACCCTTTCTACCCTTGTAGACAACAATCGTTAAATTTTGTAAGGCTGTTTAGTGCTCTAACCTCCCACCCTTAGTGAGATAGATGTAAGCATTCACGCATAATTATAACGCGGTATGTTTTAGTTTTAATTCACGATACTGTGATTCTAAAATTTTAAAATCGTTATAATTATTTTTATACGCCATGCCTAGTGCGACTGCTTAGGCTAAACAATAATTATCGTTGTTATAAATGGATACGATACCTGATTTTTTCTCACAGAAGACTTCGAAAGTGGACCCTTTAAAAGCTTTTTTATTACCGCTTAATTTACCCCCTTCAACGAGTGACTGCAATAACTGTTCCGTTGAGATGGGCCATATTGGATGTCAGGATGTCTTGGGCTAGGATGAATCTTGGGCAGTCGTATATTCGGTGCATGGGATTGTCGGATCTGGAGCACATATTGCAGTCCCCGCTGACCCTCTTGCCTATTCCCACGTAGTGCACACCAAACTGCCCATGCCCTGCCAGTACCTGTACAATGTCTCTATTTAATCCTATACTTATTCCTAGTTCCTGCCTTTCTTTTACGTCCGGGATGAACATAAACGTGTTTATTCCCTTTTAAGTATCTTCCCAATCCTCCTGCCACAGAATCAACGTTATTTCCCTGCTTTAAGCCTTTAGTTGTAGCCTTGAGAGCCTCGGCTCCGCTGGAATGCGGTGCTCTCTTATAAACGCGTCAATTCCTCTTTTAAAAATATTAATAAGGCAGTTTGTACCTCAGGACCGTCTACAAACTACGCAACATACCTTAAAGGATGAAATGAAGGAAGTATATGCTATGCACTTCGCAGACAAACCCTGTTAGATTAATAACCAATAAAAGTCTCGTTATAATTCCATTATTTGCTACGCAGAATATATTTAATAACAACTGCTTTTAAAAGTTTAGCATAATAAAATACCTGTAAAGAAAAACATACACACACATAAAATATTAAAAAGTGCAATAGATAAATAAAAAGCAAATATGCATTACAATAAAGAATAAAAGATCGTACTGTAAAATAAAAACATATGAAAACAGGGTGCAATAAAATGAGACAAAACCATAAAAATAACTTTTGCAGGAAAATCAGATGTGCAAAATAAAAGAACATAAATAAAATGTACAATGATGTGAATTCTAAAAATATAAAAATAAAATTCTTTTAGTTATTACGATTAAACACGGTACTCTTGAATGATCAATAGGTTGAACTAACGTGGCAAAAAAATCTGACCATGGAACATGGTAGTAGAAGGTTCACTTGTTATAGAATCACCGACAGCCAAATCCCAAAAACTTGTTTTTGGAAAATAATGTTAAATAACCATCTGCAGAGTTCATGGTCAATACAAACTTAAAGTGTACATTATGTTGCATGATTTTGGTAGTAATTCTCGTGCTGATTCCGAATATGTTTTAAGTTACTCTCTATCTTTTTCCCTTTCTGAGAGAAAAGCGTATAAAAATCACAAAAATTATTTTTTCGCATGTTTTAATGTAGCCTAGACATTTAGCTATAAGACAATAAAATAACTTTCTTAGCCTAAATTATTGTCCGATTCTCGTTCTGTATTATTATAAAGGAACATCTCGTCTAACATTTTTGTGAAAATTTTTAAAATTTTATTATAAACGTGTTTAAATTAAAAAATTAATTATTTTGTTACATAGTGTTCATAATATATCTTTCACTTTGAAAAGTAATTGTCAGATGTGTACATAGACGTTCCTAAAGTTATTTTCTATATTTTGCCCAGACAAAAACATTTATTATTATAGACTTCACAGTGTGAAGTATTGAACGATGGTTTTTAAATTAAATTAAAAACTCATCAACAATTTACCTCAGATCAAAAGTTTTTTACGATATACACGTTTTTTTATCAAATTCTGAACTACCTTCTTTCATTTTCTGTATAAAAAATAAGTAAAAATTAAAGGAATTAGATTTATATGCTTATGAATTTAAAAACGGCTGCTTGTTTTTTTTTCTAATACATGATAATTAAAGCTTAAGCATATAGCATATTATGTCTTAACAAAATAAAATAAAAATGCCCTTATGTAAAACATAGGTTTATTCATCTAAATAAAACAAAATAATAAGATGACGACAAGAAACACAAATTGATACTGGGAACCTCCAATTGTTAAAATCATAGTGTTCATTAATATGTATTTTCATAAGGTCTTCCAATTTTTTAGTTATCCTAAAATGGACTTCTTTACATTTTTTAAAAGAAATTTTCACGCCGCAGGCAGCACAAACTTTTTTTCTATTATTTTCGTGGTCGCTCATTATCTAAGATAAATTTAAAAGTTATCAGTATAGAAGCTATTATTTATTTTATATAACCGTAATATAAATTCTTTTTGGCAAAATATCACTCTTAAATCAAATATATAATTATTAAGTTCAAAATACTTACATATATGTAAATAATACTGAAGGTAAAAAATAAAAGCCTTCATCAAAATTCAACATTTATTGTTATAACATTATTTCTGACAAATAAGTCAATTTATAACAAGCTAGTAATAGGTAGGTTAATAGTACTATTAACATTCTCAAGTATTCGGTAAAAATTATTAACGCGCCTCTGTGTTGGACAAATCCATCAAATCTGAAACATCTGTAATGACACTGATTAACAAAAAAAAGTATTTTAATAAAAACGCGATTTCAAGGGTGTTTAAATATGTATTTAGATTTACCAAAAGAAAAAAAATCCAAGATATTCCTTTGGAACTATACAGAACGAGAATGGGACTTCAATTTAAGCCAAGAAAGTTATTTTATTGTCTTATAACAAAATGTCTAGGCTACATTAAAACATGCGAAAAAATATTTGTGATTTTTATAAGCTTTTTTCTCAAAAATGGAAAAAGATAGAGAGTAACTTAAAACATATTCGGAATCAGCACGAGAAATACTACCAAAATCAAGCAACATAATGTACACTTTAAGTTTGTATTGACCATGAACTCTGCAGACGGTTATTTAACATTATTGTCCAAAAACAAGTTTTTGGGATTTGGCTGTCGATGGTTCTATAACAAGTGAACTTTCTACTACCATGTTCCATGGTCAGATTTTTTTGCCACGTTAGTTCAACCCATTGATCATTCAAGAGTACCGTGTAAATATGATATAAAATGTTTTCAGGGCCGTTTTGTACATCTTGGTTATTGGTTATTAAATAAAATAAGTTTTGGTTATTTCTTTCTTATAAGGTCTGGGTTCATATTCTGCGTTTGGTCTTTTGCCAGGATATATAGGCGTATCACATAGGAGTATTTGACGATTTTAGCTGGCCAAAATTATTTATGTCTTTTTATTGGCGGAAAACCTTACCATATGGCAAGAAATTGTAAAATATATGCATTTTGTACAAACCCAAGCCAATGGCGTTCAATATAGGGGAAAGATGGGTACTTTAAGGATTACATTTTTTTCATTCAATAGGAGTTGAGGAAATAAAAATTATATTATTTTTCAAACTTTATTATGGTAAATAACATATATATATATTTTGATATTTAATTAGATTCTACTTCGTCATTGTCAGAATATTCTTCATTTTCACTGTTTCCAGTGTCGGAATCTTGGACTTCTCCAGGAAGCAGCATTTCCACAGCTTCTTTTGAAAAAGGCTTTGTAAGTTTGTGTTTCTTTTTCCCAAGGCTGGACAACAGAGGGTCGGATGTTAACAATAACCTATTGATGATATCTTGGTTACAATCTTTTCTAGAAAATTTTCTAGCATAGCTAAGTCTGTACTCCCGGAAATGTTTGTTTCTGGCTTCGGCAGCCTCTTCTGACAATTGTCCAATTGGCAAAAGCGCATTCTCTACTATATCAGGACCGTGTACTAAAACTTTATGCAGAGTTGGAGTCATTGGACACCAGGGGTATAGTTCAACATAAAGTTTTGCCGTATCCAAAGTATACTGTCTGAACTTTTCTACATCAATCTTGTGGCCACTGGAAATTACTTGTAGGATAATTTTTATTCTAGCAATCAAACTTACGTCAACTCCAGTGATAGCTGCAGATGTTTCCGGGTCGTTGAAGAATCTCCTGCTTGTGTTGCCGTTATTGGTGTTCCCAAATCCAGCCTTAGGTATGTCGACAAGAATGCCCATTTCGCTCTTGAATTCATCTTGAATTTTCTTCTTTCTATCTGAGATGAGTCTCTTCTCATCTTCATTTAGCTTTTTCTGCCATTTTTTCAAAGGCAATTTATATGATAGGTGAAGGAGACTTTCAAAACACCGTATTCTAGCATGCAGAATTGACAGTCCAAATTTGTAGGTGCTTTGCTTGTCAACACATTCTCTGTCCAAATCATTAAATTGCTTCGATGTTGCTCCACAAATATAACATCGCATTGTCGATGTAGTGGTGGTTGCTGCGTTACAGACTTTTCCATCCACCATGGTTAACATCATTACATGTTCTACTGCTATATCTTGAAGTTTAGTTGGTTTTAGATCTGCAATTTTGTTTTCCATGTAAGCAATTTCTTCAGCTATTACATCAGCAGTTTCTTTTATAAACCTAATTCGAATTGGCCTGCAAAACCTTGGAGATGATGGTGTAGAGTTTTGCCAGATAACCTTTTTATTTACTCCACAAGTTAGCTGTAGTGGAACCATTGAGCATTGAAATATACTGGCATCAGAATGAGTGTCATCCTCAAACTTTTGATTAAACTGTGTCTGCTGGGAGCCATCACAACCCCATTTCGTATATAGTTTCATATTTTTACGCTCACTTTCCGTTAAAGTCTTGATAACTTCTTCTAAAAACAATAGCAATCTTTCGGCAGTATGGTTTAACAGACTTTGTAAGTCTACTTCAGCTAAACTTTCTGTGACTGTGAACGAATCAGAATCAGGATAGCATGTTTTTTTTTCTTTAGCCAAAATACTGTAGCAGGGCCATTTCTTCTTATCGCTTGTACGAACGATTTCATATTGAGATTTTGTTAGACCTGCGTCAGCAAATATTGAAAGAGCCTGTAACGGTGTCAATGATTTTTTTGTAGGTTCAAGGCTGCTGCGGTAGGCTTTTTTATACTTTCCCGCTCTTTTAGGAGATGATTGAAGATCTTTCAGGACGGTTGCAGCACTTCTTTTGCCACTTGTTGTTAAACAAGTTTCAGCTGCAAAAACAATAGCTTCTGGTTCCACATCTTTCCTGAGCTGTTCTGTTTTTCTCCTCTTTGATCGTTCACTTGAATCGACAAAACTTTTTCTTGGTCGTCCTGCTGATGATGGAGTGGATAGGGTGGCCGGTATCGGTATTTGGAAACTCCCTTGCAGCCAAGTGCCGTGCTTCTTAATAAATTTTTCATGAGTTCTCGATGAAGACGACCACATATTTCTAAGAGCAGCTTTCAACCTCGACATTTGACGCTTGTATACTTGTTTCAGTTCTTCGGTGTATTGATTTCTTGATAACAAATGTTGATCGGCTAAGTCCATTTTTTCGTCGAAATTCGGAGCCTGCTGCTGCTGAATACTGTTGTAGAAGTCCAAACGAGAGATTGTTTGCATTCCTGATGACCCAGCTAGAAAAAAGAAATTTAGTTGAAAAATCCACCTTTGGACCTTGATGTATTTAGAACATGATTGGAATTTAGGTGGCAGTAATGGGCAGGTGAAATTAAGATTTTTAAATAGCTAGTGGTATAAGCTCACAGAAAAACTCAAAAAAATAACTGGGTCTCAATAGGCACTGTAACTTTTTCACTTTTAAAGTCAAAATTTAGTTTAAAATTCGTTAAAAAAATGCTAAGTTTCATGGGACATAACTTCTGTGGTGATTAATATTTCAAAACGGTAGTAAGAGTAAATAATGTACATACCTGTCATAGATTCATCCATGGTATAACACTATAAAACTTCTGTTGTAAACAATTGTACACAGCTTCAAAGAACACCACTAAAATCGTTCGTGAATAAAATGAACCACACAGTTATAAATCAGATATTTAACTAACCTGTATAGTTCAAAATTCTGCTTTTATAACCAAATCATTAATTGCTCATTAAGCGACCATTATCGAGGATTAATAAAGGTAGGTAATTAAGGGGGTACGGCCACTTCTAAGAATTCGAATTTTGGCCAGCTAAAATCATTAAATACTCCTTAGTGCGTATTTTATACTAACAGCCAACTATAATTTTGTTGAGCCAAAATCTGTGATTTTCCTCATACAATGATAGATTTTTGCAGTGTGATTCTAGCTGCATAAACCTTTTATTTTTGGAATTAATTTTCATGCTAACAATAAGCGATAGATTGATAAAAAAAACCATCATCGCGTGGCATTTTATTTGAGGTGTGGTTTAACACTGTTTTAGGTGTGTTTCCGCTATATAGCATGCTTAACCCACATCTTCAGATGGTATAATCAGGCCACCTCTGTTTTTTTTTTTAATAGTAGATATGAATTATTTTTATAATTTTTATCATTAATTTCTAGAACTCCACAGCAATCAGCACATTTTATTATTCGAAGGACCATTTTGACCACATACCCAGCTCTATATAAGCAACTATGTTCTCTTGTAGGTCACTTTGGACGAATAGGTATTGTAATATTCATGGTCCTCAATGATCGAGTTTTCTACATCCAGATTATATTTTTTCATCATACTGATGTCTTCCATGGTTGGAACAACAATCTTCTTCTAAAATATTGTTAATAAAATGTTTGTACTGTCCTGTAGTAGACAATTTCCTGTCATTGTTTCTATGTCTCTGTGCAATAAAAGATGGCGGACTGTGTGAAAAAAAGTACTGTCCTGTAGTAGACAATTTCCTGTCATTGTTTTTATGTCTCTGTGCAATAAAGGATGGCGGAATGAGTGGAAAAAATTAAGAGCGGAGGGTTTATTCTTTCCACGATTTCGTGACCTAAAAAATATATAATTAAGTTAAATTGGAGAAGAAATTTCTTGATTTAAAAAGCATTTAAAAACAATGAATACCTCTAAAGGTCCTGTTAGAAACATCGCAGTAAGTTCGTTATTATCACACTTACAAGGTGACATGTGACAGCAAGGACACGATATTTTAAATGTTTTTTTCTGACGTTACACGCTTTCTTACATCCTTCTCAATAATTACTGCAGGTGAAGGTGATGGTTATTTTCCAAAATTAAATTTATTGTTTGTCTTTCTTCTCCTCGTGGACCCTCAAAATATGTTTCGGAACCCTTTCTACCCTTGTAGACAACAATCGTAAAATTTTGTAAGGCTGTTTAGTGCTCTAACCTCCCACTCTTAGTGAGATAGATGTCAGCATTCACGCATAATTATAACGCTGTATGTTTTAATTCACGATACTGTGATTCTAAAATTTTAAACTCGTTATAATTATTTTTATACGCCATGCATAGTACGACTGCTTAGGCTAAACAATAATTATCTTTGTTATAAATGGATACGATACCTGATTTTTTCTCACAGAAGACTTCGAAAGTGGACCCTTTAAAAGCACTCTATCCAGTGCCAGTGTAAGCTTATTGTTGGTGAAAAAATCAGCATTGCTTTGTATTTTGTAGTCCGAGTTTAGTAAGGTGATCGGTCTGTAGTCATGAATATATTGGGTATCTTTTGTTTCCGGTAATAGCACTGCCCTATTGAAAATGTCGGGTCTGCGCAGGTATAAATGTTGCAGAGACCGGACTTGAGCGGGTGAATTTCATCCGCTAAAGTCCGGTTTATGCACAATTTATACCCGCCCAGACACGTCATTTTCAGCAGGGTATTACTGCGTCTGTAAAATTTTTATTTGGAACAACACCGTTATGAATAAATTTACAAGTCGAACTAATTCGTCACCGATATCTACAAAATACGTAAGATAAAACTCATATGATATCCCGAGTTAAGTTGGAGGCTTAACCAACTCTTTTATTTTTAAAGGAGTTGTTTTATTTTTGTAGGTTCCTCGGACTTTTCAAAGAGAATTGACAGTTGAAACCATTTATTCACTTTAAGAATTTCACATCTAACACTACTAACTAAATGTTATAATATAAATTGAATGTTACATGCTAAAGACTAAAATATAATTAATTTCTCTGGTCAGTCCAGTTTCTTTATATACTCTTTATCAAGGAACAATCTGGAAATTACTTATTCTAGAAAACAATAATAAATTAATTACGTCTAATTTATCCATGTTATTAGGGTAACATAACTCTTCCCCCCTTAGATGAAACTGTGGGAGTTATACCAGAGTTTCCATCCATAGGTGTATCTTCTTCTATAATTGTATCAAGTTTATTAAGTTTCACATTATATTTTGCTTTAATATTTTCATTTTTATTTTTTATATTTGTATTTAAATTATTTGAGTTTCTTTTTATTAAAAGTTTCTTTTTGAGTTTTGGAAGAGTTAATGTTTTATTCTTTAAATAATATATAAGACTTAAAATTAATATTATTAATACAATATACAGTATGTATAGTAATATTGTCCAAATACTAATATTATTATAATGAATTGGTTCAATAAGTATTTTTTCAGTTTCTACTTTTTGAGTTTCCAGTATACTGTGTATTTTATGTAATTCATTCATATTAACAGAGTCCAATTTTAATGGTTTATATTTTAATTTCATATTTGTAGAAGAGTTATATGTTTTATTTAATTTAGGTAAAATTATGTTTGAATAATCTGGTTTTGTTTCTTGATAGCTTTGAATAATATTTTTTAATTTAACATTACATTTAAAATCAAGTTTTAATAAATAAGTACCTTCTAAGGGTATGTTTGTAATATTTTTTTTACAAGTTTCTACTGCTACAATAGATTCCGGTGAAATATTATAATTAACCATTTATTTTGCTCTAGTTTTTCAATTTTTAAATTTGTAATTTCTACAGTAATTTGGTTACAATAATTAAGAAGTTGTATTTCACATGGTACATTTTTAGTTATTTTAAGAGAATTGGAATTTTTACATAAATAAATATTCATTGATTATTTGTAAGGACATAATTTTGTTCATTCATAATAAGATATTTTGCATTAGGTAAAATTGTATGAAAAGTATTTTTATAACGTACAGGACATGAATTTAATTTATAGATACTAATTATAAATTGTATTTTCGACAATAGGTATTTCAATTATAAGACAACTTGATTATTTTTACTATAACTTTTGATTTCAATAAAATAGTATATTTTCTAGTATGGGTTCAAAAGGTAATTTTTTATCACTTAGTATGTAGGATTCAATATGTTTAACTTTTTCTAATAAATCACTTGGTTCTATCATTGAATTATGAAAAATATTTAATTTTGAAAATGTAATAGCAATTTCTATTTCTTTTAGAATATCATATAAAATTTGAAATGTGGTTTGTATTTGTGTCACTACAATTTGCATAGAAAGAATATGAATATTAGTTAATTCTTCATATTGTATATGTTTTAATATTTCTTCAATTTCCGAAATTCTAGATTCTAATAGGAGTTGATTATGAGTTTTTGCATTGTCTCATTAAACTTTTTAAGGGAGTCATCATCTAGTATGGTTATTTGTTTTGACATAAGGGTTTTTATTTTATTTTGATTATTAGATTAGAGTTTTTAAAGCATTGTCATATTTTTCTGCGTCTGACTGGTCTAAATATTCAGTAAATACTTTTATTACAGATCCTAAGGCATTAATTAAACCTCTTTTTTTACGATTTATAATATAAAGGGATTAATTTGTTTTATTTGAACTTGAATTTTCTTTTCTAGTGTATGAATTAAAGAATACGAGTTAAAGAAAAATGTATCTAATTTTATACTTGATTTTCGTAGTAAATTCTTTATTTTGTAAAATAATCTTGTAAATTATTAAATTCTGTAATTATTTGACTTACATCGTATATTTGTATAAATGACCAATGATCAATTTGATTTTTTGCGTTCCCGAGTTTAATTGGTAGAAGACCTGGGTTTTCATTTAAATTATTAAATGTTGGTCCGCGAAGACGAAGGGAATAATAACTGTCCATCTGAAACAGAAGGAGGTTTTCTTAATTCTTTAATATGTATGATTTCAGTTTATAAACTTTTTATTTTAACTCTGTTATGCGTAAGGAACATTATTATTTTATGAGGACCTAAAAATTTATTACTTTTTTTATTTATTGTTAGTGGATTTAGTTTATAAACTATTTGGTTTATTTTAAATTCTATATTTTCTTCTCTGTGTATATTATGTTTATTTATAACTTTATTTTTATTAGTTTCTAAACTATTAGATACATTATGATAAACACTGTCTAACTTTTGTTTATGATTTATTACATAGTCTGAAAATAATATTTCTGGCAAAAAGATTTCACTTGGATTTCTGGTATTTGTATGACCAAAAACTAATTCAAAAGGGGTATAACCTGTTGCTTTATGTATTGAAGTGTTATAACCTAAAATTGCATAATAAATTATATCTTCATTTTCGTTAGGATATGTTTCTTGTAAAATTCGTAAATGTTCAATAAGTGTTGAATGTAATCTTTCTACTAAGGCGTTGATTTCATGGTGATATGGGGGTAATAAAATGTATTTTTATTTTATGAATATTTAACAATTCTTTTATGGTATCATTATTAAATTCGGAGCCGTTGTCAGAGACTATTTTTTCAGGGATTCCATATCTACTAAAATATTTAATTGAGGCATTACTAACTTTAATTGCTGTTTTTCCAGTTATATGTATTGCTTGCGTGAATTTAGTAAATGAATCTAGTAAAGTAAGGTAATTTTTCCCATTATATGTAAAAATATCAATATGTACAATTTGAAATGGTTTTAAAGCTGTTTCAGTATGTAGTAATGTAACATAAGGGGTGTTTCTTGGGTATTTAGTTCTTTGAGAAATATCACATTCATTAATATATTTAGTTATTGAGTTTTGCATTTTTTTCCAGTAGCAATTTCTTTTTAAGTATTCGTAAGTTTCTTGTATTGTATTCTGTGATTTACTTTTCCTTCATAGTGATTTTTAATTAGCATTAATTGATCTACTTTATCGGGGACTGTATTAATTAATTTTAAACAACGAATTAATTGATTTTGATTTTTATTAAAATGTTTTAAGTAAGTTTCATTAAAATCAATGTTAATTGGTCAGTTTTAAAATACATATAATAAGTTATTTGCGGGGCGGTGTATTCTTTTAAAAATTTTAATATAAAATGTTCATTTTTAATGGTGGGAATTTTTACTAGTATTATTTTTAAGTTTTCATAAGTTTCGTGAGTTACGTCTAATTTAAAGTAAGGTTGAGAAAACTATTATTTGATTTGCTTTATTATTTAAAATATCATCCAAAATTGAAGTTCCGTTATTAGTTGTTTCTGTCTGTTGTGAGTGTTGTGTTTCATTATTATTTTCATCATTATTATTATTTTCATTAATATTTCTTGGTGGTCGTTGTTGTATGTCAGAATGAGTTATTATTTTTGATTGATTAGTTTGACTATTCTGACTAGTAGAAGGAAGATTTGTATCATTTAATTTTTTTGTGTCTTCTAATAAGCTTTCTAAGTCATTAAATAGGTCATCTGGTATTAATTCCTCTTCTTTATTATTTCCTTGTGGAGTTTGAGTAGTTTGAGTTAAATAATCTGTGCGGGTAGAGTTCCTAATAATATTTGATTATAACTAGTCGTTATATTTGTGGGCGCCAGTCTAAAATAGACAAATGAGAGAGCATAAGCTTTATATTAAAAGAAAACACAGCTTAAAAATAGATTGACAAATAATATACAAAAAGTTAATTAATTATT
>OY294051.1:12244691-12513326 GCA_958510825.1 Brachypterus glaber
AGAAGTCCAGAAAAAAATACGAGTCACAATATAAACTATTCATACAGTGGTGTGCATCAAAAAAACGTTCAAAAATATAGTGAAAGTGTTATTCTTACCTATCTAGCAGAATTATCAAAAAAATACAAATCTTCGACACTATGGTCGGTATATTCCATGCTTAAGGCAACCCTATGTGTGAAAGATTATGTCGATATAGGAAGTTACACTAAAGTGGTATCTTATTTAAAGCGATTATCAGTTGGTTATGAAGCCAAAAAATCAAGAATTTTAACTCAACAAGAGATCAGCAACTTCCTACTAGAAGCTCCAAATGAAATATATTTGATGGCTAAGGTAAATTAATATCTTTTTAGTTGTAAATGTACTTACTTATTTATAAATATATATTTTTTAGGTGATACTTATAATTGGACTAGCAGGAGCCTGCAGGACTGCAGAATTAACTAAAATGACTATTGATGATATAATAATGGACAAAGATGATATTATGGTAATTAATGTACCAGACACTAAAAATTATAAGAAAAATATTTATTTTTTCTGACACATGACTTTCCTTGGGGGAAGTAAAAAATGTGTAGGATAAAAAATAATATGTAAACCATGGCAAGAAAGTGTTTTTCCATGCCTCATGAAGTGGCCAGTCTCGACTTCGTCTCGCCTGGCCATTTCTTCTTTCGGCCTGGAAAAAAGTCACTTTCTTGCCTAGGATTACAATATACTATTGTAATATATTATCATTATTATTATTATTAACAGTAGGTATATTTTCTTACTTTTTAGAACACGTAATAAAAAATACTTTTATTCCAAAGTTTCGGCGTTTATTGTACAGCCATTTTCAAGGATGAATTAAAAAATAAATGTATAAATAAAATAAAGTCCAAATATTTTTACTTTATTTTATTTATACATTTATTTTTTAATTCATCCTTGAAAATGGCTGTACAATAAACGCCGAAACTTTGGAATAAAAGTATTTTTTATTACGTGTTCTAAAAAGCAAGAAAATATACCTACATATAATTTAATAGAACAAGAATAGTAAAATTTTTATTATTATTAACAATAGTTGTTATCTTTTAGCTTTGATAAAGCCCCCAAAGAGGGAACAAACGTTAGCGATAAAATAGTGACTCATTTAAACCTGCCAAAAAAATTTGAGTTTTATTACAAACCAGAAAATTACATTCGAAGTTTGGACTTTTTTATATGGTATTTACCTACAATTATATATTTTCGGTTATTAACCGACAAACGTGCAGTATATATGTTGTGTGTGCGCTCCGCTAGAGGGCTTCTCCCTACAACGCGTTAGCGTAGAGGTCAAGAGGCCAGTTCTTAATTGTAGTCCGTCGTTGAAGGTACCTTGTGAAATCTGTGATGTAAATGTAGTGATAGTACCCCAATATATGTGTTAATTATTATGTATGGTTTTATTCCAAAAAGAACCTGAAGTCTTAACCACTCAGACACACCAACTGGCGACGAAATGGTAAATAGCTTGATTTTCTACTAAACTAACTTCTTATCAACGTGGTCGGCATTTTTTTTTCTTCCTCAAAATGGCTACTGCCGCACCCAGAAAACTCGATTTTGATCCTAACACAATGGACTACAGTTTATTTTCGGAAATGTTGAACGAACATTTCGCGTGCAATGGCACGAAAGAAGAATTAAAAGTTTCAGTTTTACTTAGCAGTCTCGGAATGGAAACTTTTAAGTTACTTAAAGACCTCTGTTTTCCGGACCACCCTAATACAAAAACGTTCAAATTTATTAATGACCTTTTAAACAAATACTATGGAATAACTACTTCAGTTTGGGCGTGCAGACAAAAATTTAGCGACGCAGTCCAAGAGGAATCCGAATCAACGATGAAGTGGTACTTAAGAATTCGTAGTATAGCTGTGGAATGCGATTTCAAAGATAATTTGGAGGAATTTTTAAAATTTAAATTTATAACCGGAATGGTCAAGAACAAAGGATATAATAGGGTGTGCGAGGAAGACACGTCGGCAAATCTGGAAAAGCTCGTGGAAATTTCAAGAAAATATGAAGGAAACGTAGAAAAATTGGAGGTAAATTTCATAAAAAAGAATGGCGGATTCAAGAACGGCAGGTCAGGCGGTCATATGGGGAAGGAGAAAGGACGTGATGTGCGCATGGCAGAAAGTTCACGCGGTCCAATCAAGAGGAGCAAAGGTGATGACGTCAAGGACTCTCCGATGTGCGCATGTTGTGGCGCAAGGCACAGGAACAAATGCAAGTACGACCGGTACCAATGTCACCTGTGTAAACAATATGGCCACTTGAAGAAAGTTTGTCCAAAAAGGGGCAAGAAAGTCAACTATATCGAGATGAATGATGATGAGGACGTTGAGGAACGAGAAGTATGGCACTTAAATAAGGTTGTAGACAAAATTTTTCATGTAAATAATAACAATTCTGATAACAAATTTAAGGTTAAGGTTATGGTAAACAATGTCGAACTGTCAATGGAAATTAACAGTGGCGCATCCATAATCGCCGTAAACCATAATACTTATTTAAAATATTTTAAAAATTTAACTTTAAAAAAAGATAATACTTTATTAAAAGCTTACAATGATCAAACTTTTCAACCATTGGGTTACTTTATGGCAAACGTTAGTTATAATAAGATAACTAAAAACATTAAATTTTTTGTTATAGATAATGGAGGACCAGGGATTTTAGGACGTTGCTGGCTGAACGCATTCAACATTCAATTTAAGATGGCGAATGCAGTGGAGGTTATTGGCGAAGTAAAGCAATTAGCAGACCGCTTTCCTGAGGTGTTTACCGACCGCATTGGTAAATTCAGGCATACTCAAACCAATTTACAACTTGCTCAAAAAGGAAACAACGTTTGTCTGGAACCAGGAATGTAAGGAGGCATTTGAAAGAATTAAGAAAATTCTTGCTTCGGATCAAGTATTGGCACATTTTGATGCAAGCCTCCCGATCATACTCTCCACAGACGCCTCAAATGCAGGAATTGGGGCCTTGTTAAGTCATCGAATGAAAACAGGTGAGGAAAGACCTATTTGTTATATTTCAAGAACATATACCAAAAGCGAACTTAATTACCCAATTTTGCATAAGGAAGCACTAAGTATTTACTACGCTTTAAATAAATTTTACCACTATCTGTGTAGTCCCACAAAATTCGTTTTGAGGACAGATTGCCGTCCATTATGTACCATTTTTGGGGAAAATAAGGGCACTCCTCAGATGTATGCAAGCAGATTGCAACGTTGGAGTCTTTTTCTATCTTCTTTTAATTATAAAATAGAATTCATCCCCGGTACTAAGAACGTCCCTGCTGATTTTTTATCGCGTGCTCCAATAGAGGTAAAAAATGCACTAAATAGTTATAAAGATGAATTTTTATATTTTACTAGGGAAATCTCGGACTGGCCAATCAACAACGATGACGTAAGAAAATACACAGAAGAAGATGAAGTGCTGTCAAAAGTAAAGAAAATGGTTCTGACAGGAAAGTGGGAAACAGAAGGCAATGTAGAAATGAAAACATTGTATAATAGGCGTAATGAACTGTCCATAGAAAACGAAATTCTACTATGGGGCCATAGAATCGTAGTTCCAAGTAAGTTGAGACAGAAAATCCTCGAAGAATTGCTAACTCACCACTGGGGTATCGTAAAGAGCAAGCAGCTAGCTAGATCTTACATTTACTGGCCGGGTTTAGACAAAGAGATTGAAAACGCATGCAAATCTTGCATATACTGTCTAGAAAATCGACAAGCCCCGCCAAAATGTGATCTTACGCCATGGAAAGAGGAAGATTCAGCTTGGACAAGAGTGCATATGGACTATTTTGGACCCATACGAGGGAAAAACTTCTTGCTGATAGTGGATAGTTATAGCAAGTGGCTAGAGATTTATCCTGTTAATACGTTTTCGTCAAAAGAGTTAGAGGAAAAACTCAAAGACTGCATTGCACGGTTTGGATTGATGAAAACATGTGTATCGGACAATGCAAAGTCTTTTCTGGCAGAAAATATTCAGAACTTCTTTCGCAGAAATGGTATTTGCCACAAAACAAGTCCGGTAAAAAACCCTCAATCTAATGGCTGTGCCGAGGCAAACGTGAAAGTGGCTAAAAACGGTATTAAAACACGCTTACAGGACCCTAAGAACAGCCACAAAACTATCGGTGAAGTAGTTTCTGAATTTTTATATTCGTGGAGATCAACGCTGAAATACTACTACGAAGTGGTTAAATTAAACAATATAAAAAACCTTTTATATATCTATTGATCACTTATTAATATTAGACGGCAGGTACAATATGACTAGAATTATTCGACTGAGTTCATGTCTGCGGGGCGACAGACGAATGCTGAAGAGGGCTGGTTTGGCAACTGTGTTGGTTTTGTAGCCGTTGATTGTTGTACGTCACTTCCTGGTGGGAGGTTTGACCATTGACGTTTCCTTCGAATTGTGGCGGGCTGATATATCACACATCCCCATTCTAAGCTTTTTGTGTTGTAACCATGCATAACCGATGAAATCCTTTTTTGGGATTATCCTGGTTGACCACGAAGTCCTAGGTCCTCTGGTTATAGGAGATCTGTAGGAAATACAAAAAAAGAATCTAAATATTTTTGTTTCTCTCGTAATGTAAATAAAGTTCTTGAACACTGGAAATGTCATTTTATTTACACTCACTGGAAAGTTAATTACAGTTTAATACTTTTTTTTTTTTCACTAAGGTTCTGGTACATGTGTACCCCACCAATATTCAGAGTTTATACGAACACTTTTAGTAGAATAAAATGTTTGTGTAAACTGTTTGATTATTCTCGATACTTTACCGGTTTTTTGATGACTGTACGCATAGTATATTTATTACTTCTTGGTCTTGTTGGTTTATTTGTTGAACTTGGTGAATTCTCCTCCTTCGATACGGTTTTTGGTGCATGTTTACTGCTTGATGGTGTTATCGCCTTGTCGGGTGCTTTTTCCTGGGTTGGTGATTTTCCCCGCTCCAGATTTCCTGTTGTGGATTGTCCTGCTGTATTCTGCTCTCCTTCCCCCACCAAGGATGTTTGTCTACCTGTATTTTGGAAATTTACATTGTTATTTTCAATATTGTCGTAATTTTGTACATTTACATTAGCATTTTCGAAATTAAACTTGTCAACATTATTATATACATTTTCTGCTATATTTTGCCTAGACTCTTTAAACGGTTGAGTACTCACATAATTCCTTTGGTTTTCTATATTTTTACTCTGATATTTCTCCCTAAAATCACTATTTTCCCTTATTACCTGATCTGTTCCTTTTTTGTTTAACTGATTGGCGTGTCTTTTATGGATTTTTCCTCCGACATCTGTCAAAAATGTTGCTTTTCCAATTTGTCTCGTAATTTTTCCAATTTTCCAGCTTTTCTTCTGTGGATTAGTATAATCTCTTACCATAACTTCCTCCCCTACTTGAAAATTACGTTTTACTCCCCCATAGTACTTCTTTTGATTTTCCATTGCTTTCTCATTGTTCTTGTTTATCTCTTTGATTGATTTTGGATTTTCTTTCAACAGGGACCATCTGGTACGGAGTTCTCTACCAAACATCATTTTTGCCGGTGTCTCCTTTGTTGAAATATGAGGGGTAGTTCTGTAATTAAAAAGAAAACGATCTAATAGTGTTTGTAGTTTCTCACCTGAATTTTCTTTTGCTGTCAATAGTGTTTTCATTTTATTTTTCAGATTTTTGACGGAATTTTCACAAAAACCATTGCTAATAGGTGAATATGGGGGTGAAGATAGGTATTTTATTCCATTTTTTGTCAAAAATTCCTGGAAAACGCTACTTTTGAAGGATGGTCCATTGTCCGTAACACAAATTGCTGGTAGGCCTAGTCTGTTGCATACTGATCGTAGGATGTCCACTGTTTCTTCTGATTTCATACTTTTTACAATAAAAACCTCTATCCATTTTGAATATGCATCTACAATGACTAAAAAATTTTTCCCAGCCACGGGACCACAAAAATCAAGATGGATACGTTGCCAACTTGCTGTTTCTAAAGGCCATGGATTTAGTTCTACTTTTGGGGGAGATTGTTTATTTACCAAACATGCTAAACATGATTTTGTCACGTTTTCGATATCTATATCAATGTTGGGCCAGTAAATAAAAGATCTAGATTTTAATTTCATTTTAGAACCTCCAAAATGTCCTTCATGCAGTTCAGTAAGTATTTGTTTTTGCAAACTTTTAGGTATAATTATTCTATGATTCCACAGTAAAATATTATTTTCAACAAAAATTTCCTCTTTTTTTGCTGCAAAAGGTTTTAAATCTATATTTACTAGAGTGGGCCAGTTATTTTTTTCAACATAATCTAAAACTGTTGATAAAATTGGGTCTTCTGTAGTTGCTAAAGCTACAGTTTTATGATCTAAAGGCCAATTTGAAATTTTAGATGCTAAAAATGCATACTTTACCTCCAAGTCCTCTGTTTCTTTACTTACAATTGGACTCCGGCTCAAATAATCTGGTAAAATATTGTCCTTTCCATTTATATGTTGTATAGTGTAGTTAAATCCTGCCAAATATGCTGCCCATCTTTGCAAACGATTGTTCCACATTTTGGGTATTTCTCGATGTTCTCCAAATAATGCTATCAAAGGTCTTTGATCGGTTCTCAAAATAAATTTACGAGCCACCAAAAATTGCTCCAGTTTCGAAATACACCAGTATATACTCAAAGCTTCTTTATGTAATACACTGTAATTTTCCTCAGCTGCACTCAACGTCCTGGAAATGCATTGGATTGGCTTCAACACTCCTTTTTCTTCTATCGAAAGTACTCCGGCTATACCTAAATTTGAGGCGTCTGTGGTTAAAACAAGAATAGCATTAGGATTATAATATGTTAAAATTATGTCATCTGAAATATCCTTTTTTATGTTAACAAAAGCTTTTTCACAATCATTTGTCCAGTCAAAAGAATTATCCTTTTTTAATAAATTATATAGTGGTTTTAATTTATCTGCCAAATTATTTATAAATTTATTATAAAAATTTACCATTCCAATGAACCGCCTAGTTTCGGTTATATTTATTGGTCTGGGAGCATTTACAATAGCTTCAACTTTATCTTCTGATTTACGTAAACCTGCTTTAGAGATATTATGGCCTAAATAAGTAACTTCTGATTGCAAAAACTTACATTTTGATTTTTCAACAGTGAGGCCTGCATCTTTCAACTTATCCAGTACCTTTTTTAAATTTGCCATGTGTTGTTGATGATTTTTCCCAGTTACAATTACATCATCCATGAAGTTTGCTACTCCTGACATACCCATAAATAGTGATTCGATATGTCGCTGACATTTTCCACTCGCAGGGCTGATTCCAAATGGCATACGTGTTACGATGAATAGACCCCTACTGGTACACCACACTAACAGTTTCTTGGCTTCCTCATCCAGCTCAAATTGATTATAGGCCTGGGATAGATCTAAAATAGTAAATTTCTCACCTCCATGCAATTTTGAAAAAATTTCTTCGGCTCTGGGCATTGGATTTTGATAGTCCTTAACATATTTGTTGACTGTTTGTTTGTAATTTCCCACCAATCGGAGTTTACCATTCTTTTTTTGAATCGGAATTACTGGGGTTGCCCATTCGGAAGTTTCCACAGGTATAAGGATTCCAGTTGCAATAAGTCTATCCAACTCTTTGTCCATTTCTTCTTTATACGCCAAAGGAACAGACCTAGGTTTTAAAAAAATAGGATTAGCATCAGGTTTTAATTCTAACGAAATTTTACCATATTTAAATTTGCCCAATTTGTTTGAAAACACCTCTGGGTAATTTTTTATTAAACTTTCTATTTGACTCTTTATCTGAATATTATGTGAAATACTATTAGTTGCCTCTATTTTTACATTAAAACTCTTCATGAAATCTCTGCCTACAATGTTTTTTGCACCTCTTTCTACCACATAAAATTGAATTTGTTTACATTTACTATTAAAACCGACGTCACATTTAAAATATCCTTTTGGACGACACATTTCCCCGTTGTACACTTTTAAAATCGTATTATCACATTCTAGTCTATATTTATTAAAAAGTTTTGAATAAGTATCGAGATCTATAGCACTTATGGAGCTACCACTGTCTAAAATAAATTTTACCGACATTTTGTCTATATTTAAAGCAACAGAAAACGGATTTTTATCGTCCCCGGTAATAATACTGAATATACTACGTTCTTCTCCATCAGATTCTTCCTTTTTATTAAAATCAAAGTCTACATACCTCTCAGAGTCCACAAAATTCACAGATTTACCACAAAATTTAGAGATATGTCCCATCTTGTTGCATTTATGACATCTGACGTTACTCCATTTCCCCTTTGAGTTGCGATGTTGCCACGTTGACTCCTTTTTCTTGAAATTCGGGATTTTTGACCTGGATCTGGAACGATATCTTCTACTGCCTTCTGGACGGGAGACTAACCCTCTACGTTGATATTGACCTCCTTTGTTGACAAAATTTACCCCATTTTCTGCAACTTTTTTCATAGAACTTTCTTTTTCTATAGCAGCATTTTTGACATCTTCTAAAGCAACATCCAGTGACATTTCACAAATTTTATCAAAAATGGGACCTTTCTTTAGTCCAACGATAAATTTATTACGTAGCATATACGTTAAATTTTGTCCAAAATTACAATTAACAGCTAAACTTTTAACTTTAGCATACCATTCCGCAATGGATTCGTGCTCTTCTTGACTAGATTCATCGAACTTTCTTCTCTCGTACCAACCATTCACTTTTATACAAAAATGCTTATTCATTAACTCAGTTAATTCTGCATACGTTTTATCTTTCGGGTTATCTGGATGACACAAATTACGAAGTAGCATATAGGTTTGTGATCCTATACTGCTGAGTAACATACCAACTTTACGTTTTTCGTCTTTTAGATCTAAAGCTGCAAAATGTTGATCCAAACGTTCGCTATATATTACCCAATCTTCTTGTCCATCAAATTCAGCAAATTTATGATCAGCCATCCTTACTATACACGTTGAAAAATCGTTGAAACCCGATAAGATCGAAAAAAAAATTAACCGTTATTAAAAAAAATTGCCACGTGTACACTTTTTCGATACACTTTTCCGCGTAACCACCTGTTTTTCCTCGGTCGCCAATGAAATACTACTACGAAGTGGTTAAATTAAACAATATAAAAAACCTTTTATATATCTATTGATCACTTATTAATATTAGACGGCAGGTACAATATGACTAGAATTATTCGACTGAGTTCATGTCTGCGGGGCGACAGACGAATGCTGAAGAGGGCTGGTTTGGCAACTGTGTTGGTTTTGTAGCCGTTGATTGTTGTACGTCACTTCCTGGTGGGAGGTTTGACCATTGACGTTTCCTTCGAATTGTGGCGGGCTGATATATCACAAACGCCACATACAAAAACAAATAAAACTCCAGCTGAAATGATGTTCGGAAGAAAGCTCCGCACCAAATTGGACATTTTAAAGGAAAAGGTAGAAAAACCGAATAACCAAAATAATTACTCGGAACAACAGCAAAAAGTGATCCAAAAATTTGGTGGAAGAAGAAGAAGCTTTGAGGTGGGAGATTTGTGTATGGTGGCAGATTACAGAAAAGTAAACAAAAGATCATGGACGAAGGCGAAAATAAACAAGAAAATAGGTAAAACAACATATTTATGTACTTTAGAAGATGGAACAAAGTGGGTTCGCCACGCAAACCAAATCCTACGTCGAGAACTTCCCTTATACGCAGAAAACTCAAAATCTGAGGGGGGTAGGGGGTTGCAGAGTATTGATAATGTCTTTTTCAGGAGTAAAATTGTTGTAGGCAAGTCAGAAGGTAACAATGTAGTCGGTAATAACACAAATTTGCAAGAGAATACTAACAATGTGCAAAATAATGCAAATCATAACATAGATCCTAATATTGTTAATCTTTCAGCTACTCCGGAACCAATAACCGCCACTCCATCGACGTCTGTCAACGCAGAACGAGTGCAAAAGTCTGTCCAGAGGCCAGCAGCAATGCCTGAAATGCCTGGAAGTTCAAAGTCTACTACGTCAACTTCCAAAACAAATGTCACTCGATCAGGTAGA
Source organism: Brachypterus glaber (assembly GCA_958510825.1). NCBI lineage: Eukaryota > Metazoa > Arthropoda > Insecta > Coleoptera > Kateretidae > Brachypterus > Brachypterus glaber. Next base: position 12,254,879 of record OY294051.1, read on the forward strand.
ATTTCAAAAGTACCATCTAAGTTAAATGACTATAAAACTTAAATTTGGTAAAAGTAATTTAAAATTTTCAGTAGTATTTCAATTTTTTTTAGTAATTTCATTTTTTTTTTAAGTTATAGCCATATTAAGATTTCAGTTAAAATAAAGTAATTTTCAAGTTTAAACATATTTTATGACATTTCAAAGCATTTTTGAGTAAAAATTAATATTGACCATATATTTTTTATGTATTTTTGTACTTAAGTTAAGTAATTTTTTTTTGTGTTAAACTAATTCACGTTAGTGATGTTATGCATATATTTTGACAAGTCATTTTGACATGTATTTTTGTAAAAAAAGGGCAAGAATTATTTATTCATAGCAAGAATTCTTAGTTTTTTATATTTAGCCTTTTTCTCGATATTGCAGGAAAAATAGTTTATCGTAAATAACCTCAAACCTGAATACACTGTAAAAAAAAAAAATAGTATGATTACAAAAATCTTACTAAACATATCCAAAAATAGGAGGGGAGAGGAAGTAGGTTTACATAAATTTACATAATTTTTAAAGAAATAAATTTTTAGTAAAATATGCATGGTATCACTGTGAACATTATTTTTATATTATAATACATATTATAATAAATTTTTAAGTGTAATTTTTGATAGAGTAAACATAGCTACATAATTTTCAATGTATTAAAGGAAAAATACGCATTTCAGAAAAGTTACAAAAACAAATGTTTACTGAATCAAAAATTAGGGCAGGAGTGTTGTGTGTGCGCTCCGCTAGAGGGCTTCTCCCTACAACGCGTTAGCGTAGAGGTCAAGAGGCCAGTTCTTAATTGTAGTCCGTCGTTGAAGGTACCTTGTGAAATCTGTGATGTAAATGTAGTGATAGTACCCCAATATATGTGTTAATTATTATGTATGGTTTTATTCCAAAAAGAACCTGAAGTCTTAACCACTCAGACACACCAATATATATATATATATATTTTTAATTAATTAATTCTTAACTTATTGAATATTATGTGAATTACCGCGTAAATAATATTGATCTTATGTTTATTTAATGTAAATATTATAAGTAAAAATTTGTAATTAGTATAAAAGTGTTTGACAAAGTCCATACTCCACTTAAAATAATAAAAGGTTATGGGCCAAGCAAAATAAAAGTGATAAATAAGTTTTAAGGTTTAGGTTTCACACGAAAGAAAAATGGCGGTTATCGTAAGGTCAGAAACAAATAGTTTATAAAACTTTTAAATGCAAACAATTATAATTGTCATACCTGGAAGTTTAGAATGAATATACAGCTTATTCAAAGAAAAAATGCCAGTAAATATGAATTGAAAGCTACAGATTATAAAAACAAAAAGACTAAAAATGATGGTACTAATTTTGGGTTCACTGCACACTATAGGCTACCCTCCCTGTCTCTCGAACAATATATGGAAGACTTGAATAAACTTTTCCAGTCAAACTACATCTCAAAGCTATGGATTTTACCATAATAACAGTTTAAAGGAAACGTTAAAGAATTAAAAAACAATCCAGGAATACTAAAGTGGTCCTTAATTTTGCAAAATTATTCTAATAAAATTGAACATCGTTCTAATGAAAAAATGAAATATGCTGATGCATTGAGCAGATATATTATGGATATCGAAGAAAATTCATTTGAGAAAAGTTTAGAAATTTTACAGAGTAAAGATTTTAAAATTAAACAAATTTTTGAGTTATTATTAAAAAGGAAGGACAAATTTTATCATATGAGAGTAGGTTTGGTTTTTAGAAAGCATATAGCTAAATTATTATTTTATGTTCCTAGTTTCATGCTACACAATGTTTTAGGAACCTGCCACGATGAGTTCCCAGCAAACCACCGTACGATAATCGGCATAAATAATTATTGGCCCATTGCTGGCTTGCCGATTATCGGCTAGCCTGTAAAGGACCGATCTGTGGCCGACGATACAACGCCAATTTAAAATATGATCTTGCGTAGAAGGAGAAGAAGTCAAGACGCATGCGCAAGTTTTGCGCGGGTTGTGTTCTTAGGGCCGTTTGAGTTGAAGCTTGGAGCGCTCGGAGCATAGTTCTATCTCTTTTAAAACAAGTAGTTAGAAAGAGATAGAACTATGCTCCGAGAGCTCCAACTCAAACTGGCCTCTTGTGTTGTGATTTTGCTGCGTCAGTTCATTAATGAAAATTTTCTTAATAATGATTTTTGAAGATAAAAAGTAAGTTATTACATTTTTTTTATTAAATACTAAATTAACAATTAATTCACTTGCATTTAAGTCGCATTTAAGATCCCAGGGCGGAAAAGGAGCTCGTTAAGGTTCCGTAGGTACTAAAATATAAAAACTTATTCAGAATAATATTCTATGCCATGGTAAAATACTGATCCAACCTCCAACAAAATAATACTTTTCCCTATAGTTTATTACAAAGGTTTTTTCAAAAAATAAAAAAAAAAACATCGAACCATTTTTTTTAATACTTAATAAAAGATCTTAAGATCTTTTCGTGAAAAACAAAAAAAAAAATGAAAAAACAAAATTTTTTGAAAAAAAATTTTTTGAAAAATTTTAATTTTTATTTATTTTTTATTTTTTTTATGCAAAAAACGAAAAAAAAAATTGTAATAGTTTCTCCCGAGGTTTTTACATTTTTTAAAAAAGTTTAACCCCCATAAGTTTTTTTGGTTTTTGGGGGATTACTTTTAAAATTGGTAGAATTGATGATTATAATAAAAGTATAGAATCAAATAGTGCAATGTCCAGTCATGTAAATTTTACTTCAGAAGCAAAAAAAAAAAAGAAATAAAACACTCGGTCGGCAAATTTGTATTGTTTTGTATAATTTGCTATATATCAAATTATACAAAACAATACAAATTTTCCGATTGAGTGTGTTTTAATTCGTTTTTTTTTGCTTCTGAAGTAAAATTCACATGAGTGGACATTTGACACTATTTGATTCTATACCCCTCAATTATCGGTAGTCTGCCGGCTAGCCATTACCGGCCCGTTATCGGCTTGCCATTACCGGCCAGTTATCGGCTTGTGCGACACTTCCATTACCGGGCCGGTAATGGCATGTCGTCAACGGACCGATGACTCTTTACTTACGGCATTGTGCCGTTGCCGGCCCATTGCTGGTGTGTTTGCTGGGTTAGGACATCCTGCTTTAGAAAAAAACAAGGGAGTATTTTTAAAATTGTATTGTGTCCAAGTTTTACTAGTGAAATCAAGAATTACATAAATAATTTTTTAAAATGTATTACATATTCACCTGTAAGTGGTAAACAAGAAGGGGAACTACATAGTATTCCTACAGGTAAATTACCATGTTTTACTTTACATATTGATCATTATGAACCTATAGAAAAAACATCTGGTAACAAAAAATACATATTTCAAACTATCTATGGATTTTACAACCGTCAAAGAAGCTATCAAACATTTAAAAGATTATTTTATGTATTATAATAAACCAGTTCAAATTAAAGCCCAAGGAGCTTTGCTTTTACTTCTGAGGAGTTTAAGAAGTTTTTAGAAGAACAGAATGTAAAATTAATACTCATAACAACAGGGACAGCTAGAGCAAATATCAACGTAAGGGGTTTTAGCTACGCGAGAAACCACTACTAGCTCTGGTGAAGGTGGATTTCAAAGAAAGGTCAATAATAAGGTACAAAATAATGTAAACGGTTATTTTTGTAAGGGACCTCATTCAATTTAATTTAAAAAATCCATCAGGGAAATCTTATTTTGCAAACCCTGTGGTCATTAGATGTAGGTACTGTGATTGTGTGTGTTGTCTAGGTTCATTTTCCCTCTTTTGTGGTTGATAAAGACTGCAAACTGACTTTTCCACTTTAGCAGCCTGTGGCCTTTCTTACCGAAGCTTTTTATTAAAGACTCCGGGCTTCTTTAGTGGTATGGTCGACCTGTAGTCCGTAAATTTACTTATTGTTCACAGTTTTAATTTTTTACCTTCTGTTCCAGATTCGATTTATTTAACCATCTAAGGACTTAATTGTACAAAAAATTGCATGATTTTAAATATTTTTTTTTGCGGTTTGTACTTCATTAAAAATAAAGATACTAGTATATTAAAAAGTTCTTGTTTTAATTTTTAACTATGAATGTATCCGCGGTGGTAGATTCCTTAAAATTTGTTTAAATCCCCCTAGTAGTTCAAATGTATCTTTAAAATAAGGTACAAAATAATGTAAACGGTTATTTTTGTAAGGGACCTCATTCATTTTATAAATTTATAAATGTCAGGATGTTTTGAAATTGAGATTGCTAACATTATCAATAAATTTACCAGAATGAATAAATTCGAAGAGGATAGGTTCAACTACCGTAGACCTTTTAAGAATGATGACTTTGATGGAATGCGTCAAGTTGTCGCCCGTGGCCAAAGACAGAGAAATCGAGGCTACCGTGGTAGAAGTAGAAGTGGTAGAACGAACTACCAGCAAAATAGAATGCAGACCCAGAGACAACAGAAATCAAATATTACACAACATGACCTAGCGGATGATTTAAAGAGGAAATTGTTCCCAGGCATCAAATCGCCTGAAGACGCGATGAACAAGATAGAAGCAACAAATACGTTTAAAGCGATATCCACATGCATAACCACAAGAGGTATAGGTTTTGAAGTTTCGCACGTATTCATGTCATTAAGACAATTTAACAATGTACCTATAAACGGATATGTTTATAATTTGTACAGAATTAGTATAGCACTGTTTGAAGCAAAAATGATTATTACACAACGAGGCATACAAGCAGTTCAACTTCACTCAAATTACTTTTACTCCTTTGAGGGTGACGAAAGAATGATTGGAACTACAAAATCACTGACAATGATCCCCGATCAAATAACGAGCGTAATAAACAATATTGGTCAAGTCAAGGTGGGAGACTTTTTATACGTACCCAGGTTGGGACGTAATCAAACGACCAGACAAGATAGGTTTATTCCACAAACTGGACAAATAACCTTATCTAATTTAAGAGAAACCGTAGTGGCTTTAGCTGACGTCAATACCCCAGCGGAGTATCGCAGACGGTTTTAAAGAAAAGAAAAAATAGGGTTGGTGAAAAAGCCTTCTCACCTTGTTAGTGCTTCAGTGCTTCAAAGTGCACGAAGTGCTTTAAACCACATAATATATACTTTATTGAATTTTGATTCAAGTGGTTATCGGAATTTTTCAAATGTTCAGTGTTACAATAGGGGAGATACGGGTAATCAGGCTTATTCTAGTGGTGATAGGGGTCATCAGGTACAATATAGGGACGATACGGGTAATCAGCCTCATTCTAGTGGCGATAGGGGTCATCAAGTAAAATATAGGGACGATATGGGTAATCAGACCCATTTTAAAGGAGAATCAGACCCATTTTAGAAATAATACAGCTAATCAAGTTCAATATACTCACTAAACATGAAACTTAACAACATTATACAATATTGTATTTAAGTATCATGACATACATTGTTGTGTTACATTTAAAAAACATTTTATAAATGTTGCATTTAAATATGCAATGTAACATGAATTTGTTATATTTAAAAAATATTGCATAAATGTTGGATAAATAAGATAAAATACGTTTATTTGATACTTTTAAAATACATTCTACGCCACTTGTTTGCGTCGATTTCATTGGTTAAGTTTCTGTCCTCTCTCTCTCTCTCTGCTTTTAGATTTGTAGGAACGTGTTTAATCTCGAGGCGTCATTTTCAGTATAATTTTTTTTACTTTTTTTTAACGAAATTGTGATTAGTAAAGTGTTCCAAAATGATCAAAATTTGCGTTACGTAATACTTTAATGTTCCCTAATTTTTGTCATTTTCGGCTTATCCGCATATACCGGTTGTTCTATTTATCTATTCTCCAGGGTTTCCACCAGGGAAATCATCGTCAGAAATATTCAAAATTAACCGGTTTCGGAGTAATAGTCACGGATCGAATCGGCAACAGCGCAGCGTCAAAAGGAACACGCATGACCGTATTCGACAAGGAAGCAGGTGATTTTGACAGACAAAATGTAGTCTCAAAGTTCAAAACACAACTTTTCAAGAGAAAACACGGTTTTTTCAAACAAATCGAGCTGTAAAATATGCGTAAATAGCCAAGGAAGTTCCAGATGTCGTTACCAAAAGGAAATGCAGATATTGCGGAAGGAATCACACGGGCAAGATGTGTAGACAGAAGATAAGTACTATATACGCGGAAGAAAATTTGGACAATAGCGAAGAGGTAATTTTTTTAAATTTTAATAATGAAAACGATACTATTATTAATATACCGGGTGTCCCAACTCTATTTACCCAGCGATTTTCTCGTAAACTAAAAGAGATAATCAAGTTCTGAGAAAACAATTTTAAATAAGACAAGTTAAACTATCTTTTAGCATATATTTGATACCAGGGGGGCATAGAGGGACATTTTTTTAAATGAAAAGGGGGGTCGTGTGACACATCATTTTAAAGCTTATAAAATTCTGCATTTAACTATATATTATTTATTTTTTTAAACATTTTTTTTGGGTTTAAAATAGGGTTGAAAATGGGTATTTTTGTCAAAATTTTAAGTTTTTTTTTGTAAATTTTTATTTATGTCTACTAAAATTAGTTTAAAAGTATAGTTTACTTTTTTTCATTATGAAATTAGGCATTTTTAAATTTTTTTTTGGATTTTTAAAGAAATTTTGACAAAAATACCCATTTTCAACCCTATTTTAAACCCAAAAAAAAAATGTTAAAAAAAAAATCAAAAATAAACAGTTAAATGAAGAATTTTATAAGCTTTAAAATGTTGTATCACACGACCCACCTTTCAATTTAAAAAAATGTCGCCCCATGCCCCCCGGCCCATATTTTAAGAGCTGAAAGTATCAAATATATGCTAAAAGATAGTTTGTTGTCTAATTAAGATTAGTTTTCGAGAAAATCGCTGGGTAGAGTTGGGACACCCGGTATATGCTAATTATAAATTTCTTTTTAGATGAGCCTGCATGCTCTACAGAGTTGGATATTATACCAATGAAGGAGTTAAAGATTTTGAACAGGGTAAAGACAACAGCCTTTAAGTATTATGCATATTGACATGCCCAGTACTTCTAAAAGTGGTCAAGAAATGCAACTCCATATGTCTAATATTATAGTGCATGATATTGTTGTATTAAAATCACCCAAGAAAAAGGGATATTGGTAATACAGAAACTCATGATAATATTCTATCAACAGTCAAGAGGAAATTAGATGCTACCAAATTGGTAGTACCAATAGGAAAATCAACAGAAAATATCCCACATGGTTTATAAATGTAAGTAACAATTTATGCTGATCCTCAAATCTTTATGCTTAGGCTTATAAGTCGATATACCATTCCTTTAAGACGTGCTATCTATAATCGAATATTTCTTTATTAAGTGAGTTAATTCTTTATCAGACTCCTAAAATAATTTCCTTGAAATAATGGTTTAGAAACTGGTTTAACCAGGTTATTAATCTGATTACAAAAAGTTAAATGCTTCCCGACAAAATCAGCTATCACCAAAATGTAAAACATATTATGAAATGGTAACGGAATGGAGCCGGAAAACATACGATAGCCAAAGTAAAATAGTAAGTTTTAAAAGCCGTCTGGAAAATGCCCTTAAGATTGACTCTCCAGGATTTGAACAATTTAAATCAAAAATAAATAGTCCAACATATACTTTAATTATGATGCAAATTAAAACACAAAAAAAATCAAAAGTTCGGTGATATACCTTGGAGGAAAAGATTCTCTCCTTAAATTAAACTGTCTTAGGTATAAAATACCCATTTGTTAGGTCCCCGTATGACAATAAATCTATCTATCTATCTATCACTCCTTAAGTCTAGTGTAAAAGGTTATTACTTGCTAGCCAAATTGTTTGCACTTCCATCAAAAAGAACATAAGCAAATTTATTAAATAAAGCACGCTTTGCCCTGGACTTAATGCAGAATTAGTGAAATCCTTAAAAGATTCAGTGTTAGATGAAATCTGAAGAAAAATTAGTATCCTTATATATGATGAAATCGCCATAAGAGCTGGCATAAACTACAATAAAAAATTAGAAATTATAGGGGGCTTGGAAGATAATGGAAGAACGAGAAAAATAAAATTTGCAAACACCGCTAATGTCTTCATGCAATGGAAGAAGCCAATTTCCTTCATTTTTTCATCTGGAACAATAAAATCATCAGAACTGAAGGAACAAATTATTGTAATAGGAGCTGTGCAAAAACTTGGTTTAAATATTGTTGTTCAGTATAGTTTAGTTTTATATTAGTATAATAGTTTTTAAATCTGGTAAATTAATTTTCTTGATTTAAATTTAGTAGTTCACTTATTTATTCGTGGATGTCTCTGTCTGTCGTTTGAATTAAAATGTTTTATAGTGCTAAAAAAACCCGCACTGTTCAATTTAAAGATATTAAAAAACACACAGTTCGAATTTTAACGTATACAGTTAGATCCTGTTTTATTTATTGTCGTTTTAAAATCTATGTTTCCGTTCACTAAAATTATTTATTATTAGTTATTTATAACCTTTAAATGTCAATTATACATCGGGTTATTCGTGTACCGTGCGTGTAACTTGTGGTTAGAGAAATTACACAAGCAACAAGAAGAATCGACTAGTCGAAGATCACCACACGCTGGCTCCAAAGTAAGTAATTTTTCTACCCTAATGTCTCGTTTATTATTTTCAACCCTTAAAATACAGTAGATACGTCATAGTCTTTCGTGTTCATATTCATCCGAGCACTCAAAATTGCGAGCGCTCAAACAATTGTGGGCCACAATTTGTGGCGACGGTTTGTAATCAGGGTTCATCAAATGTATCTGCAGTCAACAAGCTTATACAGCAATAATAAAATTAAATAACCAGGAAATCGTTATTTTGTATGATGTTTCAAATATTTTTAAATTTTTGCGGTACAATTTTCTGACAAAAGAAGTAAAATTTAAAATGAACCAAACGGATATGTCAGCAAAATGGCAAGATATTGTTGATTTTTACTATTTGGACACCTCAGAAAGTACACGAATATGCACCAAACCTAATGATGGGCACGTTTTGAAAGAGAAAGTGAATAAAATAAAGGTGTCTGATGAGTCAAGTATTTAGTTATTAAGTAGGCTCTTTGATGAAAAGGTTTGCAGAATGGGGTATGTATTAAGAATTTTATTTTTTTTAATTATATTATTATTTTTCTGGCTTAACACAACTTTTTTATCTGTATGCTATAGGATGGCATATATGCTCAAAATATATAAGCCCACATTACGGGCCTATTTAATAAAGTTTTGCAATGTTAAAACCATTAAAAAAAGAATAGAATAGAATTTAAAGGTTTTTAAAGAATAAATCTTATAACAAATAAATAACACAGCCACACAAAAAGAAAAAAAGGACCATTGTATTTTCACCGGCAGATATACACAAGCTGTTATCATGTTTCATCCTTCAGAACTATTTCGGACGATCTGTTACAATATTCGTGCGGAAGAAGGGCGGAGACCATTGAGTCTAGCCGCAGTCTATACAAGCCACGTGGTGAAAACATACCACCCTCTAAAACACACCTTTTTGAAGAAGTGCAGTTGTTAAATTTGTACAGGCTGAATTTGATTTCCTTTCGAGATCAGCTTAGGTCCAGGAATCATGGTAACAACCAAACGCCTTTAGGGCAGGTGCGCGAACCGAGAAAAAGAAAACGGCAAGCAGAGGAGCACCCTACTGTAGGGAGGAAAAAGCTAAGAGGAGAAGTTACCAACCCTCAACCAAGAATAGCAAACAGTACCGTCGATCCTCCTCAACGCAGCCTTTTAAGATATACTGACCACTTCAGAGCGCGGCTCCTGTCGGACTTAGCTCAAATATGGATGGAGCAGGGCTCTTTTAAAAGCATTTTAGCCACCATAACAGATTATTCTATCCCTTTCGTCAAAAGACCTTCCCTGGTGCCATTTTCGGAGGTGAATCTAAATCAATTTTGTACTTCGGGCATGGATTAAATGTGATGTTTGGAAAGTCCACATAGTACAGGTACACAGGCTGTTACACATAGTCAAGAACGTTCGCAAGAGCGGTCCAATTCATGAAACTTCCGCTTTTCCTCACGAAAATTGAAAAAAATCGTCTCTGGTCCAACAGGTCACTCACTGATCAAATAGCCGATAATGAGCTGGAAAAGTCGAAACTAATGACTGAGTCGCTTACACTTTCGCGTAATGAGAGTTCAATGTTTTGTCATAATCTTCTGAAAACGAAGAAAACTGTGCAACATTGCCGGAAAAGTGATGACAATGCTACTCTTCTCTTCAAGAACGTAATAAATACCCGAAATGTTTTTATATATAAGAAACTATGTTGGAAAAAAACATATCGAACTCTTGAGAGGAAAAATAGCGGCACCGGTAGGTATCTACCAAATGCTCTTGTTAGATCCGTGTATTTTTCCTTAGTACATTGTCATCTTTAATACTTGAAAACAGTCTGGAGCCCTACTTAGGCCTTTAACAATTTTACAGAACAAGGCAATAAAAAATATATACAATCTACCATACAGCTATAACACAACTGATTTTTATAAGAATTTTAAAATTTTATCTATTGAAAATAGTTATAATTATCAAATTGCCATATATACCATACACGTCATTCTAACATAAGTTATCATCTCATGCAAGTTTATTTTTCATTTTTTTTAAATACAAATAAAGTCTAATTTTTTGTTTTTCTTGTTAACTTTTAGTTAATTAAGCAAGTACCTTTGGCTGCAGTTCCATGTTTTACCTTGGGGTTGGATCTAACTGAATGAGATGTCTAGTTTCATCTAGAGTTCACCTCCACGTAATACCACGTCATATCACGTCACATAACATTCTGTAACGTCAAGTCACGTTTTATATTTTTGATTTTTAAAGTGAAGATTGGTTCCTAGTTTGTTCGAGGCTTAAATAGTCTTATGGTTACCTTTTGTTTGGAAAGTCTTGGAGAACGTTGGTTTGCCTAAACGGTCTTGGTTTCTGATAAAATGTGCCAATGTTTGAAAGGAGACTCCAACAAAACTATTGGGTCCATAATACTGAGAATGTCGTCTTAGAGGAGCTACGCCTGATTCCGGACACAGATATGTATTAACAAAACTGGTCAACTTTTATTTAAAATTGTTTATTTTTATTGTGCATAACTTATAAATTTAGGTATTTAGATGTACAATGACACCGATTGCAATCTGGTAAATTTTTACATTTAATTAGGTTTAAACCAACCTGTCGTTTCAGTTGACATTTAATAATTTAGTATTTCAGTGCTTCACACACACACCTATATTTGCCACTAGAGGAAGATGCAGAGGAGCAACTACAAACAACATCCTTGTACGAAAAAGCTAAAAACATACTGTCCAAACATTTCAAGACCCAAACAAACACAAGTTTTGAAATATTCAATTTCCGCCAAGCAAAACAATTCGAAGGTGAATCCATTGAACAATTTTATTCCCCACTTTTGCAGTTAGCTGCAAATTGTGGGTTTAAAAACAAAAAAGAAGAAGTCAAAAACCAAATTATCCATAATTCAGAACTTATTGATGTAGCTAAGACAAAGGAAACAACAAAACAACAGGTCAAAAAGATTGAAGAAAAGCAAGAAACAGTAAATAGAATCGATTTTAAGAAACAAAGAAAGAATGGAACAAACAAACATGAATGGAGACAAAATCAAACAAACAAACAAGAAGGAAGGAACAACTGGCAACAAAGAAAACAGAGAACAGAAGAATGTAAGAATTATGATTTCGAGTGGCACAAAAAAGTCCTGCAAAAGGGTAAAGTGCAAAGATTGCGGAAAGATAAACCATTGTGCAAAAATGTGTTTTTCGAAAACCAAGATAGTGAACAGAGTACAGAAAAAAACTAACTACAGAAAAAAGCCCAATACATATAGTCATACCCTATGTTGAAAATATAGGGGAAAAAATAAGAAAAATTCTACAAAAATACAACATCGAAACCAGATTTAAAAATTCGAACACACTAAGTAAAATACACACAAAACTAAAATACCCGATACCAAAATATGATAGAACAAATTTAATCTACAGAATAAAATGCCAAACCTGCCAAAGACATATGTGGGGAATACAGATCAAAAATTTCTCTGGACACCGTAGTGACATAAAAAAGATAGTACATCCTTAAAAAAACATGTCCTAGAACCAAAACACTATTGATTTTGAGAATGTAGACATAACATATCACGTAAATGCAAAATATAAAAGAGAACTGGCTGAAATATAATTTATAAAAAGACAAGCAAATGGAATGAACAAAAAAACTGACGTAGAAGGACTGAATGGAACATACTGTAACATAATCAAAGCACAAATCTAAAAATTGCTGGCGAATCAAAGCAGTTAAAACATTCAGATATAAAATAAATTAGAAGAAGAAGAATTGTTAATGTCAAAGATATGTATGTATTTTTATTTGTATTGTTTAAATTAATTAAGTTTATATATAAATGAATTTTTACATGTCCAAATGTCCAATTATTTAAATCGTCTTGCTTTTTTTAGGAAAAGTTGGAGACGAGGCAAGACAGTTAAAGGAAGTTACAATTCAACTTAATAGGATCCTAGGATATCAGGTGAATTCTTTTCATAATAGTTTTTACTAGCATAGTGAAAATGTCTTACTTAATATTAGCCCCACACAATCCCACAAAATATATTTGTAAATACCTCAATTTTTTTAATCGGTATGCATTAAATTCAGACAGCAAGAAATACTTTTATAGTCTGCCCACTAAACATCCCTTGTAACAAACCTGGCTCGATGCTTGTCATTTAAAATAACCTTTGCCTAGATCATATATATGTGAAGATCATTTTAGTGATAGAGATTTTCTTTCTCCTGCATCCAGACATAGGCTTTGCGTGGAAGCTGTGCCCATAACATACGGTCCTTACATTGCACCTTCTAATCCTCAATTAGAAGAGGAAGTACTTTCCATTGCACCTTCTAATCTTTAATTAGAAGAAGTACCCTCCATTGCACCTTCTAATCTTCAATTAGAAGAGGAAGTACCTTTATACAATCCTTATATTGCATCTTTTAATCCTTAATTAGAAGAGGAAATACCTTCCATTGCACCTTCTAATCTTCAATTAGAAGAGGAGGTACCTTCCGTTTCATCTTCTGATCTCCAATTAAAAAACGAAATATCTATAACTAGCCATCCTATAAATGTAGTCTACTTTAAATACTCAAATTAATGAAATGGAGATTGAATTCGAAGTAGTTGGCCATGGCGTTTCCACTAATGTAGATGAACATAATTATGCTTTTTCTGACGCTGTCAGTTAATCGGATCATGAATATTCGAGACCGGATCAATTTTCTATTTTAAACGATGACTTAAGGGAAAGTGAAGAATGTAGGGAATTCTTGGTCTAATTAACAAGTCAAAAAAGAGCTTACCGATTTAGAAAAAATTATACATTCCGTACATAGGAATACTTCTTTAAAGTTGTCCAAGTTACAAAAACTTACCATAGAAAGAGAACATTTAAGGGAACTTCATGATGCAAATAGATTTAAATTTATTGAAGAGGACCTGAATAAGGTTACAAAAGATTTCATTAATTTACAATTGTGAAATTTTGATGAAAAACCTTAAGGCCGAAAATGGACTGACGAAGACAAATCTTTTGCTGTCTCAATGTATATACAAAAGTCCGAGATTATACCGTTATTTATCGTCCTATTTTTGTTTGACCTCCGTGAGTACGTTAAAAGATCTTCTAGCTAAGATTCCTTTAGAAACAGGTATTAATGAGAATACTTTTTAAAGTTAAAAGTCACGGGTTTCAAAAATGTTCATTAAAGATCGTATTTTAATGTTTGATAAAATGAAACTAAGTGGGGGTTTCCATTATGAGCCTCGGGAGGACTTCTCAGCAATAAACACTTTTATAGTCTGCCCACTAAACATTCCTTGCAACAAACCTGGTTCGATGCTTGTCATTTAAAATAAATATCTATAACTAGCCATCCTATAAATGTCGTCTACTTTAAATACTCAAATTAATGAAATGGAGATTGAATTCGAAGTAGTTGGCCATGGCGTTTCCACTAATGTAGATGAGCATAATTATGCTTATTCTGACGCTGTCAGTTAATCGGATTATGAATATTCGAGGCCGGATCATTTTTCTATTTTAAACGATGACTTAAGGGAAAGTGGAGAATGTAGGAGACAAAAAACAAAAAAATATGTATTTCGTACATCTTCAAAGTTGTCCAAGTTACAAAAACTTACCATAGAAAAAGAACATTTAAGGGAACTTCATGATGCAAATAGATTTAAATTTATTGAAGAGAACCTGAATAAGGTTAAAAAAGATTTCATTAATTTACAATTGCAAAATTTTGATGAAAAACCTTAAGGCCGAAAATGGACTGACAAAGACAAATCTTTTGCTCTCTCAATGTATATACAAAAGTCCGAGATTATACCGTTATTTATCGTCCTATTTTTGTTTGCCCTCCGTGAGTACGTTAAAAGATCTTCTAGCTAAGATTCCTTTACAAACAGGTATTAATGAGAATACTTTTCAAAGTAAAAAGTCACGGGTTTCAAAAATGTCCATTAAAGATCGGTATTGTATTTTAATGTTTGATAAAATGAAACTAAGTAGGGGTTTCCATTATGAGCCTCGGGAGGACTTGGTTTCCGGGTATGAGGATATGGGCGAAGAGGGTCGTACTAAAAACGAGGCCGATCATGCTATAGTTTTTATAATTAGAGGGATTAAGGCAGAGTGGAAACAAGTTGTGGCTTTCTACTTTGCAGGATCTACTATGGACATAGATAAATTACAACCTTTTATTTTAACTTTAATTAGTATATTATTCAGTATAGGTCTAAATGTTCTTGCCACCAACTGCGACCAAGGTTCTACGATTGGCAGTGCTGTTAAGCAATTGTGCAATGAACATTCTGATAGACCTAGATGCGAAACATATAATCCACACTATTTTTTTGTTAATAAAAAAATTGATTCCACATTTATTAAAAAATACTAGAAACCCTTAGTACATCATAAATTTGTATATGATTCTTCAAAATTTGCAACTATGTAACATATAAAAGCTGCTTTTGACTGGGACCAGTATCAACCTTTTAAATTAATGTATAAACTAAATGAAAGTCAGTTTAAGTTTCACGATAACTACATGAAAATAAGAGTCAAAATCGCTGCTTCACAGCTTAGTCACACAGTTGGTAGCACTTTGGGTAGAATGTCTACAGATCCTCGATTTGGGTCGGAATATTATAATACAGGAGCATTTGGTATAAAAATTGATCAATTATTTGACTCTCTTAACAGTACTAATAAAAGTGCCGAATTTGGTAAACCTTATAAATGTGCCTTTAGCAAAGACTCACCCCATAAGCAATTTTATTTAAAAATAATATCAGAAATTCAGTCAAGAAAACTAATCAATATAAATTCAGACCAGAATGTCATAAATACTTTCAAATTTATTAAACGCTGGTAAACAACATTAAGATCAATTCTCGTTATGTGGGATCAGTTAGAAAAGGCAGGATTTGAATATTTCCCATTAAGATCCCCCAACCAAGAAGCAGTCGAAAATTTATTTTGTTGCATTAGGCAGCACGGGGTAACTAATACAAATCCGACCTGCCCAGTTTATTGCAGCATTAAAGTCAGTGATTATAAATAGAATGGCAAGGCCTTTCGCGAAGGGTAATTGTGAAGCAGACTCATACACTCCGTTAGATGATTTGTGGGAATTAATTAAATCAAATCCTAAACCCCGAAACAAAAAGCCTTCTAATACAATAAATTTAGACATAACAGATTCAAGCACAGACGAAGTGGCTTTGCATATCACGGACTCACAGACAAGCACAACGACTTTAAACATATTAGATTCTTTTACGGCCAATTTAAACCCAGTTTCATACTCAGAATTGAAACCGTAGTATCCCAAATTAATTTTGCGAATGTTAACGGTTTTACAAGCATAGAAGCTAGAAATAGTTTTATTAGAAAAAACTTATGGGGCCTGGCCACACCATATAAATCACCTGCCATGAAATATGGAATTGAAATGGAGGATGTGACGTAAGGGTAACATATTAATTATTAATTAATTTATATTTTTCTTATTAATTGAAAACTGACAAAGTTACCCCTTTTTATTCTAAGCTCTATAGCTTACTTTTCTCATACATGAAGTGCAATATGCGCAACTACAAATCAGTTCAACAAAATTAACATAACTCAACACACGTGCTACGCTCGTTCGTTCTAAAATGCACTTATGCATCTAGTGACGTTCACAAACCGCTTACGCTAAAGCATACACATATACATCGCTCTCATCTCATCACATCCTGCAAACAGCATCCATAATCATTGGTACCAATGCAACGCTAGGATCACATCACACCAGGTTAGTGTACATTGACTTCACGCCATTTTGTAATATTACCATTTAACCCAACACCCAAATTATATCCCCAAAAGTATCGTGAAACCAACCAGCGACCTATCACTATTATTTACCTATGATTTACCAACAAACTACAGTTCACCGTTCAGAGGATGTTGCCAGAAAAGATTATGATTTTTTTTAAAAGATCAAAAAGTAGTAGAACTTGGTCATTAATAAAAAGTTTACATTTCTGGCGGGAAGTGTAGATGGGGTTGTAGTTGAAAATAATACTATAGTAAAATTTATAGACCCAAACAATTTTGACAGTTTAAGACCTGAACAAAAATTTTTTTTTTGGAAAAAATTGTTTCAAATATAAATTTAAAACTAACCCACTCATACACATACCAAATTTATACTTATATGCTGATATTAAACATTGAAAAATGTGATCTAATCGTTTGGTCAAGTAAAGGCATATTAGTGCTTCCTATAACAGTCGAGGGCGATTTCTTATCAGAAACAATTTTAAAAGTGACCGATTTTTATTATAAATATTATGTTCCCGAAATGTTCCTCATGAGAGTTCCAAGGAATTTAAATGTTATGGAAAATCAGAAAAAAAAACTTGTAGAAACGCCGAAGCGTTAACGTCCGCCAACCCTTCCCTAACTTTTGAATTGCTTAACCCGTAAATAACATAACTCAAATAATTTTTTGGTGTGTATTTGATATTTTTAGGGGCACAATGAAGGCAGGGGAGCAAGGGGGGATTTTTTTAATGGAAAGGGCTTTTGTTTGATAGATAATTTTCCTTAACATTTCTTTAAAAGTTAAACGATTCTTGTTTTTTTTTTGAATAATTTCATGATACAAAAACGTAAATTATAAAATTGCATTTTTAGTCGAAAAGAAAAAAAAATAAAAACACCTTTAAACAATTTTCTTTAATTAAAAATCATGTGGTCAAAAAAGAATTTTACAATGTGACCGACCCGACCCCTGACTCCATTTTATCCCCTAAAAATATTAAATATATTACAAAAAAATAATATTTATATTTCTTTTTTGCACAGTCCAAAATTCAAGTAAATAGTTCAAAAGTTAAAGTGTAGATGGCTTTTATACACGCACTGTATACAGTGCGGTCAAAAAAATTATCGCTTTTATTAGTGCAAGAGTGGCCCACAGGTATAGGCTGTCAAACATATCTTGACACATAACCTCAAAGTCAAAGAAAACAAAGAAAAGTGTTCGTTATATTTTTGTGTGTTATTATTATGCTAAACATGAAATAAGGTATGTAAAAATAACTAAAATATGTGTGTTACCTTCAATCATATAATTTAAATAGGTTCATCCTGCAGAAATTGTATATTTTTTTCATATAAATTAGTTTCATAAGAAAAAAACAACTGTCTATTGGGAACGCTTTCTTGACATCTACTCAAAAAAAAAGTGTTATTGAAGGTCAGATCTCCTTCGTAATGCAATAGTGGCCCAAAATGAATACAATGTACAGTGCGATAGTGACCCACCAATTTTTTTCTCTACGAAAGTAAAATAAATTTGTTTGTCATACATTACCTTAATGTTGGTTGAGTCTAAAAGTCCAAACGAAAAATTTTAAATAAAATAATGAATCCTAGATCAAAGATTAAAAAATCGGAGAAATGTAAATAGCATATCGATATTTCCATAAAGTGAGATTGGCCACTCTTGCACTATACGCCTCATTTTACAGTTACAAATAAAAATATTTTATGCCATCTTCTACAGACCATAATAATATCTCCGTTATTTTAAAAGATAGAAACTTAATTAAAAAAACATATTAAATGGGATAAAAAAGTACTTTTAAATCTTACACTAAAACATACCTCTTATCGACTCACCTCCTTGGAACCACCCCAAACTTTTTTTTTCAAATAGCACCCGCATAGTTTTTTAGTGATTTTGAAAACACTATAAATTATGACTTTAGCAGTGTATTACACTTTTTATTTACCTTAAGGGGAAGTAGCTTAAAATAAACAAATAATAAAACTTTTTTTATTGAAAATTAGGTTAAGGAAAATCACATGTCGCGACACTCCCGTAAAAGAAGAATTAGAAGGGGCTAACCGGTTAAAGGATTTGAAAATCAAGAAAGCTGAGACAGTGAAGAGAGACTTTTTCAAAAAAAAACCTGCACCAAGACTGGAAAAAAACTTAGACAGTTCAGACGAATCAGATGAGATGGAGTTGTCGTCCAATTCTGATGACGTTATTAGTTTGACTGACGAGGTAAACGCCCAGCAACTGGAAAATCAATTACAGACTGAATCTGTGATTGGTTAAACTGTCCGTTAAAAAAATCTTCAGATATTATGTGGCCAAGGTTTTAAAAGTAAAACCCGAAATGTATATCACTTACCTAAAAAAACAAATTTTTGTTGGATAATTCGGTCAAAAGTTACATGGTTGATGAAAAAGACGTTCGGGTAATACAATTTTTTGCTTCATTTACTTTGTGATCACGTGACCTTGTTCTCCACTCAAACTCCGAGTTTATGGTGCTGTTAAAGGCACTGACATGATTATAATCAAAAAAGATTTTCCATATCAAAGTTAAAATGTTTTATGTTTTGATATAAGAAAACATTCCAATGACATATAGAAACAAGTATGTAAACAAAGCATTTCGGTGAAATCTAATGAAATTTTGAATCCAATAAGATATGTATGATTTAGAGGAACTGGTCCGAATATGGGCTAGGCATTTAATATGGCCCCCCTGTCGATCTACAAAGCCAGTAGCGCTATCTGCTGGATAATGCGTAAATGAACAATAATATATTGTCAAGACTTATTTAACACAGAATTTCAGAATTTAATTTAGTTTTAAAATGGACAGGTTTTCCGTAACCTATAATTTTAATGCAAGTTGCAATTAGTGAAATATGGGCCCCTCGAGTGTGTTGAATATGGGCTAGGGCCCATATTCGGACCAAATCATCATATTAAGTAATTTTTCGGGTAATCATGTCCTCGCCAAGCGCAGATCGAAAATTTGTTCGCAAAAACTTGAGAAAAAAATGGAACAAACAAGATATGGAACAAGCTATAGATTCTGTCAATAATGGATAAATGGGCTTAATGACTGCATCCAAAAGATTTCGTGTGCCAAGAACCACATTGCAAAGGTTGGAAAGGGAAGCCAAAGCCAGTAACCTTCCAGCTAGTGACATTGCCAGCAACAAACTGGGACGAAAAACAGTTCTTGGAAATAATTTAGAAAAGGAATTAGTCGAATATATTCTTAAAATGGAAGCACAGTTTTATGGTTTAACAAAAAAAGACCTACGCAAAATGGCTTACACACTGGCAAATAGAAATGGTATAAAGCATCCCTTCAAAAATAGAATCGCCGGTCGCAGTTGGCTGGACGCTTTCTTAAGAAGACATAAGGATCAACTGTCCTTACGTAGACCAACTGGAACTTCATTTGCAGAGGCTCTAGGATTCAACAAAGAGAATATCACCAAATTTTTCAACAACCTTGAGGCACTATATGAAAAACACAACTTTGGACCAAACAGAGTGTTCAACGTTGACGAAACTGGTATTTCTGTTGTTCCAAGTAGAATACCTAGAGTCATTTCAAGGAAAGGAAAACGTCAGGTGGCCTCCATAACATCAGCTGAGCGGGGTTCATTAGTTACTGTAGTTGCAGCGATGATTGCAGGAGGCCAATTCATTCCTCCCATTCTCGTTTTTCCGAGAAAAAACAGAAATGATCACCTTATGCGTGGGGCACCACCCGGATCTATCTATACAGTACACCCTAGTGGTTGGATCCAGCATAATCTATATACCACATGGCTCAACCACTTCATTCAATTCGTGAAGCCAACTAAAGAGTTTTCAGTGTTGCTCGTATTGGATGGGCATTACAGTCACACTAGATATTTGGACGTAATAAAACTGGCAAGGGAAAATCATGTGTGCATCATATCCCTCCCTCCACACTCGACACATAAACTTCAGGCGCTTGACAAGACATTCATGGGACCACTCAAAGCCTACTACAGTGAATAAATCAGGAATTGGTTAAGAATAAACAACAGAGCTTTAACACAATTTTATATGGCTGAACTAATTGGTAACGCGCTTTTGAAATGCCAGACAACGGAACCAGCTGTCAACGGATTTAGGGTGACGGGAATCTGTCCATTGAACAAACATGTTTTCAAGGATGCGGATTTTATTTTAGTTCAGGCTTAGAAACTCAGCTGCAAGAACCACGACCTGTTCGATCAGAACCCACACAAAAGTCAAAAGTGCTGCCTTCCCAAACACATTGCTCAAAAGATCTGGATCCCCAACCAGATTGTTTAAAAGACCTAGAGCCCAAACCAGGTTGCTCGAAAGACTTAGATCATGAACCAAGGTGGACAGAAGATTCGGTGGCTCCAACAATGGTGGAATCAAGGTGTATGGAATTAGAAAGCTCTTCGAGAACCGTTATTACTCCATTTCACCCGTACCACTGGTTAGAAAGCGAGTGACTACAAGGGGACGAAAGCCTTCCAAATCCCAAATTATAACCATCTCCCTACAAAGCGGATCTCGAAATATCCATTGAGAACAAAGTAAAAAAGGGAAAGGAAAAGGAAACTGATTCAAGTAGAATTGAATCAGGGGAAGTCCAAGAAAGGAACTAGAGTTGAAGGCAAGGAATCAAGCTCCGAAGAGGACGAAGAACAAGAATTTGTGCCTGTAGACGATGACCTTGACATGAACCAAATCGGAAAATTCGCCCCTGAAACAAACGATGCAACATGCTTATTTTGTGATCAGCACTTTTCTGAAGATACTAGGGGAGAACTTTGGGTGCAGTGTCTAATGTGTCAGCTGTGGGCACATGAATAGTGCTGCGGGGCGGAGAAGGATGCCTACGTGTGCGATTTTTGTCAATAGTTTTGATATTTGACAAGATTTGAAAAAAACCTTTATTACAGAGATTACAGGAAAGGGAGATTTTTATTGAATATCAGTAAAACACACTATGTGCCTATGTTGAAAGCACTAGACATGAACGATAGTAATCGGATTTTGGCCCACTAGCTAAGAAAGTCTTTTCTGGTAAGAATACGTTTTTTTTACGTTTTAAGATGAAGTAATGATTTTCTTTTTTTTTCTATTACTTCTAGTTATCTTTTATTATTCCGTTTGGGACTATTCGCCGCACAAAAATCCATGTTAGAACTATGGTAAGTAGTCAGGTTAGATCTTGAGAACCTCCCTTCCAAAGCATGGCACTATTTAAAGTGAGTTTTATTTCGTTTCCAGAGGCTGTTTGTTGCTGGGTTATTTGTACACCAATTCTAATACCTGTACACTGTTGTTTTTGTGTTCATACAAAAGCATTGATCCTTGGACACGACTGGCTGAATATGATATACTGACCCATATCGACAAAATTCCTATCATTCCTTGTATTGATGTTTAGTTGAAGACAAAGGTTGGAGGCTGTTTACCTATATATGAAGAGGATTGCTGAAACTCAGCTAAGTGGAACTCTGTATTTTCATTTTAATTTTTGTTTGTTAAAGAATTATTTCAGGTTAGGTATAAATTTAAATGTAAATAAGTACGATCGTTCTTACGGTAATAATAGTAATTTTCATTCCATTCAATTTTTAACTAAATAATGTCAAGATATGTTAGCGAATAATAATTATAATTATCCCTTCTTTTGTGTTCATAAAGAATCAAATATTATATATAATTTTTTTTCCAGATCTATTTTTCTGTTTTCCCTACTAAATTGATTTTATGCATTCTCATCACCAGGGGCATAATATTATACTTACCGATAGCTTATACTGGTGGTTGGCGCCCAGAGCTTAACCAATATCTTACCTATTTGTTTTATGAATAAACCCAAGGCCCATAAATAACCCTGAGCTAGTTCGACTTGGGTAGCTATCCGTGGGTAAATTGCTGGAAAAGTAATTTATTCCGGAATTAACTACTTCACCCCTACCTGTTACTCAATAACTTTTTATCACCCTAACATATTTAATTCATGTAATTTGGCAATTTCAAATTTAGATCTAGATAATAGATTAAAAACATTTTGGGAAATTGAAGACATTAGTACAAAAATTAATTTATCATTTGAAGAAAAAGAGTGTGAAAGAGTGTCAGAAAATTTACAAATAAATAACAATGGAAGGTTTGCTGTAAAATTACCATTTAAAAGTAACATACAGTACTTGGGCAATTCCAAAGAAATTGCACTCAAAAGATATTTAGCTTTAGAAAAGAGATTAAGTAGACATCCAGAAGTAAAAACAGAGTACCACAAATTCATGGCTGAATATGTATATTCAATTAAATCACATGCAAATAGTGGAAAATGACAACAATTTGGTTTTTTCCTACCACAACACATAGTTTTTCGTGACAATAGTTTGACAACCATGGTCAGAATAGTTTTTGACGGAAGTGCTCTTTCTTCCTCAGGCATCAGCCTCAATGACACATTAATGAAAGGCCCTATAGCCCCTTAACTTTTTAATTTCCAAGATGTATAGAAAGATATTCGTCGATAAAACAGATGCTAATTATCAAAAAATATTTTATAGAAAAAATTATCATGAAGATATTTCTGTTTATAAACTTTTAACGGTTACTTATGGCACAAAAAGTGCACCATTTTTGGCAACTCGTTCTTTAAATCAAATAGCATTAGAAAATAAAAATAAATTTCCAGTAGTGTCCAATAACATTCTAAACGATTTTTATGTAGACGATTTAATTACAGGCGCAGATTCTATTGAGCATGCTAGGCAAATTTATGGGCAAATACACATATTTTAAATCAAAGAGGGTTTTAGCTAAGAAAATGGAGATCAAATGATTCAAGAATATTAGAGGGCTTAAATGAACAAAACATTGAAAATTATGTCATGCCAGTAGAAAAATTAGAAAATTCAAAGACTTTAGGATTAATTTGGAACTCAGTAGATGACATTTTTAAATTTAATTTAACACAAGAGCAAAATTCAAAAAACAGAAAAATAGGTGTATTAGCAAGTATTGAGCAAATTTTTGACCCTTTGGGCTTGATTGGTCCTGTCATTACCATAGCAAAATTAATCATGCAAAAGTTTTGGCAACTTCAAATAGATTGGGGCGAGTCATTACCAGCAAAAGAGCACACAGAATGGTTAGAATTTAAAAATCAACTCCAAAATTTAAATTATTTGAGCATACCAAGGAAAGCAGTAACTTTTAAATCTCAAAATTTTTCTATTCATGGATTTTGTGACGCTAGAATTAAATGTTACGGTGCTTCAATATACATCAAATCCACGGACAGAACAAATGTTTCATGTCAATTATTGTGCTCCAAATCAAAGATAGCTCCAATAAAGACAATAAGGTTGCCCAGATTGGAGTTGTGCGCAGCATTATTATTATCACAGTTGATTGTTAAAGTCAAACAAAGTTTTAATTACCAAGGCATTTGTCACCTTTGGACAGACAGTTCCATAGTACTTGCCTGGTTAGCAGCATCATCTAACAGTTTTAAAACTTTCATAGCAAATAGAATAACAGACATTCAAGAAAATACCAAATCAGACATTTGGAGACATGTTCGCAGCGAATCAAACGCAGCGGATGTTTTAAGCAGAGGAGCAGTGTCTCAGGTTGATATTTGGTATTAGAAAGTATGACCGTATTTCACATACTCTCACCTGGTTAAATTGGTTTAATATGGAGGATACCAGAAAAATTAATACCTGTATGCTCTATTATAACATTATACGTACCAAATCTCCTTCATATTTATACAATAAAATACGGTTTCGTTCTGACATACAGAATATTAATCTGAGACATAAGAAAACTCTAACACAGCCTATACACAGGACTGCTACTTTTGAGAGATCATTCTCTTACCAGATTGTTAAATGTTTAAACGCACTGCCCGAACACTTTTATCAACTCTCCAAATATCGCCTTAAGAAAGAATTACTTGAATTAATAAGAAGCAATAATGTCCTTTGACACTTTTGAATATTTTTTAAATTTTGTTATTTTTTCATACTTGATTAGAATCATTAAGCAAAAGAATTATAATATAAAATATTTTTATAAAATAATATTCTTCGAATTCAATCTCATGTAAAACTTATAAAACTTATATTAGTATCTACATATTTTATAGGTTAGATGGAAGATGTGGTATGTATGCTGCATTGTGTAGCGTACATATTTTCGGGAAAGCTGAATCTCGCCTTTTCTTTTTACTATTTATATGTATTATTTCTAAATTATTTTGTAATGAACATGAATAAAGACCTTTATTATTATTATTATTATCATGCCCAGGGATCTTTTAAGCAACAAATTATGGTTGCATGGTCCTTATTGGCTGCTTGCGAGATGAGTGGCCTACAACACAATTTTCACCAGTAAGCTTTTCTAATGAACAATTGGAACTAAAAAAAGTAGTTTTAACTGCGATAGCAACAGACCACTTTGCAAATAACATTTTTGCAAAATATTCAACGCTTTCAAAACTTAACAGTCATTGCACGTTGTCTCAGATTTAAAACAAACACCACTTCACCAGAAAAACTTACAGGTAACCTAACCGCAGCAGAGTTAGAACATTCATTGGAAAAACTTATTCAGTTAGCACAAAAAAGTACATTTTTTCAAGACATTCAGCAACTAAAAACGAAAAAATGGTTTCAAACAACAGCAAAATATTGAATTTACATCCTTTTTTGGACGAGAAAAATATATTAAGAGTGTGAGGTCGCATAAAAAATGCAAACATCAGTTTTTCACACAAACATCCTATATTATTATCAAACAAGCATCCTTTCACAGATCTCATCATTGAGAACGAGCATAGACTACTACTCCATGCTGGTCCTCAAGCGATTTATGATAACTACGAAGTATTGGCCACTTTCTGGAAAAATTTCTGTAAAGAAAATTCTAAGAAAATGTATAATATGTTTCAAAAACAAACCCACAGTTATAAATGGAAGATCTTCCCTTAAACCGCATCAATCAAAACAGAATTTTTATGAATGTGGACTGTGATTATCTTGGACCAATCACAATCAAGGAAGCATTATTCATTTGTTTATCAGTCAAGGCAGTGCACCTTGAACTAGTCAGCAAATTGACTGCAGAAGCATTTATAGCAGCTCTGAAACGATTTGTGGCACGTAGAGGAAAATGCCTCAATATGTGCTCAGACAATGCCTCAAATTTTGTGAAAGCAGACAAAGATTTGAAGGCAATTTTAAATTCGTTGCACAACAGTGATTAATGGAACATGGTGTAAAAATTTTCAGCAAATATGGGCATTACATGGCACTTCATTCCTGCAAAGTCCCCAACTTTCGGAGGCTTATGTCAAGTCAGTCAAATATCATCTCAAAAGAATCACTGGTAATGCCATTTTTAGCTTTGAAGAATACAACACCTTTTTATGTCAAATTCAAGGTATATTAAATAGTAGACCGTTAACCCCTATGTCAAATGACCCTCATGATATGACTGTATTAACCCCAGCACATTTTTTAAACTTTACCCGACAAAAATTTGTCAAATTTACCCATTACTATGTTATCCCGTTTTATGCACATTCAGCTTTTAGTTCAGCATTTTTGGAAAAAATATTCAACAGAGTTCCTTACCAATTTGCAACAACGCTCAAAGTGGTCTCATCAGCAGGCCCAAGAAATACGAGCAGGCCCAAGAAATACGACCAGATCAGCTAGTGCTACTCAAAGAAGACAACCTTCCCCCACTCCACTGGAAGATGGGTCGCATCAGTCACTTTTTTCCCGGAAGTAATGGAATAGTGCGTGTTGTCAGTTAAAGACAGATCAAAGTGAGTTAAAACGCGCGGTAAACAAAATTTGTTTCTTGCTTCTTGAATAAACTCTAGTATTTTTTTTTATTTTATAAATTTAAAAAATGAAAAAATATACATGCTTTTTCTTGCAAAATTCTTGCATTTCACATTCTTTAAAAACATTTAATTTTATACGACAGGTCAACTAAATTTTTTCATTGTTTTTAAACAAAAGAAAATAGAAACTTTTTATGATCTGTCATTTCTGACAAACTTGTGGTAATTTTAGTAAAATTAATTTTTTAAACTAATCTCATTTTTTAACACAACTTTAGGCTTTTTTGAACTAAAAAACTAATCACAAAAATATTCATAAAATTAAACAAAAAAAAAAATCAAAAATCAAAAACAAAAAATTAGTCTCAATTAATTAAAGTTCAAATTTAAAAAATATTTTAAATTTTTCTCTGCGTAGAAACATGTGTCATTCACGTCAGATATTTGTTTTGTGTATTTTTTTATGTCTCAATGCTTGACAATCTATTGCAACTTCCTGTCAACCATTGAAACTCGTATAATTTTTTTTTAACGTGTATCAGAATTTTAAAACTTTGCTACAGTAAGTAAATATCTAAATTTTATTCCTGAAGGCAAAATAAGAAAATGTGTAAATTTTTTAAATAAAAAATGGGTATATTTTTCGAAAATAGGATATGTATATCGTTCATGTCAGCTACCTAATTAAATACTTACCTACCTAAAGTTAGAAAAAAATGTGTAAAATAAAAGAAAAAATAACTTTAAAACAAAATTTATTAAAATCATTACAGTACCTAAAAAATATTAAAACTAGTTACAATTTACAATAAATTTATTTTATGACAAGAATTTAATAAGCTTACAATTGGATAAATATTTTACATCACCAATAAAAAAAGGTATTTTTAATTATCATATTAAATTGTCTTTTTCTAAAATTTAACTGTTGTTCCAACAAAGTTTATTGAATTTTTTCTCAAAGTTTATTTTAAGTTGTTAAAAGTACAATCTTTCAAGGTGGCCGATATGGAGAATCTTGAAAAATTAATTAATTTCAAACTAAATTGATAATAATTAAATTGGTCAATATTCAAATGTACCTATTTCGAACCTTTTGATTTCAAATAAAAAGGAAGCGCGCATGCGCTACCACGAAGTCTCCCGAAAAGGCTCGGCCTTTCGAACGTCGAAGTTGCTTAACACGTATTTAAATATTAAAATATTAATATATGGTTTAATTTACAGTCCACTCGTTTTAATTTAAGCATATACACAAACAAGAAATTTAGAAGCAATTCTCAGGAGATTTTCCTCCAAACGTAATATAATTTGTAATGTAATGCAAGGAAAACCCTAATTGATGAAACCCCAGCAAAAGGTTTATGGCTGTCAGGAGTTCAGGAGTCTGTGAATTTAATGAATAGGAGTCTGAAACTGAAGTATAGTACTGAGAAAAAAGCCTATGGACCTGGTAAGCTTTTGTTTTTTGATCTTGATTTTTATGGGTCGTTCCTGTCCAAAAGGAACCTAAACTGATATGGTCTGTCATGCATTCGATATAATATATTTTTAGGTATTTTTAGAGATTTTTAAGGTTTTTTGTTCTTTTTGTTTTTATAATTTTGAACCCGCCTTCCCCCCACAAATTAAAAAAAAGAAAAAATAATTTTTGCACCTACGTAAAAATAGGCGAAAATACAGATAAATTGCAAAATAAAAAAATGTAATGAAGTGAATACTCCATTACTAAAGGACGTGCCGAAGTAACTAAGGCAAGGCCAAACAGCGCACACGCACCGACGGAGAACCGAACGATTCCGAGAAAAGGGTTTATAAGCGGGCCCTCCACCTAGTTCGCTCTCTTACTTTTTCCGACCGTCGAGCCGACCACTACGCCAACCCGAATCAAATAGCCGTTCCGACGCCACCGCAGCCGAAGCCGAGACACCAACAACCGGTGAGTTAAAGGGCCACGACTGGGCCGTATTGTTCGATAATAAACTATTTGCATAAAACACAGCCCGTTGCCAAGTGAGTTACGAGACCATTGGTTTCGGCCATTTGTCAAAGGGTCGTGTTGAACTAGTTATTGCAATCGCCTAAAACCGGTTAACGGGTGTGTTACGAGACCATTGGTTTCGGCAGCCTTTTTAACAGGTCGCGTTCACTGAATATTACGAACGGCCCAAAGTGAACCCCTTTACTCGCAGACCCTTGAGAAGACCCGTCCAATCAAGACCCGTACCCGACTCCTGTGAGCCACCGAGAGGCCCTAGAAACTGACCGTTGGAAACCGAGTAGAATAGTATTATTTAGTATTTGTTGTTAGGTTGTTATTATTGTAAATAAAGTATTATTTCGTTCAAAACTGTGTTTCTCTTACTTGAGCAATTCTGTCTCGAAACTGAAGAGTAAACTTCTCAAATCTGGCGCCCGAGATTTCCGTTTTCCGATTAACGGTGCCAAAGAGGTTCTTAACGCCCTTAGGAGGTTAAGACCCTCTTACATTGGCGCCCGAGCAGGGACTGAGACAGAAATTGACAAGTGGGCGAGAAGCAGTTTTATAGAAATTTTACACGCAAACACCGCTGAAATTGGGGCCCTCCGTACCGAATTGTGAGGTTAGAATCACCACGTGGAAAATTTTAAGGTTATGTGACACGTGCATCTTGGGGCCATAATTTGACAGTGTTTGTGTGTGATTAATGCTTTCGAAATCACCGTATTCAGGATATTTCAGAGTGAGTACCCATTAATATTTTCGTGACTTTATTTTGCTTATTTTTCTATTAAAATTTTTTTGGAAGTGGCCGCGTTCGAACCGGGGACCTTGTGGTTGCAAGCCGCGCGCTCTACCACGGCACCACCGGACGAGCTGAGTTTGTCTTAGATTTTTATTCCCAAAATACCGGCTGGCGGTAAGGAAGGAAAATCGCGGGTAAACCCCTCATTTGGACTAT
Organism: Brachypterus glaber; assembly: GCA_958510825.1. Classification (NCBI taxonomy): domain Eukaryota; kingdom Metazoa; phylum Arthropoda; class Insecta; order Coleoptera; family Kateretidae; genus Brachypterus; species Brachypterus glaber. The sequence continues at coordinate 12,284,286 of OY294051.1, forward strand.
TTTTCAGAAAACTAGAATATTTCTTGTGTCCAAAAATATCGATTGGCGATATCGACAAGAGAAAATTCTAGAGCCTTTTGGATAAATAAAAACGGAAATATCGGCTGGCGATAAAACCGTGTTTATTCCAAAGATATAGGAAAATAACAAGAAAAATCCTTTTTGTTTCAAAATATCGGTAGTCGATACAAACAAAAGGTAATCTAGGCCCTTTTGGCATCACGTTTAGTATTTATTCCGAATATCCTGTCCAGGCAAATTCAAAATATCAAAATCCGCATAGCAACAGAGAATTTGATGTAAAAACACCGTTTTTGTATTTACAGTTTTTTTGGTTTCATAAAATCGACAGGCGATTTTAACAAAATTTTTAGTTAAGGCCCGTTTGATTTTTGTTTGTCGCAAATTTTCAGTAGATTCTGCGAAATTTCGTAAAATTATTGTAGCCACGTATCTTATTTTTTTTCGTAAAAGACCGTAAGGAGCCATTGGGCACAAGTCACGTTAATATTTTTGGCGTGAAGCACTGCCTTTGTGACCGATTTTTTTTTTTTTGGGGGGCCGTCTACCACGAGATTTTAACAAAAATTGAAATTTCGGGGCCTTAGACCGCTCAGAGAAAAAGAGGGAAAAGTAGCATTTTCCCGTCAATTTGGCCTTGTAGCAGTTATGACTGCCACTGTTTTTAAAGATTACCTGATCTGTGTCACGTAATCATACGATGTTACCATTTTTTCAGAAGTTAGTATTTCTTTCTATTTGCACATGTAAGATTGAGTACAGACTTATTGTATGGTCTTGTGGAAGTCTTGCGATGGTCCTTGATTCCATTTGCTGGGTCATTTTTCTTTTATTACAGAATTTGTCTTATTTTTGGTGTTTACTTTTGATAGCCTAAAATATAATAACAAACGTCTAGTAATCTACTACATTCAGTACTTGAGTTAGCTACTGATGTTTTTCAGCTAGTCTTACCTTTTTAATCACAGCTAAAGCTTCTGGAAGTCGGATAAAATCATTATCAAAGATTGTTTACCTAATTTTGAGGTTAGTTTTACTTCTACCCGCATTCAGGTATACAGTAAGCATTGCATGGTCAGCTGATGACTTCAAGTTGGTTTATTTTCGTCGTATCATTTCTTAAACCATATGAAACGATTGTTAGATGTATGGCTAGGCATTTTAAACTTATTTAGAGTATTCTTTTTCTTTATTTTCAAGTAATATTGGGATTATGAATAGATGTTTTTTGTGTTGCCTACCCTCAAAATCGATTTGTTGTTCGTAGTTCCAAGTTTCGCCACGGGGGGAGTTTTGTACCTTGCCGGAGTTGAAGGGAGAGGCGTTCTTTTTCAAAACGACAAGCAATGGCGTTCAGGTCGTAAAATCAGAATCTGATTTTTGTGAAACCATCCGTGGTTTATGTTTGTGTAAAAATGTTGCAATAAGTTTGTAATGAAGTGTAGTATAATCCTACGTAATTAGTTCAAGCAGTTTTAATGGAAATTCCACAATATTCATCTTTCAAAGTAAGTCGCTTTTTGGTTACCTAAGTTACAAGTGTTTAACACGTTGTTTTCTTTATTTTCATTAGAGGCGTACAGATGAAGGCTTCAGGCTGCAGAGTATTCTAGTATTCAGCACTTACTGCTCCAATTAATTCAGTTTTGGACTGGGTAAGTTTATTTTAAATCTAATTACGGATTTCGATTTTTCATATCGATGGCTGAGTTCTAAAGTCGCTGTTCTTTCTTTCTAGATTGTTGGTGAAGCTTTTCCATTTCTGTTCTAACGTTCTTCGAATGTTTTGACGATACCTCTATCCCAAATTTTATGAATATTGTTGGTGAAGCTTTTATATTTTACAACGTTACCGTTATCTCAAATTTTACGAGTATCGATGGCGAAGCTTTCCATTTCAACTTTAACTTCAATTTTCATTGAGGTGTTCTTCAATTTTCCACATTAGTTTTCAAGATTTTTCAAGATGTTCAGTAAATTGCAGTACCGTTTTTAAGCCAAGAGGTTTACAAACGTTTCAATGGATCCTCAAGCGTTTGAGTTTCAAACGTGTTCAAATTTGTAAGGAGTTCTCAAGGCAAGGACAAGGAAATGTTCTGCACAGTGACGTACATCATCAGGGAGTGGGACAACGTATTTGGTCGTTCCAGGGACAACTTTAATTAACAGGTTTTTATAGTTTTAGTGTAAATAATGAAAATGCGGTTTACTATATTTATTTTTGGTAAAATATCCAAGTTCTCAAATTTTAATATTTATTAAGGTGCTCTATTTTATTATGAATATTCTAGGTTGGTTTGTAAACAAAGTTGCAACTTTGGGCAGTACGCCTAGATTACTATTTTTCACTTATTAACACATACTTTATATTACTGTTTTTATTTAGGTTATTCACCATAATAATTTTGGTATACATATTTTAACATTTTTGCAATAGGGTAGTTCACCACATTTTTTTTATATTTCGCAATGGGGTCTTTTCACCATACTTTTGGTAATTTATAATTTTATTTTAATTAATATGATTAATTAAAGTTGTCTACTTGTCATTTTAAATAAACATTGTAACAGCACATATTTGAGTTTTTGTTTAAATTATAATCAACACAAGATATACAAATCTATTCAAAGCATAGTTATTTTTCAGGTTTATACATGCTGTAAAAGATAATTAATATTCTAGTACATTATTTTTTATGTGTTTGAATCTTAACACATAAACTGCCAAGCACATGTATGTTTACAAGATTCTGGCGCCCAAGGTGTTAAACTAAGCTTATTATCATAATTTTTAATCCATGAACCCCTGTGCCCGTACTGATGCCAGTTAGCCGATCGCAACCGTACATTTTCTTTTCTATAATAAGTAACCAGGGCAGCGTCTGATAATTTTTTAGTTTTTACTTATTCTAGACAGGAAAACGCGGTACACAATGGCGCCCAAATAACGTGGGATTAAGCTAGTTTAACTTTTAAATTTTTGAAGTTTGTGAAAAAATATAAAGTAAAAAAAAAAAAAAAAAAAAAAAAATTTTTTTTGAGATATTTTTAAGATATTTTTAAGATATTTAGACAAAACTGGATATGGTTGTTGATTTGATTTAAACAATAGGTGTGCAATGTTTAAAAAATAGTTTGGTGTATACAGGGAGAAAAGAAACCACGGATAGGTTGAGAGTACCAAAAGGGTAAAGTTTTGAGTTTTATTCGAATTCTAAAATATATAGGATCGTAATAAAAAAAAGTATTGGACGCAGTGGTACAGTTTTTGGTTATTTTTGATTCTGAAATATACAGGGTAAAAATAAAAGTTAGAGAGAATTTTTTTTGAAAAGCAAACATTTTGGTGCATAGTTTTGATTATTTTAATTCTGAAATATATAGAGTAAAATAAAGAGAGAAAAGTTTGGCCAGTGAGTTATTTTAGTTCTAAAATATATAGGAGAAAATAAAGTTGAGAGGTTTTTGGTTATGAAATTCTAAAATATATAGAATGGATTAAAGTTTGATGAAAGATGAGAGATTTTTTGAGTTTGTGAAATTCTGAAATATACAGGGTGAACAAAAAAGGTGTAGTAGTACGCGAGAATAAATCGTGGAGTTTTTGGTTCCGATCCGAATCTAAAAAAGAGTGGCGGACAGGGCAAGTATTTTTGAAAAAATATTGCAAATTTTGAGTGAGATTGCGAGAGATTTTTGAAAGATTTCTGAAAGATTTTCAAAAGATTTTTGAGAGTGAATATTTTTAGAAAGAATATTGACTATTTAAAGAGAGATTGCGAAAGATTTTTGACAGATTTTGACAGATTTTTGATAGTAAATTTTAGTAATAAATTAAAATTTTAATCATGGAAGATTTAAATAAAATGGATCTTAGATATTTGACGGTAGAGCAAATAAATTATGAATTGCGTATTAGGTCTTTAACGGCTAGGAATGATAGAAATGCGAAAATTAAAACATTGAGTAGAGCTATAGCAAGGGAAACGGAGGACAATAAATATGTCGATCCGGAGTTTAATTTCAATAATGAGGTAAAAGCTATTAATGATAATATTGATATTGTAAAAACTTTAGTTAAAGAACTTGAGGAGTTTGAGTACTCAATTTCTCAACTCATTCGTATAAAGTCAAATCTAGCGCACATAAATAAGCGTTTAAATAGGTTTCCGGAAGTAAAGGATAAAGAAGCAGATAGGACAAAATTTTTACAGATTTCTAAAGCCACTTGTTTAGAATTAGAGGCGGATTTGATTGAGGCTCATACTGCGCATGAGAATAAGGTCAATGAAACTAATATGACAAGAATTTCTTTAAATGACACAACGTTTCATGCAGCAGCTAATACTTCGGCTAGATCAGACCCGGACTTTATAAAGCCTGTACCTGTTTATAAATGGGGTGTTTCTTTTGACGGTACTGGAGACGTACTTTCGTTCATTGAAAAAGTAGATTATTTAAAAGTTTGTAGAAACGTCTCAGATGAAATTTTATTTAAAACAGCTTATGACTTATTTAAAGAGCCGGCGCTCTCTTGGTTTTTGTCAGTTAAAAGTTCAGTTAATAATTGGTCAGAGTTAATAGGATTATTAAAGAAAGAATTTTTGTCTGCTAGTGTAGATGATCATACTTGGGATGACATCAGGGCAAAGTATCAAAAACCAGATGAGTCAATTTCAGTTTTTACAGCGGCTATGGAGACATTATTTAAGAGACTTTTGCGTTATCCTAGTGATTTTACAAAATTGAAAACAATTAGGGAAAGGATACTTCCACATTATTTTACTCCGTTATCATTAGTAGAAGTAAACTCGATTGAAGACCTCAGAAAGTATTGTAAAAAGTTAGATGAAGCTTACATTTTGAAACAAAAAAGTGTAACAAATAAAAACGCAATTTATAAGAAATCAGTACCGAGGGTAAATGTGGTAGAAACTCAAGATAGTAGTTTTGCAGAGGAAAGTAGTTGTGTAAATAAAGCAAGTAGTAGTAAAAATGTTTGTAAAGAAGGGCACTGTTGTCAGATAAATTCAAATAGTAATTTTAGTAACAATTTTAGAAATAATAATAGTAGTAATGGTAACTATAATAGAAATTTCAGAAATAATGGATATAAATCTTTTGGTAGTAATAGTAGCAGTAATTTTAATAGTAATAAAAATCAGAAAAATAGCAGTTCAGAAAATAATAGTACAGTAAATAGTAGTAATCAAGTAAAGCAAATAGTCTGTTATAATTGTAATGGAATTAATCATGTTTTTAGTAAATGTCTTGCAAAAAGGACTAAGTTTTGTTACCGTTGTGGAAAAAAAGACGTATTTTTAAAAGATTGTTCTAATTGTCAAAAAAAATGTAGAGCAGTAGTGGGAAATCCCGGCCGACGCTCACTACTTCATAAGGCCATACCTGATAGTAAGATAACTAGTAGCTACGAAGACAATTGGTTCAATTGGACAATTTGGCTAGAAAAAGTAAAAGCATTTTATAAAAATCACTTAATTTCCTTAGTAAATTTAAATCCTTTTGAAAATTTACCAAATGATAATAGGCCTTATATAAAAGCAAGTATCGCTAATAAGCAAATAGTAGCATTAATAGATACTGGCGCTAACTGTTCAGTTATAGGAAATTTGGGAATTAGTTTGATTAAAAGTTTAAATTTAGAAATTTGTAATAGTAGTATACCATATGTAACTACGGCTGATAAGGCACATCAAAAAGTTTTAGGTTTTGTGGAGTTACCAATTACAGTCAATGATACAGTAAATGTTTTAAAAATTTTAGTAGTACCGACTTTGCAAACAGAATTTATTTTTGGAGTAGATTTTTTGAAACAATTTTCTATATCTCTAAGTTTCGAAAATAATTCTTGGAAATTTTTGAATAAAGTAGAAATAAATAGTATTAATTCTAGTAATGAATTTGGAATTTTAGAGTTAAGTAGTGATCAGGAACATTTAGCTAATAAAGTTAAAGATTTGTTCAAAGAACTAAAAAAAGATAAGTTAGGGTGTACTCATATAATGAAACATGATATTGATACTGGGGATAACAAACCTTTTAAAATGCGACAATACCAAATGTCTCCGTATATGCAAGAAATTTTAGTTAAAGAATTAAAAGATATGTTAGCACAAGGGGTAGTCTCTCCTTCGAATAGCGATTATAATAGTCCGGTATTGTTAGTGAAAAAATCTGATGGATCGCATAGGCTTTGTTTCGATGGTAGAAAATTAAATGCTCAAACAAAGAAGGATTCTTATCCATTACCAAAAATTGATAGAATTTTAAGTATGCTTGGTAAGGCGAGATATATTTCTACAATCGATCTGAAAAAAGCTTTTTGGCAGATTCCACTGACTGAAAGGTCAAAGGAAAAATGCGCTTTCACTGTACCTGGCTATGGTCTATTTCACTTTAATCGTATGTGTTTTGGGTTGGCTAACGCGGCGCAAAGGCAACAACGATTGATGGATAAATTGTTTGGTGCTGCCTTTGAACCATATATTTTTGTATATTTAGATGACATAATAATAGTATCATCTAGTTTTGAAGAACATATACGTCTGCTAAAAGAGGTTTATCGTATTTTAAAAGAAGCTAATCTTACAATAAATTTTGATAAGTGTAAATTTTTTAGAAAATCATTAAAGTATTTGGGTTTTGTTTTGGATAGAGAAGGGTTACGCACAGATATAGAAAAAGTACAGGATATGTTAAATTATAAACGTCCTAGTACAACTACAGAGATTAAACGGTTTATAGGGTTATGTTCATGGTACAGACGGTTTGTAAAAAATTTTGCAACGTTAGTAGCACCACTTAATGCTTTGCTGAAAGGTTTAGGAAAGAAACAACCAATTAAATGGAATAATGAAGCTGAAGTCGCGTTTGTTAAAATAAAAGAAGCTCTTGTTTCAGCTCCGGTTTTAACCAGTGCTAGGTACGACCTTGTTTTCACCATACAATGTGACGCTAGTAATGTAGGTTTGGGAGCAGTGTTAACACAGGTTCAGGAGGGAAAGGAAAAGGTTATTGCATACGCCTCAAGAACTCTCTCAAGATCAGAAAGAAATTTTAGCACCGGTGAAAAAGAATGTTTAGCTCTTTTATTCGCGATTGATCGTTTCAGGGGATATATTGAAGGAGTTAGGTTTAATGTTATAACAGACCATTCTAGTTTAAAGTATTTAGCAAATTTTAAAGACCCGACAGGAAGAATTGCTAGATGGGCGGTTAAACTCCAACAGTATGACATGAATATTACATATCGTAAGGGTAGTTTACAAGTAGTTCCAGATGCATTAAGTAGGGCTTTTGAAGAAGTTGAACCAGAAAAACCAGTATTTCCGTCAGTTAATTTAATATCATTTGATTCGGAACAGTATGGTAAAGATGAGTACTATGTTTCATTAAGAGAAAAGATATTGAAGAGTCCAAATCAATATAAAGAGTATAGAATTGTAGAAGATAAAATATATAAATTTGATCGTTCTAATTTAGGTATTAAAACGAATATTAAAGAGTGGAAGTTGTTGGTTCCGAGACTCTGTAGGGTGCTTGTTATGAAAGAATGTCATGATGATCCTTTAGCAGCTCACATGGGTTTTTATAAAACTTTTAATAGGGTATCACAAGAATATTTTTGGCCACGTATGAGATCAGATATTTTGAAATATGTTAAGTGTTGTAAAATTTGCGCTGAACAAAAGGTTCCGAATTATGCACGTCATGGGTTGATGGGTAAAGAAAAGAATATTAGTTTCCCTTGGCAGTGTATTTCAACAGATTTTATAGGTCCATTACCTAGATCGAATGGAGGGTTTTGTTATTTATTAGTAGTATCTGATTGGTTCACAAAATATACACTTTTACAACCTTTGAAAACAGCTACTGCTCAAGGTGTAATAAAATTTATAGAAAATCAGGTGTTCTTAATATATGGCGTACCGCAGTACATTATTGTCGATAATGGTACTCAGTTTGCTGGGAAAGCTTTCAAAAAGCTTGCGGACGACTATCAAGTTCAAAAAATCTGGTACAATGCCAAATTTCATTCACAAGTAAATCCTACAGAAAGACAGAATCGAACGGTAGAAACGGCGATAAGGTCTTATATAAAAGAAAATCACCGGGAATGGGATAAAAATATAGGTAAAATAGGTCTTGCGCTTCGTACCGCAGTTAATGAGGTCCACGGACATTCGCCGGCGTTTCTCAATTTTGGAAGAATCGTACCTTTAACAGGGGCTTACTATGGCAAAGTTTCGTCCACTCAAGACGTTGAGTTGGAACCGGATTCTCGGGAAATGTATTTTAAGGATTTAGTTGGGTTAAAAGACATTTTTGCGGATGTAAAAACTAAATTGCATGAAGCATACGAGCGAAATAGAAGAGCCTATAACCTTAGAAAGCGTGACGTAACGTTCACGATAGGTGAGAAGGTATGGAAAAGAAATAAAGTTCTTTCCAGCGCAGTAAATTATTTTGCGTCAAAATTAGCGCCTAAGTACGTGTTATGTAAGATAATAGGTAAAAAGTCAAATTTGGTTTATGTGTTACAGGATAAAAACGGTCAATCCATTGGAGACTGGCACGTTAAAGATCTTAAGAAATATTTGGGTTCGAATAGTGATGTATCCGTCGGATAACTGCATGCATGAGTTTTTAAATTTCAGAAAGAAAAATAAAACCGTTAATTGTAAATATTAGCTAAGAGTGAGTAAAAGTCAAGTGTAAATAGTTAAATTTTATTTTAAATAAAATAAAGTCAAATATTGTAAAAAAAAAAATATTTTCTTTGATGCTCGAGGGATCAGGTCTAGAACTGATTGCTGCGACATTTTAGTAGATGGGTGTAGAGTGAGTGTTCTTCAGTTTTGATTGAGATCTTGATTAGAATACCTGAAAAATTAAAAGGTTAATAACGGTCAAAACTATGGACTAAAAAGTTTTTGGACTTAGTGTCAATAATAAGGATTATTGATATTAAAAAGTCATTGTTGTTGAATTTTAGTTAATAAGAATTTTCCCGATTATGTAACTTCCCGATTGTGTAACTATAACTCGATTTTGTCAATTCATGGATTTGTCCCTAGTAAATAGGCGTGTGGTACGCGTAGATATCAGGCTTAACTAAAAATTCAATAAAAATGCATTCAATAACAAGTTCAATAAACATTGATTCAATATTGATTCATAAAAATTGGATAGAAATGCAATGAAAAATAAATAAATATTTTTATTTTTGTATATATTCGGAAAGGGGAATAAAGCTACAATAAATAATAAGTAAATTTAATAGTTTTTGGTTACAGAATCAGAATATGCTAGTAGCATAAGTTAGGAGTAATTTTTTTTGGTTACGGGGTTATTCTTTGTGATATTGTAATGTTCTATTTAGAGTTAACTATTGGAGTTTATACTCTGGGTTAAAAAATATTTTTGGGAATAAATATTTTTTATTTATTCGGAGGAGGGCTGTGTAGCAGTTATGACTGCCACTGTTTTTAAAGATTACCTGATCTGTGTCACGTAATCATACGATGTTACCATTTTTTCAGAAGTTAGTATTTCTTTCTATTTGCACATGTAAGATTGAGTACAGACTTATTGTATGGTCTTGTGGAAGTCTTGCGATGGTCCTTGATTCCATTTGCTGGGTCATTTTTCTTTTATTACAGAATTTGTCTTATTTTTGGTGTTTACTTTTGATAGCCTAAAATATAATAACAAACGTCTAGTAATCTACTACATTCAGTACTTGAGTTAGCTACTGATGTTTTTCAGCTAGTCTTACCTTTTTAATCACAGCTAAAGCTTCTGGAAGTCGGATAAAATCATTATCAAAGATTGTTTACCTAATTTTGAGGTTAGTTTTACTTCTACCCGCATTCAGGTATACAGTAAGCATTGCATGGTCAGCTGATGACTTCAAGTTGGTTTATTTTCGTCGTATCATTTCTTAAACCATATGAAACGATTGTTAGATGTATGGCTAGGCATTTTAAACTTATTTAGAGTATTCTTTTTCTTTATTTTCAAGTAATATTGGGATTATGAATAGATGTTTTTTGTGTTGCCTACCCTCAAAATCGATTTGTTGTTCGTAGTTCCAAGTTTCGCCACGGGGGGAGTTTTGTACCTTGCCGGAGTTGAAGGGAGAGGCGTTCTTTTTCAAAACGACAAGCAATGGCGTTCAGGTCGTAAAATCAGAATCTGATTTTTGTGAAACCATCCGTGGTTTATGTTTGTGTAAAAATGTTGCAATAAGTTTGTAATGAAGTGTAGTATAATCCTACGTAATTAGTTCAAGCAGTTTTAATGGAAATTCCACAATATTCATCTTTCAAAGTAAGTCGCTTTTTGGTTACCTAAGTTACAAGTGTTTAACACGTTGTTTTCTTTATTTTCATTAGAGGCGTACAGATGAAGGCTTCAGGCTGCAGAGTATTCTAGTATTCAGCACTTACTGCTCCAATTAATTCAGTTTTGGACTGGGTAAGTTTATTTTAAATCTAATTACGGATTTCGATTTTTCATATCGATGGCTGAGTTCTAAAGTCGCTGTTCTTTCTTTCTAGATTGTTGGTGAAGCTTTTCCATTTCTGTTCTAACGTTCTTCGAATGTTTTGACGATACCTCTATCCCAAATTTTATGAATATTGTTGGTGAAGCTTTTATATTTTACAACGTTACCGTTATCTCAAATTTTACGAGTATCGATGGCGAAGCTTTCCATTTCAACTTTAACTTCAATTTTCATTGAGGTGTTCTTCAATTTTCCACATTAGTTTTCAAGATTTTTCAAGATGTTCAGTAAATTGCAGTACCGTTTTTAAGCCAAGAGGTTTACAAACGTTTCAATGGATCCTCAAGCGTTTGAGTTTCAAACGTGTTCAAATTTGTAAGGAGTTCTCAAGGCAAGGACAAGGAAATGTTCTGCACAGTGACGTACATCATCAGGGAGTGGGACAACGTATTTGGTCGTTCCAGGGACAACTTTAATTAACAGGTTTTTATAGTTTTAGTGTAAATAATGAAAATGCGGTTTACTATATTTATTTTTGGTAAAATATCCAAGTTCTCAAATTTTAATATTTATTAAGGTGCTCTATTTTATTATGAATATTCTAGGTTGGTTTGTAAACAAAGTTGCAACTTTGGGCAGTACGCCTAGATTACTATTTTTCACTTATTAACACATACTTTATATTACTGTTTTTATTTAGGTTATTCACCATAATAATTTTGGTATACATATTTTAACATTTTTGCAATAGGGTAGTTCACCACATTTTTTTTATATTTCGCAATGGGGTCTTTTCACCATACTTTTGGTAATTTATAATTTTATTTTAATTAATATGATTAATTAAAGTTGTCTACTTGTCATTTTAAATAAACATTGTAACAGCACATATTTGAGTTTTTGTTTAAATTATAATCAACACAAGATATACAAATCTATTCAAAGCATAGTTATTTTTCAGGTTTATACATGCTGTAAAAGATAATTAATATTCTAGTACATTATTTTTTATGTGTTTGAATCTTAACACATAAACTGCCAAGCACATGTATGTTTACAAGATTCTGGCGCCCAAGGTGTTAAACTAAGCTTATTATCATAATTTTTAATCCATGAACCCCTGTGCCCGTACTGATGCCAGTTAGCCGATCGCAACCGTACATTTTCTTTTCTATAATAAGTAACCAGGGCAGCGTCTGATAATTTTTTAGTTTTTACTTATTCTAGACAGGAAAACGCGGTACAGCCTTACAGCTTCATTTTTTTTTGTTTCCCTATTGTTTAAACAAATTATAAACAATTTTGGAATTGTTTTTCAATTAAAAAAAGTTAAGCGGACGCGGAGGTTTGAACCCGGGCCGGCGGGATAGCAGCCGGTAGCGCTGTCCATTAGACCACCAGACGAGCTGAAAAATACTTTGCTAAAAGCCAAACCGTTAGTAAAATTTTTCTGAAAATTTTGTTTTGTTCTAAGTTTTTTTGTTTTGCCGTTGGGGCAATTTTATTGTTTGGAAACATTATTTAGGATTTTTCTTATTTCAATTTTTAAAAAAAAAAAAAAAAAAAAAAAAAAGGAAAATTGGGATACCGCGGGGGATCGAACCCTGGTCTCCAGGCTGGTGGCCGGACGTCGTCACCGCTGGACCATTAGGCCGATTGATTTCAGTTATTTAAAAGCCGTTCCGAACAATCAAAATTGTCAGAAATTATTTTCAGGTCACAAGGGCAGAGTTATATCCCAAATACCGTTGTACCGCGTTTTCACCGTTTTTCGAAATATTTCCCCATAATAAATATTTCGAAATAAAAATTGAGTTAAAAAAAAAATTGTTACTAACAATTTGTTAGTGAGGTTAATTTAATCTGCCGAAAACACTGCTAAATAATATTTTTGTTATAATTATTTTAGAGAACTTGGAAAACCAAAATAGGGTGGGTGCAAAAGCTTTTCTGTTTTTTTTTTAAGAATTTTGCATTTAACCGACATTGGGTACTGGAATAGAGACTGAGTTTGGGGATTCTTATCTAGCTGTCTAACAGCCAACGTGACGTCACAGCCCTAAACGCTTTTCTGTTCAACGGTCACCGATCCCGCTGAATTTTGTGCCCTATAAGGTTTTCCAACGTTCGCGACCCCGCTAGTACACTTTTACCCGTACTGCCCCGTATACCGATTACGGTATAGTAACCCCCCCCCTCCCCTTTCGTATTTTGGACTTCGACATATCCGAGTGGGTACTCCAGACATAGGTTTACAGGGTCGGGGATTACAAATCCGCCATCCGTTTTCACCCCCACCTCCTTGTTTAGGGGTTGACAACCGTGAACACCGCTACAAGAATCCGACTTCAAGATAACCGTGTAGGAAGTCACCACTTAGGTTTTGCGGAAAAAAATCCGATCTCACCACCCGCAACCCCCTACTACCCCAAGGAGGGGTACTAGGACACTCCGTTTCCGAATTTTTTTTTTCTTCTTTTTTTTTTTTTTAATATTTTCTTTTTTAATTTTTTAATTGTAATTTTTTTTTTGGGGTTGACTTCTACACTACTTTTTTTTTTTTTTTTTGGGACAGCCGGTCCCAGAAAATTCGATTACTTCAAAGAAATATTTCATATTCAATCCGAAGCTTAAACAAATTTTTTTTATTTATATTTTTTTCTGGGGTGCCTTGTCACCACCGGACTTAACCGTTACAACCCCACATAGGTCGAGTGACCACTCCTTTTATAGGTTTTTGGGGTCAAAGATTACGAATTTACAACGCAAACAAACACCCGACACTCCGTAAACATTTTTTAATTTTTTTGGTAATCTTGGTCACAAACATTTTCCGTTTCTTGATAATGTCGCCACCCAAGGAAACCGATCCGAACAAAATACCGAAGCCATCCGAAGACAACATGGAACCAACATTGGTGGATGCATCCACACAAGCAGAGGAGGACATAAACCTGCAAGTCAGACGCAACAGTACAACCAAGCGTCCAAAGTCTCCGGCTCCAAAGAAGGATGAGGTAGAAGACCTTCCGCCTCAAGCCCCACGAGAACCAGAAAGGCGTCCCGACTTCCAACGTTGGGGGGTAAAATTTGATGGACGTTCAGATGTGGTCGACTTCCTGGAGCGACTGGAAGAAATCCGCAAAGCAGAGGGGGCCACAAAAGGACAGATACTCCAGGGCCTCCCATACCTGCTTAAAGATTCCGCTTTACTGTGGTACCGCAACCACGTAAAGGAATGGCCATCCTGGAAAAGGTTTGAAGAGGACTTAAAAGTTTACTACCTGCCCATAAACTATGAAATAAAACTGGAAGAGGAAATTTTATACCGAAACCAGAAACCACATGAGCGAGGTTTGGAATACGTAAACCATGCACAAGCACTCATGAGAAGGTTAAACATGGTAATGGGGGAAGACGTAACATCACGCAAGGAATTACAATACCTTTACCGAGGCTTACTACCCGAATACCGTCAATACATACGAAGATCCGACTTCTCAACAACGCCCGGGTTGTTGTCATTAATCCGAGAATTTGAAGAACTACAAATAGACCTGAAAAAACATACCAGCAACCGATATGGTCCACCACCAAGAACCCCGGAAAGGACTTCACCACCGAACGACATGCTATGCTTCAGATGTGGCGAGTCAGGACATCATAGAGACAACTGTAATAACAAACCAAAAATATTCTGCTCCCGCTGTAGGAAACCCGGCATTTACTCAAGGGATTGCCCATGCAGCCAACCATCTACCAGCAACAGAAACAACAATGCAGCCGTAGTACAATCACCGGTAATCCAGGACACCCGGTTCAAAATACCAATATTATTGGAAGGACAACGGTTCCTGGCCCTCATAGACTCAGGGGCAGTCGAGTCTTTCATCAGCGACGCGGTTATGCAGTTATGTCCGTCGATAGTACTACAGCCAAACAAGTCCACGGTAAGGCTGGCAGACAAAAGTGCAACCAACACGCTTGGGGAATGCATTCTCGCCACCCAAATCGCCGGACATGCGTCTACAAACAAGTTTGTATACCTACCCACCCTGAACAGCGATGTCCTACTAGGAATGGAGTTTCTCCGAAAACACGATTTCATACTGAATATTAGCAAAGGGATCATAACCATAAAGGGAGAAGCGTTATCCGAGGAAAATGGGCACAACTCACCTCTGGAAATGATAAGCCCGGAGGAGCCGCAACCGAAGTACCAGCTAACAACCGACGAACAACAGAAGCTAGAAAAATTTCTGAACAAGCAATTACCACTGTTCGAGAAAATCACCGGTACAACCGACCTAGTACAGCACGAAATCAAAGTACTAAATCCGAATCCGATAAAACAACGATACCGACCACAAAATCCGAAACTACAGGAAGTCATCAATCAAGAAATCGATAAGATGTTAGCCGAAGGTGTGATCGAACCGTCCAACAGCCCATGGAGCTCTCCAATAGTAATGGTCAAGAAAAAGGATGGCAAATACAGGTTTTGCGTAGACTTCCGGAAGGTGAACAGCATCTCAGAACCGGATGCCTACCCGATACCATATATTCAGGCGATCCTAGACAAGCTACAAGAAGCACGGTACATCTCCAGCCTCGACCTGAAAAACGGCTACTGGCAAATACCGCTATCCACGGAAAGTAAACCAATCACTGCGTTCACCGTACCGGGAAGGGGACTATACCAGTTCGTAGTAATGGCTTTTGGACTCCATGCGGCACCAGCGACCTTCCAAAGACTTTTGGACGGAGTGGTAGGCGTAGATAACGAGCTAGCGTTCGCCTACCTCGATGACATAATCGTCTTGGGCCGCACATTTGAAGAACACCTGGCTGCCCTCGAAAACATTTTTAACTGTCTCCGAGCCGCAAAACTAAAAATTAACCCCGACAAATGCCAATTTGGAAGAACCTCACTGAAGTACCTAGGACACATGGTAACTTCAGAAGGAATACACACCGACCCGGACAAAATCACCGCTATCAAAAACATACCAGCTCCACAAAACCTCAAGACACTGAGAAGGTTCTTAGGGATGGTAGCTTGGTACCGCCGTTTCATAGAACACTACTCCGAAACCTCCGCCGCACTAACACACTTGCTAAAGAAGGGTGTTAGATGGAGCTGGGGGGAAGAACAACAAAATTCGTTCGTAAAGTTAAAATCAAGTTTGGTGGAAGCACCCGTTTTGAGCTGCCCAGACTTCAACAAACCATTCCAACTTCAAACCGACGCCTCCGATGTAGGACTAGGGGCCGTCTTGATACAGCTAGACAAAGAGAAGGAGCACGTGATAGCATACGCAAGCCGGACCTTATCGAAGCCAGAGAAAAATTACTCCGTGACTGAGAGGGAGTGCCTAGCCATCGTCTGGGCCATAGACAAAATGAGGCCATATCTGAAAGGATATCACTTCATAGTAATCACCGATCACCAATCACTAAAATGGCTGCACTCTATAAAAAGTCCCGCAGGACGCCTAGCAAGATGGAGCTTATTCCTACAACAATACGACTTCGAAATCCGTTACCGAAAAGGCTGCCTTAACGTCACAGCGGATATTCTGTCAAGACAGCCAGAAGAAACTACCGAAAGCACAGAACTGTGCGCTATAGAACCTACCGAAAACTCCTGGTATTCCAGGAAAATACAGAACGTGACCGAAAAACCCGAGAACCACCCCGACTACTGTATACGAGAGGGCAAACTATTCCGTCACATGTGGGATTCACAGGACCTAGGGGACAACAACGACACCCACGCATGGAAACTGTGCGTACAACCGTTACAACAAGAGCAAGTACTGAGGGAGAATCATGACCACCCCACAGCGGGACATATGGGAGTCGCCAAGACCACAACAAGGATAGCAACGAAATACTATTGGCCCGGAATGTTCCGAGACGTAAAAACGTACGTGAAGAAATGCCTCAAATGCCAACAATTTAAACCGCTTCAGAAAATGACCCCCGGAAAAATGCAGCCATACGTCGTGACGCAACCCTGGGACACCATCTGCACAGACCTAGTCGGGCCCCTACCCCGCTCAACAAAGGGACACACTGTCTTGCTAGTTACACAGGATCGCTTCACCAAATGGCTCCACTGCAGACCTCTGAGAAGCGCCACGGCGAGGGCCGTGACCCAAGCCATATATGAGGATATCATTACCAAATTTGGATGCCCAAAAACCGTTGTCTCCGACAATGGTTCTCAATTCACCTCCGCCCTATTCACCAACCTACTGAAAGATCTAGGCATTATTCACCGACCGACACCGCCGTATACACCACAAGCAAACCCCGTAGAACGCTCCAACCGAACATTAAAGACAATGATTGCCCAATTCTGTGAACAGGACCACCGAAAATGGGACCAACTCCTGCCGGAGTTTCTAATGGCCTACAACAGCGCCCGCCACAGTTCAACTGGATATACCCCAGCATACTTAAATTTCGGAAGGGAATTGGAACTACCATACACACTATACCGCCAACTAACACGGGATGCCGAGGAAGAACCAGAAGGGGAACCAGGTACCTCACAGATTGAGGCTCAAACCGAAAGGCTCAAACAGCTGGACGATATCTTCAAGCTGGTCCGGGTAAACCTGGACAGAGCGTTCGAATCACAAAGCCGTCATTATAATCTCCGCCGCCGCGAGTGGCGATGCCACGTAGGCGACCGCGTAATGAAAGCCGAAAATCCGCTATCATCCGCAGCAAAAGGTTTTGCCGCGAAACTAGCTCCGCGATATTCAGGCCCGTACACAGTATGCAGGGTGATATCACCAGTAGTGTACGACCTAAAAGACAATACTGGAAGACGGGTCTCCCGGATCCACATAAAAGATCTAAAACCGACCGATAATTAATACCGTTTATTTCACAGATCCCTAAACATGTCCGACGTTCTACAACTTTACGCATCCCCGTTACCAGAGGAACACGAATTCAGAGTCCCAGAGGCGCCCCCAGTGAACATCATTAGCATGACAATCTACCCCTCTTCGTCAACATATGGGATCAGGAGGCTAGGTAGACACACCGACAACAGTGGACGCACGGCAGAACCAGAACCCGCCACCAAAGAGACACCGAAACCTCTCAGGAAACCCCGACTAAGGCGTCACAAGCCGGCATGCAAAGTAGATAGACCAAGGACTCCTCGAACCCCACAACCCGAATACGGCCCCAAAAATGAGACGACGACACCGCCGAGGGAAACCGCAACCTCAAGTAGGTACCAGGAAGTTCAATCAGCCGTCTACATCCCACTACCGCCGCCCCTACCCTCCTATGAAGTACCTCAGATCGGACCTTTCCAGAACCTACCGCTAAGCTGGGAACACCCCTTTCCCCCGAAGAACATAGTACCAATCGGCCATAAGACGTGTTGGCGATGCGGCCAGGAAGGGCACCTAAGGATCCAATGTAAAAGACCAAAGGCGATTCCGTTCTGTTCCCGGTGCGGGAGGAAATACACCCTGTCCACCGAATGCTGTGTCACGCCCGATCCCGTACCTCCATGCCAAATATGCGAAGTTCCGGACCTAAGAAGGATACTGGGGCGGCCTGGTGGTATGTAGGAGAAATCGATCCTGAGGGACCTTTTCTGTTACAGGCGACTACTTCACCCCGCCGAGACTCCACCCGAACGGTCTGCCGTTTACCCCGGGCCGTAGCCGTTGAGGGATACTGTAGCCATCACATGATGGGAATCCGTTATAGAATTTTTTATTATTTTCCTCGTATTCCGTTCACAGAATTTTTTTTGTCTTTTCCGTTTTCGTTCTTAGGATTTTTTTTGTAAGTTAGAATTTTTTTTTTTTCCCGTTTTTTTTTTTCCCCAAGTAGGAGGGGGATGTAATGAAGTGAATACTCCATTACTAAAGGACGTGCCGAAGTAACTAAGGCAAGGCCAAACAGCGCACACGCACCGACGGAGAACCGAACGATTCCGAGAAAAGGGTTTATAAGCGGGCCCTCCACCTAGTTCGCTCTCTTACTTTTTCCGACCGTCGAGCCGACCACTACGCCAACCCGAATCAAATA
This sequence comes from Brachypterus glaber, assembly GCA_958510825.1. Classification (NCBI taxonomy): domain Eukaryota; kingdom Metazoa; phylum Arthropoda; class Insecta; order Coleoptera; family Kateretidae; genus Brachypterus; species Brachypterus glaber. The sequence goes on from OY294051.1 coordinate 12,302,908, forward strand.
GCCGTTCCGACGCCACCGCAGCCGAAGCCGAGACACCAACAACCGGTGAGTTAAAGGGCCACGACTGGGCCGTATTGTTCGATAATAAACTATTTGCATAAAACACAGCCCGTTGCCAAGTGAGTTACGAGACCATTGGTTTCGGCCATTTGTCAAAGGGTCGTGTTGAACTAGTTATTGCAATCGCCTAAAACCGGTTAACGGGTGTGTTACGAGACCATTGGTTTCGGCAGCCTTTTTAACAGGTCGCGTTCACTGAATATTACGAACGGCCCAAAGTGAACCCCTTTACTCGCAGACCCTTGAGAAGACCCGTCCAATCAAGACCCGTACCCGACTCCTGTGAGCCACCGAGAGGCCCTAGAAACTGACCGTTGGAAACCGAGTAGAATAGTATTATTTAGTATTTGTTGTTAGGTTGTTATTATTGTAAATAAAGTATTATTTCGTTCAAAACTGTGTTTCTCTTACTTGAGCAATTCTGTCTCGAAACTGAAGAGTAAACTTCTCAAATCTGGCGCCCGAGATTTCCGTTTTCCGATTAACGGTGCCAAAGAGGTTCTTAACGCCCTTATGAGGTTAAGACCCTCTTACAAAAATTATAACCTCAAAATTTTTGGCACGCGATTGCAATACAAACGTTATTCATCGAAATATATACGAATTCACCATTATACATTTAAACTAATATAAAATGACTGATTAACAAACAGTGCAAGTCAATTTTCCAAGCCAACATTTTTTACTCAAAAGACTTTAGCCGATATGATGAAAAAGCCTTTAGCTTCTGAGAAAATACGTAAATTTTGTAAGGAACTAGGTTTGGAAAGTTAGATTAGTTTTATATATTTTAAGGAACTTTACCATTGAGGGGGGTGTTAGATAATATTAGCAATAAACTGTTTTAAATTTACCGCCTGAAGTTAGTGGCTACACCTAGAATATGTTAAGTAGGAATGGCGCTAAGAGGGACGCGCATTTTGTAGTAAGATAGTTTTTTTATTAAAATAAAACAAAGATTAAATCACTTTATGTGAAATTCCAAAACTCTTAAAACTTAAGTATAGTAAACAAAAGTTTATTTTTACACCATTATTTGTGGTATTATGGCTACACTGTAATACTAACTTAAATACACCAAATTTATTATGTTGAATCGCTCCCATCAGTTTTACGAAATATAAACAATCCGATTAATTTTATTGTTTATTTTTATACAATTTTTTGACAGAACAAGGTTACCTGAAGTCTGATATACAGATATACTAGAGTATGTCGTAACTTAAATCTATTCTTTTTAAGGGCATTTCCGTTGGCTATCTTTGTCTGAGTTATCTTAGTCTACATAAGTCGATCTTTCTTAGTTTTCTAGAATATTCGATTAGCTTTTGCGAAGTTTAATTCGGAATTCACTTCCGCATGGATTTTTAATTATTTAAGGAGAAAGGTCTGTGAAATGTTTATCTGCAATCATCGGTAAAATGTCACTATAAAGTGGATTAAAATTAAGTGAATTATGTTATACAAACCTCGTTGTAAATGTTAATATGGATTGAGCTTTGGCTAAAGGCAGACTTGGTCAATACAATTAATTTAACCTGTAAGTACCAAACGTTCATTTCACATTTTATTTCTTGATGGTAATTTGTGTTTTTAATTTTAATCTTAAATAATTAAGACCCTATGAAATACATATGACTTCGTAGCCTATTGTTACATGGTTTTTCTTTATGAATAACTTTTGATAGACCTGTTGACCTATAAAGAGTTGGCTATGGGTGAATTCTATGTTAACGACCCATATTTTAATGTAATAGGGTGGACCCTAGGGAAAGGTAAAAAGGACATATTCTTAATTTTGGCTAATTTTTATTAAATATAACAAAAAAATATTTCACTTATATTTTTGTGCGTAAATTATTTCGAAATTAATTTTTATTTTTCTTATTTCAAAACTCATTAATATCTCGTCAACCGTGAAGGAGCTTATCTTAATTACCAGCATCAAAGCCGGAGCTCATATTTAGTTTCAATTATATAATTCCTAATTTTACTTAATTTTTAATTTATCAAGAATAAAGGTCAATAAGTTCAGAAAAATACGGTACCCGAAATAACGTATTTTTCTGTGACGACAGTTCAGGTTTTGATTCAACCATAAAAACTACCGTCTTTACCGGGAGTGCTAATTTTTGCCTGAGCTTTCGCGAGAACTTTATTGTGCCAAGAAGCCCTTACTTCAGTGTGTCGCCGGCCAGAATATGCCTTGTAAGTCCTAAAACCTTTTATTTTACCTTTTTCTACGGTGCTTGTTTCTGATATTGTTTCTGATAATTGTTTCTTAATTGTCTTGAGTATTTCTAGTTATTTTTATTGTTTTTATTATTTCTATATTATTTTGATTTACTGTTTTTCAGTAGTTTTCCAAGTGGATAAATAGATTTTCCATTTGGTTTACAACTGAGTAAAATATCATTCTAATTGTATTTTATTAGAATAGATTTTACTTATTTTAATATACGAATAAGTATAATTTTTATACTTATTGCGGCGTTGGGCCGTAGGGGTTTTATTTTAAGGGTTAATTGCGCCTAAGCTTGCTCTCGACTCACTAGAATTAGGTTATAGTATAATTACTATATTTTCTTATATGTGTATATTTCTTTTATTGTGTACTATACGCTACTGAACAATATACCTGTTAATTATTTACCTTTTTGTTTCAATACTTTCTGCATTTCAGGAGTAGTAAAATCTACTTAGGGAACTATAATAAATCCGAGTGATACAAGTTCAATAGTATAATTTCTTACTAGAATTATTGAACTGGTACACTCAGAGAAATAACTATCAGATTTCATAAAATATTTATTAAACTTAAATAACTCTGGTAAACATAGCTTTGAAGTACAGCGGATCCTTTTATTTGATCCTGGTGGCAGCATTTGTAGTGAGAGGCCAAAGGGGCCTTAAACTATTTTTCAACCCCAAAAAGTGGGGTTTAGTACAATTTGGTGGCACAGCGGTGGGATTGATTCGATTCGGTAGGAGTAATTTAATTTGATTTAATTTAGGGTATAGTTAATGCCCTACGTAAAATTTTCCCTATATTTTTATTTTTTGATTTTTTTTAGCTATTATTTTTATGTGTGTGATTTATTTTTAATAATTTGTGTTTTTGTACTCTAGACTGAAAAATAGTTTTTTTGATTCAGGAATAATTAATTAAATATTTTGGTGCTGTTGTATAATAGATTTTTTTTTGCACGACGGCATCATTTTATTTTTATTTTTGTGTGTTTCTGTATATTTATATTTAGAACAGAAACGCCGAAAATATTTTTTTCAGTAGATTTTCATTTTTCAGTGACGCCAAAAATATTTTAGTCTATTTTTTTTATTTTCCAGAAACGCTATAATTATTTTTAGTACATTTATTTTTATTTTATTTTGCCCAAGAAAAAAAATTGGTTTTTGTTGGTTATTATTTTGTAGCCCGAGAAAGTTTTTTTTGTGTGTGTTTTTGCCAAATTATTATACACTGTGAAAATTACTGTTATTTAAATATTGCACATTGAGTTTAACGATACCGTCGATTATTTCTAAATTTTCTTGGTATATTTTGTTATTTCTTTCTCTCAGTGAGCAGTGTAAATTTTAAAATTTTTTTTTTTTTTGAAACCGTTTTTCATTTTTTTTTTCACTTCAGTGTATAGGTAAAAATCTTTCTTGGATGTTAACCCTTACCAAGTAATTTTTTTTGGGCCCAGAATAATTTTTCTGCATTTTTACTTTTTATTTTTTAGTAAAATTTTTTTTTCTTAAAAAATTTTTTTTTTTTTGATTTTTTTTAAATTTTTAATTTTAATTTTCCTTTCTCTTTTTCGTGCACTATATAATTTGTATTTTAATATTTAGCTTGATTTAAGCATATATTTTCACGAGGTTCGAAACGAAACTTAATTTTTTTTTGTTTTTATTTTTGCAGTGTACCAAAGTTTTTCTGATTTTTATTGTTGCAATTTTCGGTTTAATATTAAGGTTTTCACCGTTTATTCTGAATAAATCACCCCGATTTTTTTTTAGATTTTTTTTGTGTTTATTTTAGTGCGTTATTTTAGGGACCAATTATTTAATTTTTTTTATTTTTTTTATACTGAACGACCATACCGAATCGGATTTTGTACCGATAAGTGCATGTTTATTGGAGTTTAATATTTTTTATTACACGTTATATTACGAGACAAGCACCATGACAGACCCTAACCCCAACAATCTCCCTACCAACACCACTACCCTTAACCCCCCTAACCCTAATCCTTCCCCTGGCGCAATTGAGGCTATAGACAAATTTAATGGACGTGGAAGTGTCCAAGAATTTATTACGATAATTACCATGACTGGAAAAATGTACGCATGGAGCAACGAGATGTGTGCAAATGTGTGCAGAATGAAACTGCGAGGTCCAGCCCTAGAAGTTATTCAGACGCGGAAGATGACCTAACTTGGAACGATATTCAGAAGATTTTAATCAAGAATTTTTCAACTAAATTGACGCCATTCCAAGCAATGCAAAAATTCCAAACCACATTTCAACTGGCAAACGAATCAATAGCGGACTACGTGCAAAGGATAGACAGGGCCGGACGACACACTATAGAAGTTAAGGAGGGCGAGAAACTGAGCGAAGCAGACATTAAAACGTTGGAGAGGCATAAGCATATCCAATTTTTGAATGGGATGCTCCCATACCTTCGAGAAAAAGTGGTACTAAGAGGGACCAAGGATTACAAGGATGCAACCTTGGTAGCCACAGAAATGGAAGCAGGCCTAAGAACATGGAAGCGACGCGATAGGACACAAGGAATGAGTTGGGGACCAAGCGACGAATCTCGATACCGACCATCACAGAATACGAGGGGTAATCGGAATTCAGAGACAAGGAAGTGTTTCAGGTGCGGTCAAATGGGGCACATACAAGTAAACTGTCCAAAAAACGGGGCAACTGGCTCGTCGCAATGGAGGCAACAGGCGAGCCAGAACCAAAACCAGCACCAGTACCAGCACCAGTACCAGAACCAACGCCAGGACCAGCACCAACACAGGCAACAACCACCCAACCAACCCACACAACAATACCGAAGACAGTAAGCGAGGAAAACCGGAGGATCATCGTCGTTTCATATTGTGGAACGGGCTCCCAACAATTAACCACAATATTGGGAAGAATAAATGGAAGTTCAACGGGACTTTTAATCGACAGTGGTGCCTCCGCTTCACTAATAAAGAGGGCATTAGTGAAAGAAGACCAAATCATGGGTAGCGAAAACCGACTAGTGGATGTCCAAGGAAACGACATTCCATATCTAGGGACAACCGAAGTAAATTTACATATTGGTAAGAAGAAATTTAAACAAGAATTTATAGTTGTTTTAGACGAATTTCCACTGGATTATCATGGAGGAATCCTGGGAACCGACTTTTTACAAAAACAGGGTGCCACAATTTCATGGAAAAATGGAGAAGCAATGTTACGGATAAGAGATGAAAAAATTGAACTCAAGAGCGTGGAAGCAGCTGCAGCTGAAATCAAGGAAATGGAAAATATCAAGCGGACAAGTTTTAATGTTGTTAATGGAGATAAAGAAGTTTTTAATGGAGATGAAGAAGTTTTTGATGGAGATTATGAGAGTACCGGTACTGATGATGAGAGATGGGGATCCGCAGACGATCATAATTACGTAAGGTTGATACAAGACATATGTATACCTCCACGAAGTATGATTGTAGCTTACGGCGAATGCAAGTATAGCGATGGTAATGATGTCATTATGGAGCCCGTGGAAGTGCACGTCCATGGAATCCTGATCGCTAGGACTTTAGTTCGAGGTCGGCAATTGATCCCGGTTCAGATTATGAACGTAACTGCAGCTCCGTTGGATCTAAAGAAGAATACCGTTATTGGTCAGAGAACCGTCATTGATGGGCGCTTAGAGGCGGGCCGAAACGTGACTTCGGAGGATCAGCCCCAGTCACGACCGTTGAACGGTTACGTCAGAGTGTGCGTATCCGAGGACCGGCACTTACGTCGCGGAGTCGATGCAGTTGATTTTGATGAAGAAGAAAATCGATGGTCTGGAAATGAGCCAGCATCGAGTGATATGTGTAATGTAGAGGAGCTGATCAAAGTGGATCACCTCCAAGGTGAAGTTAAAGAGAGGATCCTAGAGCTTATTCGAGAGTATGAAGATATTTTCCACCACGAAAAAAAGAAGTTGTCCGTAACACAAATGGTTAAACACCGTATTATTACAGAAGAAGTTCCGCCGATTACGAGAAAACCATATAGATGTCCCTATTACCAGAGGGATGTACTGAAAAAGGAGATTAACGAGATGTTAGAAAAAGACATTATACGACCGTCCAACAGCCCTTACAATTTTCCGATTGTAATGGTTGCAAAGAAAACACCAAATGGAGAAAAAGCAGTTCGAATTTGTATAGATTACAGGGAATTGAACAAAATTACCAAAAGAGACTATTTCCCACTACCCTTACTGCAGGATACACTAGACGTACTGGGACAAGCAACATTATTTTCTACACTGGATTTAGCAAGCGGATATTGGCAAGTTGAAATGGACCCTAGAGACATAGAAAAGACAGCATTTTCTACACCAGATGGGCACTACGAATGTCTGAGGATGCCATTTGGATTGGTGAATGCGCCATCAACCTGGCAGAGGCTCATATACGCTGTTTTAAGTGGACTTACCAACGAACAATGTCTCGTCTACCTGGATGACATAATAGTATTTTCAAAAACATTGGAAGAACACCTAAACCGACTGAGAGCAGTTTTCCAGAAACTTAGAGAAGCTAACCTGTCACTGAAGCCGTCATAGTGCAAGCTACTGCACGAGAAAACCGAATATCTGGGACACATCATTTCCAAGGAAGGAGTAACACCAGATCCAAAGAAGGTCGAAGCAGTCCAGAAATACCCGACACCCAAAAACGCCACTGATATTAGGTCATTTTTGGGACTTGTAGGATTTTATAGAAGATTTATTCCAAACTTTTCACATTCAGCCAAGCCAATGACACAACTGACAGGAAAGAATACCAAGTTTATATGGAACACCGAAACAGAAGCCAGTTTTCAACAACTAAAGAAAAATCTTTGTACCAGCCCAGTCTTGAAGTACCCAAACTTCAAACACCCGTTCATACTTACCACAGACTCTTCCAGTTACGCCATTGGCTCAATATTAAGCCAAAAGATAGATCAACAGGAACACCCAATTGCCTTTGCAAGCCGCCTGATTAAACAAGCCGAAAGAAACTATACTACAACAGAGCAAGAGTGTCTAGCAGTAATATGGAGTATAAAATATTTTCGATGCTACTACCTCTATGGAAGAAAATTCACTATAATCACGGACCATAGAGCCCTTTTATGGTTATTAAATGTCAAGGACCCAAATCACAGACTTACAAGATGGACTTTTGCCCTAGCACCCTACGACTACGAAATAATCCATAAACCAGGAAGACAGAACGGACACGCCGACGCATTGTCAAGAAACCCAATTGAAATTCGAGCGATAACGATGGAATCCAATTACGAACCCATATGGGACAGAAGTGAAATATTAAGAAATCAGAAAGAAGACCCAGTAGTACAAACTTTAAAAACAAAGGACCAGTTCATGGACGACTACGATGGACTAGTATATAAGAAGAAAGAAGGAAGTAGAACAGATCAGTTAGTAGCCCCAGAGAAAATAAAGCCCAACATTTTAAGAGCATACCATGAAGCCCCCACAGCAGGACATCCTGGACCTGAGAAGACACTGCAGATGATAAAACAAGTGTTTTATTGGCCATGTATGAAGGATGACGTAGAAAACTTTGTCAAAAGATGTTTATCTTGCAACCTAAGAAAAACATCACCCCATATGAAACCAGCCCCTTTCCAGAAGTTTCAAGAAGTCACAAGACCTTTCCAGAGGACAGCGATGGACATCGTAGGACCTCTTCCAACCTCTTCAACCGGCTCTAAATACGTGCTGACGTATATAGACCACTTCTCTAAATGGTTAGAAGCCTTCCCGATCCCGGACCAAACAGCTGCAACCGTAGCCCGAGTATTTTCAGAAAAAATAATCAGTTGACATGGAGCCCCTGAACAACTTTTGACCGATCAAGGGAAAAACTTCACTTCAGAATTGTTCCAAGAAGTTTGCAAGATTTTTCATATAAAGAAGCTCCAGACAACGCCCTATCACCCAATTGGAAATGGATTATTGGAAAGAGTACATCGGACCATCAAAGACATGCTATCCCACTTTATCAGGGAAGATCAACGAGATTGGGACCAATGATCCATAGCAGTACCGGAGAAACACCCTATTTCCTAATCCATGGGCGAGATATGAACCTACCAGCAGAAGACTTACTCACTTCAGGCAGAGATCGTTATGACATAAGTGAAAATTACGCAAGCGAACTCATGAAGAGAATGGAAGTCACATACCAAGAAGTTAACCGAAGATTGAGGGAAGCAGCCGAATACCAGAATAAAAGGCAGTCCACAAAATCCGCAGAGAAGAAATTGGAAATTGGAGATTTAGTATTAATGAAAAACGTCATCACAACCACAGGAAGATCGAAAAAGCTACAGATGAGATGGAAATGAACTTTTCGAGTAATCAGTAAACCTACCCCCGTAAATTACGTCATCCAGCCATTAAATAAGAAGAATCAAGTTAGAGTCCACAGCAATTTACTAAAGAAGTACATGTCGCCAGCAGCAGGAAGTCCTCACGTCAAAAACTTACCCTCGCCGATGTCGAAAGAAGATGAAAAAGAAGATCAAGAAAAAGAAGAAGAAGAAGCGTCCAAAGAAGGAACCAAAAATTTAGAGACCGACGAAGTAGTATTACACGTAGATCAAGAAGAAGAAGAAACCGAAGAAGAAGAGACCGAAGAAGAAGAAACCGAAGGAGAAGAAGAACAAGAAGAAACTGAACAAGAAATTGAAGAAGAAGAAGTCTATGAGGATGCAGAACCGCACCCCCATACACGCAGTCGTGGTCCGGCCCCAGAGCAGCCGTGGGTCCTTCCCAAAAGAATTTATTTATTTATTTATTAAGTACAATATACCCTGCGAGCTGGGCTCTTTAATAGGGCTTAACATGTAATGTTTACAACTTTTATTTTACAATTTTTACAAAAAAAAAATTACTATTTTTACAAACAGAAAAAAAAATATTAATTTATATATTTATAGTTTTTATAGTAAAATGGCGAGTGCTGGGAAAAGTGAAATGAGAAAAAAAATAATACTATAATAATAATATTGAAAATATATACGCAAATAAATTATTGTGATTTTTTTTTTAAATTATAAATTTAAGATTTATCATAACTGAGCTTTTAATTTTTAATTTAAATCTTTTAATTTCTAATTTTTTTGAAGCATCAACTAGGTCATTATAAAATTTGGAAGCATTGTATTTAAAGGAGTTTAGCCCAAACTTATATGTTTGAAACTTGTCGTAAAATAGATTATTGCGATTTCTTGTAACATATGAATGAATGTTATGATTTTGTAGGAAGTGAATATTAGATATTAATGCTTTATTAATTATTTTATGCATATAAATTGTTGCCTCATATTCGAAGATTTTATGCATAGGGATGATATTAAGTGATTTATACATAAAATTTTTCTGAGAGCCAAGACTCTGTAATTACTATTGCGTGTATTGTATAGGGTACTGATGATAATATGTCGACAACTTCTTCAAACCTATATTTTTTCTTAAGACTTCGGGCGTTTAAGTACCAAATATTTATATTGTGTTTTGATATATCTGCTTCAAATATTGATGGTATATTAAATTCATTTATATTACTCATTAATTAATGCTTGTAAGTCTTCCGAACATCTTACGTTTATTTTCTCCGATGTGTCCGTTTTTCGTACGAATATTTTTCCATATGATACCCATACATACTTAATATATTTTTTCTTCTTTAAATCTCTAGCTTCCTTCAATAAATAGTTATTATATTCTGTTAATCTTTCGTTTATGTATATAAGGTTCTTTTTATCTGTGGAATTTTTATTTATTTCCCTTTTCAGGTTGCCTTTGTTCGCGATAATTTCATTACGTTTATGGTTGTTTACAAACTCTACGATAATTTTTCCGTGTATTGCTGCGTTATTTTTCTTTGCCCTGTAACACCTAGAAATATCCTCGTTTTTAACCTGGCATCCTATCTTGTTTGAAATTTTTTTAATCAGTTCATTGACATCTTCATTTTGTTTTTGGTCAATGCCGTGGAACTCCAATTGATTTGATAAACTTTTTTGCTCGATATCGTTCGTTCTTTGTATACACTCTTTTTTTACCTTGTTTATTTCAGATTGTAATTCGGTACATTTCCTTTCCAGTTCATCTATGGTTTTAAATTTTTGTTGACATAGTTCTAGTTGTTCGGACATTGTGTTTATTTTTTCTAGTAGCTGTGTTTGGTTTTGCAGGATTAGGTTGATCTTATCTTCCATTGATAAGGTAGGTTCCTTACTTTTTTCGCACTGAGAACATATCCAAGATTTTAAGGACTTATTCTCGCTCATTGCACGGTAATTTTCCTTACTTAATTTAGTACATGATCTATGAAAATCTACGTGACATTTTAAACAATTTAAACATTTGTCGTTTCTGCTTATTTTCACTTTACATTTCGCACATGAAACACCGCGTGATTCACTATGGGACGCCATTTTATGGACACTAACCTACCCCAACCCTTCCCCAAAACCAGACGAAAGAAGAAAATCCATTCAACCCTTGTTGTTATAGATACCGACGCCGAATTCATAGCCACCCTTGAGGGAATGTACATGATGAGAAGAAAGATCCCGTATACCGTTCTGGTTACCTCCTTCGTAAACTTTATGGACGACACGACACCAAGGACAGCATTCCAGGCAGACACCCTGGTATGGATGTATACGAGATTTGACCCCAGAATGAGAATTGCTGGACACTTTCTACAACACCAGACGGTGATCGAAATCTTAACCGACTTCGTTTACCAACATGACTCGGCTTATGAATCCACATCCGAATAACCCTAATGAAAATTCCTAACCCTAATGAAAATTCCTAACCGTAATGAAAAGTCCAGAATTCAAGTAATAAAATTTTCTTTCCGTTTTTCCAGACTTAAGCCTAATTATCCTAGCCGTCCTAGCAACCCCTACATTAACCCAATTCACGCAAGACCTGTCCCAAGGAGTCCTGTTCCTCAAAGAAGCAAAAGTAACATTGACAGACGAAAAATGGACATTGGCAGTGGATATTGATTTTAACGACTACCTCAACATTGCCTACGCAGTCCAGGAGAAGACAACACAATTAGTAGAAATCAGCAGAAAAGTAGCCACTCAATTGGAGGGATATTACTTAGAATATACTAAAGAAGAAGAAGCAGTCCTGAAAAAGAGAATTTCCAGAATAATAAAATCCGTAAATGGAATCCTAGAAACGTCACCTCATGAACGTACGAAAAGAGGCCTTGTCGACGTTGGAGGTTCCGCCTTAAAGTTTTTGTTTGGAACCCCAGACAGCAATGACTTATTAAATATTCAAGAAAACTTAGCAGCCATTTCAAAAACCAATACTGAATTAGTACACGTAGCCAAAGTTCAAGCCAGCATGATAAATATCACCTATAATTCAATGAAAGAAAACGCCATAGCAATCCAAGAAGTCGTCGAAGCAACTCACCTGTTGAGAGGTGAATTGGTGAAAATTCAAGAACAAGTGAGGCAGCATCACGATAGCGTTCTAAGAGTTATGAATGCACACTTCAATGTAAATTCAAATTTCAAAACACTAACCTCAATTATCCATGGAATGGAAGCCGAATTAAATACAATAATGTTAGCACTGGATCGAGTTTCCCAAGGAAAATTAAGCAACGCAATTATGCCCCCACAAAAACTACAAGAAGCTCTAAAAGACATCCAGGAACAACTACCATCGAGTTACGCATTTCTACACCCACTCAGATACATAGACATCCACAACTTTTATACCAGCAGCAAATGCACCGCAGGCATGTTTAATGGCTCTATGATGAGGATATTTGTTGAAATACCCATCACCACTCTAGGAAGATCCTTCACCTTGTACCGTATCTCCAAGTTTCCACACTTCGACCCAAAAACTGGAGTTTCAAGTTTTATTAACCCCATGTTCCCCTACCTAGCCGTGACAGATGATGGTCAGTCCTATTACGAAATGGATGGTAGAGAACTTCAACATTGCACTGGTAACAATTGGAAAATTTGCAAACCCATGAGGTCAGTAAAACACCTACCGGAAGGAAGTTGCAACATAGCACTGTTCAAAGGAGACGAAAACATGAAGAAGAAATTTTGCCAACAAAGAATATCAAACCAGCCAACAGCCACATTCATGAGAACCGAAGGTGACAACAAATGGGCCTACAGCGTACCAGGAACCAAGAAAATGGTAGTCAGCTGTCTACGCGTCAATGGCACAACCAAAGACTATGACACATCAGCCATACATACCATTCAAAATACCGGCATCTTATCAATCGAGAAAAATTGTTATGCGAAAATAGAGGGACACACCCTTCTACCCCATAGTGAAGAAATCATCCCTATCCACACCACAGCAGATAAATTCAACGTACCAGGTTTAGTTACGGAACGTAATTTCAGTCAAACCGCAACCCAATCACCAGTAATCAGTAAAGTTTTGGAGCACATGAAAAAGAAGAATTTTTCAACAACGGACATAGAAATGGAAAGGATACAAATGATGGCAGACCAACTCCAACAGGCCGAGATCCAGGAGACCAAACAGGATTGGTTGATGGTATCCGGAGGAGCTGGTACCGTACTTATCATACTAGTATTACTAATAATCATTTGCAGACAAAGACAGTTCTTAAGGACGATCGTAATTAACCACGGACACCCCAGAACCAGGACCAGAGGCGAGACCAGACACGAGACCATAGATGAGACCATGAGTGAGATGATCCCATATCCCATAGACCTTAGACCACGACTGGCGAGAATTGTAGAGGAGGAAGAATCCTCTTTATAGGTTAAAATTAATGTATTATTTTTAGGTTTTTTTAAGAAAGCGATACCTTTTGAAAGGTATCTCTTTCTTTGTGAGAAGAGAGCAATGTAATAGGGTGGACCCTAGGGAAAGGTAAAAAGGACATATTCTTAATTTTGGCTAATTTTTATTAAATATAACACAAAAATATTTCACTTATATTTTTGTGCGTAAATTATTTCGAAATTAATTTTTATTTTTCTTATTTCAAAACTCATTAATATCTCGTCAACCGTGAAGGAGCTTATCTTAATTACCAGCATCAAAGCCGGAGCTCATTTTTAGTTTCAATTATATAATTCCTAATTTTACTTAATTTTTAATTTATCAAGAATAAAGGTCAATAAGTTCAGAAAAATACGATACCCGAAATAACGTATTTTTCTGTGACGACAGTTCAGGTTTTGATTCAACCATAAAAACTACCGTCTTTACCGGGAGTGCTAATTTTTGCCTGAGCTTTCGCGAGAACTTTATTGTGCCAAGAAGCCCTTACTTCAGTGTGTCGCCGGCCAGAATATGCCTTGTAAGTCCTAAAACCTTTTATTTTACCTTTTTCTACGGTGCTTGTTTCTGATATTGTTTCTAATAATTGTTTCTTAATTGTCTTGAGTATTTCTAGTTATTTTTATTGTTTTTATTATTTCTATATTATTTTGATTTACTGTTTTTCAGTAGTTTTCCAAGTGGATAAATAGATTTTCCATTTGGTTTACAACTGAGTAAAATATCATTCTAATTGTATTTTATTAGAATAGATTTTACTTATTTTAATATACGAATAAGTATAATTTTTATACTTATTGCGGCGTTGGGCCGTAGGGGTTTTATTTTAAGGGTTAATTGCGCCTAAGCTTGCTCTCGACTCACTAGAATTAGGTTATAGTATAATTACTATATTTTCTTATATGTGTATATTTCTTTTATTGTGTACTATACGCTACTGAGCAATATACCTGTTAATTATTTACCTTTTTGTTTCAATACTTTCTGCATTTCAGGAGTAGTAAAATCTACTTAGGGAACTATAATAAATCCGAGTGATACAAGTTCAATAGTATAATTTCTTACTAGAATTATTGAACTGGTACACTCAGAGAAATAACTATCAGATTTCATAAAATATTTATTAAACTTAAATAACTCTGGTAAACATAGCTTTGAAGTACAGCGGATCCTTTTATTTGATCCTGGTGGCAGCGTTTGTAGTGAGAGGCCAAAGGGGCCTTAAACTATTTTTCAACCCCAAAAAGTGGGGTTTAGTACAATTTGGTGGCACAGCGGTGGGATTGATTCGATTCGGTAGGAGTAATTTAATTTGATTTAATTTAGGGTATAGTTAATGCCCTACGTAAAATTTTCCCTATATTTTTATTTTTTGATTTTTTTTAGCTATTATTTTTATGTGTGTGATTTATTTTTAATAATTTGTGTTTTTGTACTCTAGACTGAAAAATAGTTTTTTTGATTCAGGAATAATTAATTAAATATTTTGGTGCTGTTGTATAATAGATTTTTTTTTGCACGACGGCATCATTTTATTTTTATTTTTGTGTGTTTCTGTATATTTATATTTAGAACAGAAACGCCGAAAATATTTTTTTCAGTAGATTTTCATTTTTCAGTGACGCCAAAAATATTTTAGTCTATTTTTTTTATTTTCCAGAAACGCTATAATTATTTTTAGTACATTTATTTTTATTTTATTTTGCCCAAGAAAAAAAATTGGTTTTTGTTGGTTATTATTTTGTAGCCCGAGAAAGTTTTTTTTTGTGTGTGTTTTTGCCAAATTATTATACACTGTGAAAATTACTGTTATTTAAATATTGCACACTGAGTTTAACGATACCGTCGATTATTTCTAAATTTTCTTGGTATATTTTGTTATTTCTTTCTCTCAGTGAGCAGTGTAAATTTAAAAAAAATTTTTTTTTTTTGAAACAGTTTTTCATTTTTTTTTCACTTCAGTGTATAGGTAAAAATCTTTCTTGGATGTTAACCCTTACCAAGTAATTTTTTTTGGGTCCAGAATAATTTTTCTGCATTTTTACTTTTTATTTTTTAGTAAAATTTTTTTTTCTTAAAAATTTTTTTTTTTTTTGATTTTTTTAAAATTTTTAATTTTAATTTTCCTTTCTCTTTTTTGTGCACTATATAATTTGTATTTTAATATTTAGCTTGATTTAAGCATATATTTTCACGAGGTTCGAAAGGAAACTTAATTTTTTTTTGTTTTTATTTTTGCAGTGTACCAAAGTTTTTCTGATTTTTATTGTTGCAATTTTCGGTTTAATATTCACCGTTTATTCTGAATAAATCACCCCGATTTTTTTTTAGATTTTTTTTTGTGTTTATTTTAGTGCGTTATTTTAGGGACCAATTATTTTATTTTTTTAATTTTTTTTATACTGAACGACCATACCGAATCGGATTTTGTACCGATAAGTGCATGTTTATTGGAGTTTAATATTTTTTATTACACGTTATATTACGAGACAAGCACCATGACAGACCCTAACCCCAACAATCTCCCTACCAACACCACTACCCTTAACCCCCCTAACCCTAATCCTTCCCCTGGCGCAATTGAGGCTATAGACAAATTTAATGGACGTGGAAGTGTCCAAGAATTTATTACGATAATTACCATGACTGGAAAAATGTACGCATGGAGCAACGAGATGTGTGCAAATGTGTGCAGAATGAAACTGCGAGGTCCAGCCCTAGAAGTTATTCAGACGCGGAAGATGACCTAACTTGGAACGATATTCAGAAGATTTTAATCAAGAATTTTTCAACTAAATTGACGCCATTCCAAGCAATGCAAAAATTCCAAACCACATTTCAACTGGCAAACGAATCAATAGCGGACTACGTGCAAAGGATAGACAGGGCCGGACGACACACTATAGAAGTTAAGGAGGGCGAGAAACTGAGCGAAGCAGACATTAAAACGTTGGAGAGGCATAAGCATATCCAATTTTTGAATGGGATGCTCCCATACCTTCGAGAAAAAGTGGTACTAAGAGGGACCAAGGATTACAAGGATGCAACCTTGGTAGCCACAGAAATGGAAGCAGGCCTAAGAACATGGAAGCGACCCGATAGGGCACAAGGAATGAGTTGGGGACCAAGCGACGAATCTCGATACCGACCATCACAGAATACGAGGGGTAATCGGAATTCAGAGACAAGGAAATGTTTCAGGTGCGGTCAAATGGGGCACATACAAGTAAACTGTCCAAAAAACGGGGCAACTGGCTCGTCGCAATGGAGGCAACAGGCGAGCCAGAACCAAAACCAAAACCAGCACCAGTACCAGCACCAGTACCAGAACCAACGCCAGTACCAGCACCAACACAGGCAACAACCACCCAACCAACCCACACAACAATACCGAAGACAGTAAGCGAGGAAAACCGGAGGATCATCGTCGTTTCATATTGTGGAACGGGCTCCCAACAATTAACCACAATATTGGGAAGAATAAATGGAAGTTCAACGGGACTTTTAATCGACAGTGGTGCCTCCGCTTCACTAATAAAGAGGGCATTAGTGAAAGAAGACCAAATCATGGGTAGCGAAAACCGACTAGTGGATGTCCAAGGAAACGACATTCCATATCTAGGGACAACCGAAGTAAATTTACATATTGGTAAGAAGAAATTTAAACAAGAATTTATAGTTGTTTTAGACGAATTTCCACTGGATTATCATGGAGGAATCCTGGGAACCGACTTTTTACAAAAACAGGGTGCCACAATTTCATGGAAAAATGGAGAAGCAATGTTACGGATAAGAGATGAAAAAATTGAACTCAAGAGCGTGGAAGCAGCTGCAGCTGAAATCACGGAAATGGAAAATATCAAGCGGACAAGTTTTAATGTTGTTAATGGAGATAAAGAAGTTTTTAATGGAGATGAAGAAGTTTTTGATGGAGATTATGAGAGTACCGGTACTGATGATGAGAGATGGGGATCCGCAGACGATCATAATTACGTAAGGTTGATACAAGACATATGTATACCTCCACGAAGTATGATTGTAGCTTACGGCGAATGCAAGTATAGCGATGGTAATGATGTCATTATGGAGCCCGTGGAAGTGCACGTCCATGGAATCCTGATCGCTAGGACTTTAGTTCGAGGTCGGCAATTGATCCCGGTTCAGATTATGAACGTAACTGCAGCTCCGTTGGATCTAAAGAAGAATACCGTTATTGGTCAGAGAACCGTCATTGATGGGCGCTTAGAGGCGGGCCGAAACGTGACTTCGGAGGATCAGCCCCAGTCACGACCGTTGAACGGTTACGTCAGAGTGTGCGTATCCGAGGACCGGCACCTACGTCGCGGAGTCGATGCAGTTGATTTTGATGAAGAAGAAAATCGATGGTCTGGAGATGAGCCAGCATCGAGTGATATGTGTAATGTAGAGGAGCTGATCAAAGTGGATCACCTCCAAGGTGAAGTTAAAGAGAGGATCCTAGAGCTTATTCGAGAGTATGAAGATATTTTCCACCACGAAAAAAAGAAGTTGTCCGTAACACAAATGGTTAAACACCGTATTATTACAGAAGAAGTTCCGCCGATTACGAGAAAACCATATAGATGTCCCTATTACCAGAGGGATGTACTGAAAAAGGAGATTAACGAGATGTTAGAAAAAGACATTATACGACCGTCCAACAGCCCTTACAATTTTCCGATTGTAATGGTTGCAAAGAAAACACCAAATGGAGAAAAAGCAGTTCGAATTTGTATAGATTACAGGGAATTGAACAAAATTACCAAAAGAGACTATTTCCCACTACCCTTACTGCAGGATACACTAGACGTACTGGGACAAGCAACATTATTTTCTACACTGGATTTAGCAAGCGGATATTGGCAAGTTGAAATGGACCCTAGAGACATAGAAAAGACAGCATTTTCTACACCAGATGGGCACTACGAATGTCTGAGGATGCCATTTGGATTGGTGAATGCGCCATCAACCTGGCAGAGGCTCATGTACGCTGTTTTAAGTGGACTTACCAACGAACAATGTTTCGTCTACCTGGATGATAGTATTTTCAAAAACATTGGAAGAACACCTAAACCGACTGATAGCAGTTTTCCAGAAACTTAGAGAAGCTAACCTGTCACTGAAGCCGTCAAAGTGCAAGCTACTGCACGAGAAAACCGAATATCTGGGACACATTATTTCCAAGGAAGGAGTAACACCAGATCCAAAGAAGGTCGAAGCAGTCCAGAAATACCCGACACCCAAAAACGCCACTGATATTAGGTCATTTTTGGGACTTGTAGGATTTTATAGAAGATTTATTCCAAACTTTTCACATTCAGCCAAGCCAATGACACAACTGACAGGAAAGAATACCAAGTTTATATGGAACACCGAAACAGAAGCCAGTTTTCAACAACTAAAGAAAAATCTTTGTACCAGCCCAGTCTTGAAGTACCCAAACTTCAAACACCCGTTCATACTTACCACAGACTCTTCCAGTTACGCCATTGGCTCAATATTAAGCCAAAAGATAGATCAACAGAAACACCCAATTGCCTATGCAAGCCGCCTGATGAAACAAGCCGAAAGAAACTATACTACAACAGAGCAAGAGTGTCTAGCAGTAATATGGAGTATAAAATATTTTCGATGCTACCTCTATGGAAGAAAATTCACTATAATCACGGACCATAGAGCCCTTTTATGGTTATTAAATGTCAAGGACCCAAATCACAGACTTACAAGATGGACTTTTGCCCTAGCACCCTACGACTACGAAATAATCCATAAACCAGGAAGACAGAACGGACACGCCGACGCATTGTCAAGAAACCCAATTGAAATTCGAGCGATAACGATGGAATCCAATTACGAACCCATATGGGACAGAAGTGAAATATTAAGAAATCAGAAAGAAGACCCAGTAGTACAAACTTTAAAAACAAAGGACCAGTTCATGGACGACTACGATGGACTAGTATATAAGAAGAAAGAAGGAAGTAGAACAGATCAGTTAGTAGCCCCAGAGAAAATGAAGCCCAACATTTTAAGAGCATACCATGAAGCCCCCACAGCAGGACATCCTGGACCTGAGAAGACACTGCAGATGATAAAACAAGTGTTTTATTGGCCATGTATGAAGGATGACGTAGAAAACTTTGTCAAAAGATGTTTATCTTGCAACCTAAGAAAAACATCACCCCATATGAAACCAGCCCCTTTCCAGAAGTTTCAAGAAGTCACCAGACCTTTCCAGAGGACAGCGATGGACATCGTAGGACCTCTTCCAACCTCTTCAACCTGCTCTAAATACGTGCTGACGTATATAGACCACTTCTCTAAATGGTTAGAAGCATTTCCGATCCCGGACCAAACAGCTGCAACCGTAGCCCGGGTATTTTCAGAAAAAATAATCACTTGACATGGAGCCCCTGAACAACTTTTGACCGATCAAGGGAAAAACTTCACTTCAGAATTGTTCCAAGAAGTTTGCAAGATTTTTCATATAAAGAAGCTCCAGACAACGCCCTATCACCCAAGTGGAAATGGATGATTGGAAAGAGTACATCGGACCATCAAAGACATGCTATCCCACTTTATCAGGGAAGATCAACGAGATTGGGACCAATGGTTACCTTACATCACCATGGCATACCGGAACATGATCCATAGCAGTACCGGAGAAACACCCTATTTCCTAATCCATGGGCGAGATATGAACCTACCAGCAGAAGACTTACTCACTTCAGGCAGAGATCGTTATGACATAAGTGAAAATTACGCAAGCGAACTCATGAAGAGAATGGAAGTCACATACCAAGAAGTTAACCGAAGATTGAGGGAAGCAGCCGAATACCAGAATAAAAGGCAGTCCACAAAATCCGCAGAGAAGAAATTGGAAATTGGAGATTTAGTATTAATGAAAAACGTCATCACAACCACAGGAAGATCGAAAAAGCTACAGATGAGATGGAAAGGACCTTTTCGAGTAATCAGTAAACCTACCCCCGTAAATTACGTCATCCAGCCATTAAATAAGAAGAATCAAGTTAGAGTCCACAGCAATTTACTAAAGAAGTACATGTCGCCAGCAGCAGGAAGTCCTCACGTCAAAAACTTACCCTCGCCGATGTCGAAAGAAGATGAAAAAGAAGAAGATCAAGAAAAAGAAGAAGAAGCGTCCAAAGAAGGAACCAAAAATTTAGAGACCGACGAAGTAGTATTACACGTAGATCAAGAAGAATAAGAAACCGAAGAAGAAGAGACCGAAGAAGAAGAAACCGAAGGAGAAGAAGAACAAGAAGAAACTGAACAAGAAATTGAAGAAGAAGAAGTCTATGAGGATGCAGAACCGCACCCCCATACACGCAGTCGTGGTCCGGCCCCAGAGCAGCCGTGGGTCCTTCCCAAAAGAATTTATTTATTTATTTATTAAGTACAATATACCCTGCGAGCTGGGCCCTTTAATAGGGCTTAACATGTAATGTTTACAATTTTTATTTTACAATTTTTACAAATAAAAAAAAAAATACTATTTTTACAAACAGAAAAAAAAATATTAATTTATATATTTATAGTTTTTATAGTAAAATGGCGAGTGCTGGGAAAAGTGAAATGAGAAAAAAAATAATACTATAATAATAATATTGAAAATATATACGCAAATAAATTATTGTGATTTTTTTTTAAATTATAAATTTAAAATAAAGATTTATCATAACTGAGCTTTTAATTTTTAATTTAAATCTTTTAATTTCTAATTTTTTTGAAGCATCATCTAGGTCATTATAAAATTTGGAAGCATTGTATTTAAAGGAGTTTAGCCCAAACTTATATGTTTGAAACTTGTAACATAGATTATTGCGATTTCTTGTAACATATGAATGAATGTTATGATTTTGTAGGAAGTGAATATTAGATATTAATGCTTTATTAATTATTTTATGCATATAAATTGTTGCCTCATATTCGAAGATTTTATGCATAGGGATGATATTAAGTGATTTATACATAAAATTTTTCTGAGAGCCAAGACTCTGTAATTACTATTGCGTGTATTGTATAGGGTACTGATGATAATATGTCGACAACTTCTTCAAACCTATATTTTTTCTTAAGACTTCGGGCGTTTAAGTACCAAATATTTATATTGTGTTTTGATATATCTGCTTCAAATATTGATGGTATATTAAATTCATTTATATTACTCATTAATTAATGCTTGTAAGTCTTCCGAACATCTTACGTTTATTTTCTCCGATGTGTCCGTTTTTCGTACGAATATTTTTCCATATGATACCCATACATACTTAATATATTTTTTCTTCTTTAAATCTTGTAACGACATAAATCGTCACTTTGTAATATAGCAAGGGTTAATTAAACTATTCGTTTACTTACGTTATAATTTATGTTTATTTTGTATATAAATAGTTACGTACGTACAGAACTATTTTGTATCTGGGACTATTTTGTAGCAGGAACTGAATTCTAACCATATGAGTCTCTATTCCATAGTTCTACCTGAAAATAACATAAAGAAAACATAATTAGAATATGATTTTTAATAATAAAGAATCATATGACTTATTTCTCTATAGTGCATTTGTCTATGGACTTACCTGGTTTTTATATGTTTCAGAGTCTATTGAGGGTTGGATTTCACTGGCTTTCATCTGTAGCTTGTTTCTCCTGGAAAGTTTCGTATGATTATTTCTTCGGGATAATCCAGAATTTGTTGAAAATAGTTTGCTGGAACTGCTCACTTAGATTCAGTATTTTGTTTATACTTAGTTCACAGGACACTTAGTATTCTGTTCGTATTTTTATTAGTTTTGCTGATAAACAATAAGTATTGTTTATATTTGTTTCTTAGAGTAATATTTTGAGGTTAGATATCACTAATACGGATTTATTAGGAAATAGTCTTTTTGGTTATTATCTTTGATGTAGTTTCAGTTACCTTTATTAGGAATCCTATACGGTAAAACTGTAGTTGATAATGACTTGCATAGATGTCGCTAATAGTTCAGAAATAGGATTTTATTTACCTGAAGGGTTCATACCGGTTGATAAGGTCGATTTTCGCTCTTTCTTGATGAACTCTGTACAATGGTGGTGTCATTTTGACGAGTGTTTATTTTCTGTAATCATCGAAGTAATCCTTCATGTATTTTTATTTAAAGTTAGTGAAAATGAATATTTAAACAATGCGGAAGATATTATAACTGATATTTTCTACAATTATGCATTTATAACGTTTCGATGGACATCGAAGACTTAGAATGACATCACCATTAATTAAGCACAATCACTAGACCATTAATTACTCACCATTTCTATACCATTAATATGGAATTACATTAATTTAAGTTGAAGTTTATTTTGGTATATTTGATATACAAGTTCTCCGCATGGAGTGATGTTCTGTTGGAACATGGTTCTGTATTTTTCGGCATAGATAAATTCTATATGACCGTCTAGCAGACAATTTTATATTGGACATAATTTTCAAAAGCATATTTAATCCCGGACAACATTTTCAATCGTACATTTTATCCTGGAAGATAATTTTTCCAAAGTAGATGGGACAGCCTATATTTTTTTTCTTTCATTTGAGAAATGAATTCATCAGCATAGGGGAGACTTGCACAGATGGAGACGATGGAATTCATACCTCATGGATTTTGCAGAAACCAGCTAAGTACACATTCTGAAAACTTTTGAAAGCAATATTTCATATTTTTAAATTCTTTTATTTCAATATTCTTATAACTGTAAACTTTATCAGATCTGATATAGTATTGATTAATACTATATGCCCTTCTGGCTTTTGTTCATTTTTAGGTACTTATTTTTTCTAAAACATTTAATCTCATTTATTAATTATTAAATATCATACTTTTGATTAAATGATTTCTAATTTAAGCATGACTTTTATACACTGCAAGAAATGATTGTTGTTTACATACATTTCTTGGTGCTTGCTGAACTTCATGTTTTCTTTATACATTTAAGTCGAATGATTTCTGAATTTAGTAATTTTTATTAAGATTTCTTTAATTATATCTTAATATAATTACACATATTTTTTATATATATTAATACATTACTTGATGTGCTTTCATTAAGTTTATTTATAATAAATTTCTCAAATGAATTATCTTATTTTATTTAGGGGTTATATTTTCTCAAACTGAAAAGCTTAAGTATTTACACTAGGTTGTTACTTACCTAAAGGAGTAAAAGCTAAAGTAACTGGCGCCCCTAACAACATTAATCAATTCTTTCTATTTTTCCCTTGCCCATACCCATTGCTCCGCTGTCAAAACTAGCCGTTGGCAGTGAACGTATTAATTACGGAACAATCTCTAGCTTCCTTCAATAAATAGTTATTATATTCTGTTAATCTTTCGTTTATGTATATAAGGTTCTTTTTATCTGTGGAATTTTTATTTATTTCCCTTTTCAGGTTGCCTTTGTTCGCGATAATTTCATTACGTTTATGGTTGTTTACAAACTCTACGATAATTTTTCCGTGTATTGCTGCGTTATTTTTCTTTGCCCTGTAACACCTAGAAATATCCTCGTTTTTAACCTGGCATCCTATCTTGTTTGAATTTTTTTTAATCAGTTCATTGACATCTTCATTTTGTTTTTGGTCAATGCCGTGGAACTCCAATTGATTTGATAAACTTTTTTGCTCGATATCGTTCGTTCTTTGTATACACTCTTTTTTTACCTTGTTTATTTCAGATTGTAATTCGGTAAATTTCCTTTCCAGTTCATCTATGGTTTTAAATTTTTGTTGACATAGTTCTAGTTGTTCGGACATTGTGTTTATTTTTTCTAGTAGCTGTGTTTGGTTTTGCAGGATTAGGTTGATCTTATCTTCCATTGATAAGGTAGGTTCCTTACTTTTTTCGCACTGAGAACATATCCAAGATTTTAAGGACTTATTCTCGCTCATTGCACGGTAATTTTCCTCACTTAATTTAGTACATGATCTATGAAAATCTACGTGACATTTTAAACAATTTAAACATTTGTCGTTTCTGCTTATTTTCACTTTACATTTCGCACATGAAACACCGCGTGATTCACTATGGGACGCCATTTTATGGACTCTAACCTACCCCAACCCTTCCCCAAAACCAGACGAAAGAAGAAAATCCATTCAACCCTTGTTGTTATAGATACCGACGCCGAATTCATAGCCACCCTTGAGGGAATGTACATGATGAGAAGAAAGATCCCGTATACCGTTCTGGTTACCTCCTTCGTAAACTTTATGGACGACACGACACCAAGGACAGCATTCCAGGCAGACACCCTGGTATGGATGTATACGAGATTTGACCCCAGAATGAGAATTGCTGGACACTTTCTACAACACCAGACGGTGATCGAAATCTTAACCGACTTCGTTTACCAACATGACTCGGCTTATGAATCCACATCCGAATAACCCTAATGAAAATTCCTAACCCTAATGAAAATTCCTAACCGTAATGAAAAGTCCAGAATTCAAGTAATAAAATTTTCTTTCCGTTTTTCCAGACTTAAGTCTAATTATCCTAGCCGTCCTAGCAACCCCTACATTAACCCAATTCACGCAAGACCTGTCCCAAGGAGTCCTGTTCCTCAAAGAAGCAAAAGTAACATTGACAGACGAAAAATGGACATTGGCAGTGGATATTGATTTTAACGACTACCTCAACATTGCCTACGCAGTCCAGGAGAAGACAACACAATTAGTAGAAATCAGCAGAAAAGTAGCCACTCAATTGGAGGGATATTACTTAGAATATACTAAAGAAGAAGAAGAAGCAGTCCTGAAAAAGAGAATTTCCAGAATAATAAAATCCGTAAATGGAATCCTAGAAACGTCACTTCATGAACGTACGAAAAGAGGCCTTGTCGACGTTGGAGGTTCCGCCTTAAAGTTTTTGTTTGGAACCCCAGACAGCAATGACTTATTAAATATTCAAGAAAACTTAGCAGCTATTTCAAAAACCAATACTGAATTAGTACACGTAGCCAAAGTTCAAGCCAGCATGATAAATATCACCTATAATTCAATGAAAGAAAACGCCATAGCAATCCAAGAAGTCGTCGAAGCAACTCACCTGTTGAGAGGTGAATTGGTGAAAATTCAAGAACAAGTGAGGCAGCATCACGATAGCGTTCTAAGAGTTATGAATGCAGACTTCAATGTAAATTCAAATTTCAAAACACTAACCTCAATTATCCATGGAATGGAAGCCGAATTAAATACAATAATGTTAGCACTGGATCGAGTTTCCCAAGGAAAATTAAGCAACGCAATTATGCCCCCACAAAAACTACAAGAAGCTCTAAAAGACATCCAGGAACAACTACCATCGAGTTACGCATTTCTACACCCACTCAGATACATAGACATCCACAACTTTTATACCAGCAGCAAATGCACCGCAGGCATGTTTAATGGCTCTATGATGAGGATATTTGTTGAAATACCCATCACCACTCTAGGAAGATCCTTCACCTTGTACCGTATCTCCAAGTTTCCACACTTCGACCCAAAAACTGGAGTTTCAAGTTTTATTAACCCCATGTTCCCCTACCTAGCCGTGACAGATGATGGTCAGTCCTATTACGAAATGGATGGTAGAGAACTTCAACATTGCACTGGTAACAATTGGAAAATTTGCAAACCCATGAGGTCAGTAAAACACCTACCGGAAGGAAGTTGCAACATAGCACTGTTCAAAGGAGACGAAAACATGAAGAAGAAATTTTGCCAACAAAGAATATCAAACCAGCCAACAGCCACATTCATGAGAACCGAAGGTGACAACAAATGGGCCTATAGCGTACCAGGAACCAAGAAAATGGTAGTCAGCTGTCTACGCGTCAATGGCACAACCAAAGACTATGACACATCAGCCATACATACCATTCAAAATACCGGCATCTTATCAATCGAGAAAAATTGTTATGCGAAAATAGAGGGACACACCCTTCTACCCCATAGTGAAGAAATCATCCCTATCCACACCACAGCAGATAAATTCAACGTACCAGGTTTAGTTACGGAACTTAATTTCAGTCAAACCGCAACCCAATCACCAGTAATCAGTAAAGTTTTGGAGCACATGAAAAAGAAGAATTTTTCAACAACGGACATAGAAATGGAAAGGATACAAATGATGGCAGACCAACTCCAACAGGCCGAGATCCAGGAGACCAAACAGGATTGGTTGATGGTATCCGGAGGAGCTGGTACCGTACTTATCATACTAGTATTACTAATAATCATTTGCAGACAAAGACAGTTCTTAAGGACGATCGTAATTAACCACGGACACCCCAGAACCAGGACCAGAGGCGAGACCAGAGGCGAGACCAGACACGAGACCATAGATGAGACCATGAGTGAGATGATCCCATATCCCATAGACCTTAGACCACGACTGGCGAGAATTGTAGAGGAGGAAGAATCCTCTTTATAGGTTAAAATTAATGTATTATTTTTAGGTTTTTTTAAGAAAGCGATACCTTTTGAAAGGTATCTCTTTCTTTGTGAGTAGAGAGCAATGTAATAGGGTGGACCCTAGGGAAAGGTAAAAAGGACATATTCTTAATTTTGGCTAATTTTTATTAAATATAACACAAAAATATTTCACTTATATTTTTGTGCGTAAATTATTTCGAAATTAATTTTTATTTTTCTTATTTCAAAACTCATTAATATCTCGTCAACCGTGAAGGAGCTTATCTTAATTACCAGCATCAAAGCCGGAGCTCATATTTAGTTTCAATTATATAATTCCTAATTTTACTTAATTTTTAATTTATCAAGAATAAAGGTCAATAAGTTCAGAAAAATACGATACCCGAAATAACGTATTTTTCTGTGACGACAGTTCAGGTTTTGATTCAACCATAAAAACTACCGTCTTTACCGGGAGTGCTAATTTTTGCCTCAGCTTTCGCGAGAACTTTATAGTGCCAAGAAGCCCTTACTTCAGTGTGTCGCCGGCCAGAATATGCCTTGTAAGTCCTAAAACCTTTTATTTTACCTTTTTCTACGGTGCTTGTTTCTGATATTGTTTCTTAATTGTCTTGAGTATTTCTAGTTATTTTTATTGTTTTTATTATTTCTATATTATTTTGATTTACTGTTTTTCAGTAGTTTTCCAAGTGGATAAATAGATTTTCCATTTGGTTTACAATTGAGTAAAATATCATTCTAATTGTATTTTATTAGAATAGATTTTACTTATTTTAATATACGAATAAGTATAATTTTTATACTTATTGCGGCGTTGGGCCGTAGGGGTTTTATTTTAAGGGTTAATTGCGCCTAAGCTTGCTCTCGACTCACTAGAATTAGGTTATAGTATAATTACTATATTTTCTTATATGTGTATATTTCTTTTATTGTGTACTATACGCTACTGAACAATATACCTGTTAATTATTTACCTTTTTGTTTCAATACTCTGCATTTCAGGAGTAGTAAAATCTACTTAGGGAACTATAATAAATCCGAGTGATACAAGTTCAATAGTATAATTTCTTACTAGAATTATTGAACTGGTACACTCAGAGAAATAACTATCAGATTTCATAAAATATTTATTAAACTTAAATAACTCTGGTAAACATAGCTTTGAAGTACAGCGGATCCTTTTATTTGATCCTGGTGGCAGGGTTTGTAGTGAGAGGCCAAAGCGGCCTTAAACTATTTTTCAACCCCAAAAAGTGGGGTTTAGTACATTAATATTTTATGAAATACTATTAGAGCTGCTAATATTGTTTGAGGATGCAGTGTTTGACCTGCTGAACACATTTTATAAAGATTCGAGTTTAAACTTCAAACTTAATTTTTTAAACCTAGTTTTTTTTAACTAAAATTTCTCAAACTATAGTTTTCAAGTAGGATTATTTTTATTTAAAAAAAAATATGAATATCAAGGCTTTTAAATTTTATAAAATTTCAAATACTAGGGCTGGTTTTATACGAATTTTATCGATATTTGCATTATTTTAGGGTTTTAGGGCCCTAATAGTACCACTTAGGGTTCTATATAAATTTTCACTCCAAGGGCGTTCTAACCATGACAAATAAAAGAGATTCAGTAAATTTTTTTTTTGACCGCCCTACTGCAGCATTTATTGCTGCGCTCAGGCGTTTCGCGGGACGCCGAGGCACACACATATGAACACAGATTGTGGAACCAATTCTGTTGGCGCGCTAACAATATCTTGCAAGTTTATTTACGAGATGCAGCGGAACAAACGCAAATCCAGTGGCATTTTAATCCCCCTTCAACCCACATATGATTGAATTATGGAACATTTAATCAGATCCATAAAAGATTTTCTCCTCTGGACTATTGGAACCCAAATTTTGACTTTCGAAGAGTTGTCTACTCTATTTGTGCAAATAGAAGCATCTCTAAATTCCCGACCTTTGTGCCCTGTCAGCGCAAGTCCCACTGACTAATCGATACTGACAGCCGCACAGTTTCTGACCTTGGAACCTATCAATACGGTACCTGATCCAGAACTTACGGAGATACTTAGTAATTGTCTTTCACGGTGGCAATTGCTCCAACGGGTGCACCAATCCTTTTGGAAAAGGTGCCTTTCTGAGTATTTGCACACACTAAAACAGCGTGTAAAATGACTGAGTAAAGGATATAGGTGCTATAGTCCTAATAAAGGAAGACAACATTATCCCTTTAAAATGGGATCTTGGTCGGATAGTAGAAACTCATCCCGTCGGTACGCACTATTTCAGGCGTCTTTAGGAGACCCTTAGTTAAGCTTTTCCCTTTTCCAGGGACTGCCTAATATTTCTAATATTTGGTTATCTTTCTAATTTGGTTAATTTATTTTAGTGGGTTATATATTTTTTTTATTTAGTCTTACTTTTCTTTCTAATAGTATGATATGTATTCGTAGCTTAATGGCTATTTTTCTCCGGTCTTTTAAGTGCTGCCACCTATGAAGAAGATACTACAAGATAGACTATATACAGTAAACAGAGATCACGGGTATACAACACGCGCTTACCGCATCCTTGCTTAACGCTTTTATGTAATACCGCAACATAAAGTTCTTTTTTCTACTCTCTCGCATCCAGCAGGGCACAATGACTAGAAGTCCAGATAGACGGAAGAAATGTCATCACCCATTTACCAGTAAGTGCCGCTTTGCTTACCGCTTCCCACACTGTCTGTCTGTCATTCTATCTGACTTTGGACTTTCACTTGACCCAATTTACAAAAAATCTTTTCTTTAAAAAATTTACCGGGAAGAATTTTTTCAAAAAATAGTTTCCCAAAAAAAAAATCCGCTAAAAAATTCCGGAAAAAAAAACCGGTAAAACATTTTCTTTAACAAAGCGGGATTTTTTTTATTTCGTTTGCATAGCTATAGCGAAGCTGACACCGTGACGTCCTAGTGTAGCGTTTGTACGGTTACAGGTGATATTTTAGGTTATATTGTTCATTTAAATAACAACAAGCATGGTTAATACTCTCTTTTATTGTTTAAGTATACACATTCAATGTCACATAGGAAACCTATACTTCATTTGGTTATGTTCACCGATACACAAATTTCATCACCATATGTTTTTGCCAGGGTAGGGTAGACCGGGGACAATTGAAACAGGGGACAGTTGAAACGACCGCCATATTCTAAAAATTTCGAGGCCTAAATCACGCGGACATGTATCAAACAAAGCGCCTTTAGATGCCGCATGTAGCAATCAGTCGGTCACTGACATCAGTTGAGTGTGGATGTGCGCGCTCCCGATAACGTGTTTTTGCCCTATAAAAGTAAACTTTTCCAGTGATCAAACAAATGTAACACAAGAAATACGAAAGTAATTATCTAGTTTCCACTATTTTAATTAGTTTTTTTGGTATATCTCCTTTAGTCGGAGCAGTTTAAATTATATCTGCAATTTATACAGACACTCCCGAGAAAAAAGCTATTCAAGAAGAGCATGAAACCAAAAAGAATAAGCAAGGAGAATATGAAGCGAAAAAGAAAAAGCAAGTTAAGAGAAAACTTACCGAGTTAAAAAGTAAACTGAAAGAAGTTCGACAGCCCATTAAACCCAAAGTACCCCAGAACAATCAGACACAGAGCAGCAGCGACGAAGATGATTGTTATTGTCTAGTTTGCCTAGAACCATATGGCAGAAGTCGTTCTGGAGAGAAATGGGTTCGGTGCATTGAATGTCAGCATTGGTCACACGAGGAATGCACTCGACAAGAAGATTTTTATATCTGTCATAATTGCTTGTCAGAGTAAATGTTTTTTACGGTCGGTTTTTATGTATTTTGTATTTGTTTTTGTATGATTTTCAGTATTATTATTTTAAATTTTGCACTAGAGTAAAAATTTGTTTAAACTAAATTCTGTTTCAATTGTCCCAGGTATATGATTCAATTGTCCCCGGCACGGGGACGATTGAAACAGTTTGACAAGGTCAACATTTTTTTAAATATCTTATTTAAATATCATTAAGGGTTAACGATATTATATAAACAAAACCCCGATTGAATATACTCCCTATAACTCACTTTGTAATTTAGAAATTTGCGATACCCGCGAAGAAAAAAAACAAAAAGAAAAAATGTTTCAATTGTCCCCGGTCTACCCTATTATATCTTTTGTCCACACTAGTATCTTAATGAATTGTTTATTACCTCTCAGGTTACTCGTTTTTTTGGTTTCTTAGTGTTATTAACATTCCAATGAATCCATAAACCTTTGTTTACAAATGTATTTGAAGTTATCACATAATGTCTAACCTAAAACATAGAAATATACTTTAATATATTGTTCTAATTATATAACTAATTTTGCTTGTTGTTGTAAAATATTATTATAAAATTATTATATGATTAGTTTTACTTACAAATTTAAGGCAGAATGCATATTTTCATTTTCACGGCTGTTTCGTTTTAGAAATGTCAAATTACAAATGGTGTAAGTAGCGACATCTATGCAACGAAAGTTCAACTTCTTTAAGATCAATAAATCGCTTTTCACGATTCAAACTATTATAGAATATTATTCTATTTGTTTATACATAACTAAATATTGTTTATACACTAATAGTACTTATTTTAATTAGCCATTATTATTTATATTATAATTTATAATTCTATTTAGCTTACAATAATCGATGTAGGAGTCGATAGTTCGATGCAACATTAGCGTAGTGTGCATCTATCTAAGACATACGTGGCAATACATATTCCTGCCTTTGTTGCTCTCACTGTGATTGTATTTCACTTATTCGTTATGTGGGTTACTCAATTCCCATAATTCTTCTACTTCTACTTCCTGTTTCGCTGTGACATTAATTAGGTCGCAATGTTAAATCTTTAAACATCCATTATGTTTAGTAATATAATCACATAGTTTGTGCTCATCCATGGTTATTAAGGTGCGTAGGATCTTTTACAATAGTTATTTTGATCAGTTTGACCGATGGTCTCTATTTTTGTAGATTTTGTCGGCACACATAGTCATATGTGGTTCCAAGAATTCATCATGAATGTCACGTTATCAGCTGTTCTCGCACAATGAGGTATGTCTATTTATTTAATTACTTTTGGTCTATTTCGCGTTTTGGTGGAATTGTTTGTTAATTCCAGGTTTTGTCCTATTTCTAGGCGCTGTTGGAACCACAATCCAGTAGATTAGATGCCACAGTTTGGACCACTAAATCAATACCACTAAAGTTTTGTTAGAATTGCACTTTTAACGTTCCACTTTCATTTCAACTATAGAAGTCTGCTAGGCTTATATGTTACATATAATATAAACAGTTACGTACATGGGTATGTCCAGATCTAAAAAAGTTTACTCCAGGTATCCAGTTTCCTGAATAAATTCATGGGAATAATCCAAAAATCCAGCTTCATGAGTATTGGCATGAATATACTTCCAGAATCCAGTGTTACCTATAGTTTCCAAGAGATGCCCTAGATATACTGAGATGGAACCAACATGATTCCACATTATAGGACTATGTAAGATTATTAATTTTTATTTAATATGCGTATTTCATTTTTCATGATTGAAATGTTACTATGTTGTAAACCGAGATAGCTATCGAAGGTATCATATACATAAATTTTGATAAACACAAACTTAAAAAGGAATTTTAAATATTAATCGGAATATGATGAATCATGATGATTCCAACTTTGTTGCTTATTTTTTTTATATAAACAATAAATGTGTACATAGTATTATCTAAATATCATTTTATTCGTTATCATATATATACTGTATATATACAGAGCGGTCCAAAAGTCACCCCCCCCCCTCCTATCTTATAAACCAATTGAGATATCGACTTTAAATTTGGAACTTTTAAATAAGACAAACTATCTTTTAGCATATATTTAATACTTTCAGCTCTTAAAATGTGGGCAGGGGGGCACATTTTTTTAAATGGAAAGGGGGGTCGTGTAACACATCATTTTAAAGCTTATAAAATTCTCCATTTAACTCTATATTTTTAAATTAAAAAAAAAAAAATGGGTTTAAAATAGGGTGGAAAATGGGTATAAATAGTAGTGCAAAAGGATCCACCAAAGAAGGATGGAAGTAAACCCCGCCCCCCGAAGAAAGGACTCAGCCCTAAGCTACCCCCACCTGGCCATCTCCACGATGCCAGTGCCCAAAAGGTTGCCACAGGTAACCCGTTTAGTGAGTCTTTATTCGCCACCGACGTCTCTATTCGTGAAACGAATTTAGACACCAAATTCAACATCAACGCCGTAGCCCTTCCGGAGATTTCGCGTCAAACGTATCAACAGCTAACGGTGGATGACAAACACATCGACAGAAGTCTAACCCCTGAATACCTATATTACTACGATACGGCCATGTTCTGGTTCCGCTCTCTAAATCTGAAGTCCATCAATGGAGAAGAACTCACAGACGCCGAACGTAGAGTACTAGAGCTCACCGACCCCCTTGTATTCACGGTCTTAGAACCCCTCCACCTATACCTAAGAGGCATAGGAAACATTGTCACAAAAGGAGGAAAGAACCTACATGTTTCTACCCCCCCCCCCTCCCTGTCCAACAAGTGAATTGCCAACCAGGCTATTTTGGACCAATTGGACTCAACACTCATAACTTGTATGAGGAAGTCCCATGCTTAGGCGTAGCAGCCGAAGCAGTCAGAGCAGCCGTCTCTGACGCCCCCCCCGGAATATACCCTTCAATACTAGCCCCCGCTAATAGAGAGGCCAACTCCAACTTGCTTGGATATCGGCCTTTACTGACAAGGCGAGACGAGGCAAAAAGTATTGCCCAGGACAACGGCATCACTGCCAACATATTCCCATCCACAATAGCAGGGACTGCTATTAATATAGGATTCCTACGAACCCTATCTGACGAACTGGCTAAGACAACGACCTTCATATTAATATATTGGAAAGAGTTCAGAAAAAAATTGTTAAATTTTTATTATACAAATTACGAATCCCAAACAATATATCTTATTCTCATAAACTATCTCTGTTGGGAATGGAGTCACTGCAAAGTAGACGTGTATATACTGACAGTATTTTTATGTTTAAACTGTTACGTAATATTATTGACTGTCCTGAAATTTTAATGTTATTTTCATTACGCGTAGTGTCTGTAAGTACTCGTAATAAATCTTTGTTAGAAATTCCTTTTAGCAGAACAAATTTTGGCCTTATTAGTCCGGTGCCCAGACTTTCTAGGAATATAAATTCTTGCAATATTGATATTTTCAACATTAATTTAATGCGCTTCAAAAAATTTTTAAAAAAGGGTTAGCTCTTTGTGTACCTATCTGTATTTTTGTTATTGTTTTTCAACTTATAATTACCAATTTTTACTTATATTTTTACTTCTATATTTTTATTTTTTTATATTTTGGGTATGTCCAGATCTAAAAAAGTTTACTCCAGGTATCCAGTTTCCTGAATAAATTCATGGGAATAATCCAAAAATCCAGCTTCATGAGTATTGGCATGAATATACTTCCAGAATCCAGTGTTACCTATAGTTTCCAAGAGATGCCCTAGATATACTGAGATGGAACCAACATGATTCCACATTATAGGACTATGTAAGATTATTAATTTTTATTTAATATGCGTATTTCATTTTTCATGATTGAAATGTTACTATGTTGTAAACCGAGATAGCTATCGAAGGTATCATATACATAAATTTTGATAAACACAAACTTAAAAAGGAATTTTAAATATTAATCGGAATATGATGAATCATGATGATTCCAACTTTGTTGCTTATTTATTTTATATAAACAATAAATGTGTACATAATATTATCTAAATATCATTTTATTCGTTATCATATATATACTGTATATATACAGAGCGGTCCAAAAGTCACCCCCCCCTCCTATCTTATCAACCAATTGAGATATCGACTTTAAATTTGGAACTTTTAAATAAGACAAACTATCTTTTAGCATATATTTAATACTTTCAGCTCTTAAAATGTGGGCAGGGGGGCACATTTTTTTAAATGGAAAGGGGGGTCGTGTAACACATCATTTTAAAGCTTATAAAATTCTCCATTTAACTCTATATTTTTAAATTAAAAAAAAAAAAAATGGGTTTAAAATAGGGTGGAAAATGGGTATAAATAGTAGTGCAAAAGGATCCACCAAAGAAGGATGGAAGTAAACCCCGCCCCCCGAAGAAAGGACTCAGCCCTAAGCTACCCCCACCTGGCCATCTCCACGATGCCAGTGCCCAAAAGGTTGCCACAGGTAACCCGTTTAGTGAGTCTTTATTCGCCACCGACGTCTCTATTCGTGAAACGAATTTAGACACCAAATTCAACATCAACGCCGTAGCCCTTCCCGAGATTTCGCGTCAAACGTATCAACAGCTAACGGTGGATGACAAACACATCGACAGAAGTCTAACCCCTGAATACCTATATTACTACGATACGGCCATGTTCTGGTTCCGCTCTCTAAATCTGAAGTCCATCAATGGAGAAGAACTCACAGACGCCGAACGTAGAGTACTAGAGCTCACCGACCCCCTTGTATTCACGGTCTTAGAACCCCTCCACCTATACCTAAGAGGCATAGGAAACATTGTCACAAAAGGAGGAAAGAACCTACATGTTTCTACCCCCCCCCCCCCTCCCTGTCCAACAAGTGAATGGCCAACCAGGCTATTTTGGACCAATTGGACTCAACACTCATAACTTGTATGAGGAAGTCCCATGCTTAGGCGTAGCAGCCGAAGCAGTCAGAGCAGCCGTCTCTGACGCCCCCCCCGGAATATACCCTTCAATACTAGCCCCCGCTAATAGAGAGGCCAACTCCAACTTGCTTGGATATCGGCCTTTACTGACAAGGCGAGACGAGGCAAAAAGTATTGCCCAGGACAACGGCATCACTGCCAACATATTCCCATCCACAATAGCAGGGACTGCTATTATTATAGGATTCCTACGAACCCTATCTGACGAACTGGCTAAGACAACGACCTTCATATTAATATATTGGAAAGAGTTCAGAAAAAAATTGTTAAATTTTTATTATACAAATTACGAATCCCAAACAATATATCTTATTCTCATAAACTATCTCTGTTGGGAATGGAGTCACTGCAAAGTAGACGTGTATATACTGACAGTATTTTTATGTTTAAACTGTTACGTAATATTATTGACTGTCCTGAAATTTTAATGTTATTTTCATTACGCGTAGTGTCTGTAAGTACTCGTAATAAATCTTTGTTAGAAATTCCTTTTAGCAGAACAAATTTTGGCCTTATTAGTCCGGTGCCCAGACTTTCTAGGAATATAAATTCTTGCAATATTGATATTTTCAACATTAATTTAATGCGCTTCAAAAAATTTTTAAAAAAGGGTTAGCTCTTTGTGTACCTATCTGTATTTTTGTTATTGTTTTTCAACTTATAATTACCAATTTTTACTTATATTTTTACTTCTATATTTTTATTTTTTTATATTTTGGGTATGTCCAGATCTAAAAAAGTTTACTCCAGGTATCCAGTTTCCTGAATAAATTCATGGGAATAATCCAAAAATCCAGCTTCATGAGTATTGGCATGAATATACTTCCAGAATCCAGTGTTACCTATAGTTTCCAAGAGATGCCCTAGATATACTGAGATGGAACCAACATGATTCCACATTATAGGACTATGTAAGATTATTAATTTTTATTTAATATGCGTATTTCATTTTTCATGATTGAAATGTTACTATGTTGTAAACCGAGATAGCTATCGAAGGTATCATATACATAAATTTTGATAAACACAAACTTAAAAAGGAATTTTAAATATTAATCGGAATATGATGAATCATGATGATTCCAACTTTGTTGCTTATTTTTTGTATAAAAACAATAAATGTGTACATAATATTATCTAAATATCATTTTATTCGTTATCATATATATACTGTATATATACAGAGCGGTCCAAAAGTCACCCCCCCCCCCTCCTATCTTATGAACCAATTGAGATATCGACTTTAAATTTGGAACTTTTAAATAAGACAAACTATCTTTTAGCATATACATAATACTTTCAGCTCTTAAAATGTGGGCAGGGGGGCACATTTTTTTAAATGGAAAGGGGGGTCGTGTAACACATCATTTTAAAGCTTATAAAATTCTCCATTTAACTCTATATTTTTAAATAAAAAAAAAAATGGGTTTAAAATAGGGTGGAAAATGGGTATAAATAGTAGTGCAAAAGGATCCACCAAAGAAGGATGGAAGTAAACCCCGCCCCCCGAAGAAAGGACTCAGCCCTAAGCTACCCCCACCTGGCCATCTCCACGATGCCAGTGCCCAAAAGGTTGCCACAGGTAACCCGTTTAGTGAGTCTTTATTCGCCACCGACGTCTCTATTCGTGAAACGAATTTAGACACCAAATTCAACATCAACGCCGTAGCCCTTCCCGAGATTTCGCGTCAAACGTATCAACAGCTAACGGTGGATGACAAACACATCGACAGAAGTCTAACCCCTGAATACCTATATTACTACGATACGGCCATGTTCTGGTTCCGCTCTCTAAATCTGAAGTCCATCAATGGAGAAGAACTCACAGACGCCGAACGTAGAGTACTAGAGCTCACCGACCCCCTTGTATTCACGGTCTTAGAACCCCTCCACCTATACCTAAGAGGCATAGGAAACATTGTCACAAAAGGAGGAAAGAACCTACATGTTTCTACCCCCCCCCCCTCCCTGTCCAACAAGTGAATGGCCAACCAGGCTATTTTGGACCAATTGGACTCAACACTCATAACTTGTATGAGGAAGTCCCATGCTTAGGCGTAGCAGCCGAAGCAGTCAGAGCAGCCGTCTCTGACGCCCCCCCCGGAATATACCCTTCAATACTAGCCCCCGCTAATAGAGAGGCCAACTCCAACTTGCTTGGATATCGGCCTTTACTGACAAGGCGAGACGAGGCAAAAAGTATTGCCCAGGACAACGGCATCACTGCCAACATATTCCCATCCACAATAGCAGGGACTGCTATTAATATAGGATTCCTACGAACCCTATCTGACGAACTGGCTAAGACAACGACCTTCATATTAATATATTGGAAAGAGTTCAGAAAAAAATTGTTAAATTTTTATTATACAAATTACGAATCCCAAACAATATATCTTATTCTCATAAACTATCTCTGTTGGGAATGGAGTCACTGCAAAGTAGACGTGTATATACTGACAGTATTTTTATGTTTAAACTGTTACGTAATATTATTGACTGTCCTGAAATTTTAATGTTATTTTCATTACGCGTAGTGTCTGTAAGTACTCGTAATAAATCTTTGTTAGAAATTCCTTTTAGCAGAACAAATTTTGGCCTTATTAGTCCGGTGCCCAGACTTTCTAGGAATATAAATTCTTGCAATATTGATATTTTCAACATTAATTTAATGCGCTTCAAAAAATTTTTAAAAAAGGGTTAGCTCTTTGTGTACCTATCTGTATTTTTGTTATTGTTTTTCAACTTATAATTACCAATTTTTACTTATATTTTTACTTCTATATTTTTATTTTTTTATATTTTGGGTATGTCCAGATCTAAAAAAGTTTACTCCAGGTATCCAGTTTCCTGAATAAATTCATGGGAATAATCCAAAAATCCAGCTTCATGAGTATTGGCATGAATATACTTCCAGAATCCAGTGTTACCTATAGTTTCCAAGAGATGCCCTAGATATACTGAGATGGAACCAACATGATTCCACATTATAGGACTATGTAAGATTATTAATTTTTATTTAATATGCGTATTTCATTTTTCATGATTGAAATGTTACTATGTTGTAAACCGAGATAGCTATCGAAGGTATCATATACATAAATTTTGATAAACACAAACTTAAAAAGGAATTTTAAATATTAATCGGAATATGATGAATCATGATGATTCCAACTTTGTTGCTTATTTTTTTTATATAAACAATAAATGTGTACATAATATTATCTAAATATCATTTTATTCGTTATCATATATATACTGTATATATACAGAGCGGTCCAAAAGTCACCCCCCCCCCTCCTATCTTATGAACCAATTGAGATATCGACTTTAAATTTGGAACTTTTAAATAAGACAAACTATCTTTTAGCATATATTTAATACTTTCAGCTCTTAAAATGTGGGCAGGGGGGCACATTTTTTTAAATGGAAAGGGGGGTCGTGTAACACATCATTTTAAAGCTTATAAAATTCTCCATTTAACTCTATATTTTTAAATTAAAAAAAAAAAATGGGTTTAAAATAGGGTGGAAAATGGGTATAAATAGTAGTGCAAAAGGATCCACCAAAGAAGGATGGAAGTAAACCCCGCCCCCCGAAGAAAGGACTCAGCCCTAAGCTACCCCCACCTGGCCATCTCCACGATGCCAGTGCCCAAAAGGTTGCCACAGGTAACCCGTTTAGTGAGTCTTTATTCGCCACCGACGTCTCTATTCGTGAAACGAATTTAGACACCAAATTCAACATCAACGCCGTAGCCCTTTCCGAGATTTCGCGTCAAACGTATCAACAGCTAACGGTGGATGACAAACACATCGACAGAAGTCTAACCCCTGAATACCTATATTACTACGATACGGCCATGTTCTGGTTCCGCTCTCTAAATCTGAAGTCCATCAATGGAGAAGAACTCACAGACGCCGAACGTAGAGTACTAGAGCTCACCGACCCCCTTGTATTCACGGTCTTAGAACCCCTCCACCTATACCTAAGAGGCATAGGAAACATTGTCACAAAAGGAGGAAAGAACCTACATGTTTCTACCCCCCCCCCTCCCTGTCCAACAAGTGAATGGCCAACCAGGCTATTTTGGACCAATTGGACTCAACACTCATAACTTGTATGAGGAAGTCCCATGCTTAGGCGTAGCAGCCGAAGCAGTCAGAGCAGCCGTCTCTGACGCCCCCCCCGGAATATACCCTTCAATACTAGCCCCCGCTAATAGAGAGGCCAACTCCAACTTGCTTGGATATCGGCCTTTACTGACAAGGCGAGACGAGGCAAAAAGTATTGCCCAGGACAACGGCATCACTGCCAACATATTCCCATCCACAATAGCAGGGACTGCTATTAATATAGGATTCCTACGAACCCTATCTGACGAACTGGCTAAGACAACGACCTTCATATTAATATATTGGAAAGAGTTCAGAAAAAAATTGTTAAATTTTTATTATACAAATTACGAATCCCAAACAATATATCTTATTCTCATAAACTATCTCTGTTGGGAATGGAGTCACTGCAAAGTAGACGTGTATATACTGACAGTATTTTTATGTTTAAACTGTTACGTAATATTATTGACTGTCCTGAAATTTTAATGTTATTTTCATTACGCGTAGTGTCTGTAAGTACTCGTAATAAATCTTTGTTAGAAATTCCTTTTAGCAGAACAAATTTTGGCCTTATTAGTCCGGTGCCCAGACTTTCTAGGAATATAAATTCTTGCAATATTGATATTTTCAACATTAATTTAATGCGCTTCAAAAATTTTTTAAAAAAGGGTTAGCTCTTTGTGTACCTATCTGTATTTTTGTTATTGTTTTTCAACTTATAATTACCTATTTTTACTTATATTTTTACTTCTATATTTTTATTTTTTTATATTTTGGGTATGTCCAGATCTAAAAAAGTTTACTCCAGGTATCCAGTTTCCTGAATAAATTCATGGGAATAATCCAAAAATCCAGCTTCATGAGTATTGGCATGAATATACTTCCAGAATCCAGTGTTACCTATAGTTTCCAAGAGATGCCCTAGATATACTGAGATGGAACCAACATGATTCCACATTATAGGACTATGTAAGATTATTAATTTTTATTTAATATGCGTATTTCATTTTTCATGATTGAAATGTTACTATGTTGTAAACCGAGATAGCTATCGAAGGTATCATATACATAAATTTTGATAAACACAAACTTAAAAAGGAATTTTAAATATTAATCGGAATATGATGAATCATGATGATTCCAACTTTGTTGCTTATTTTTTTTATATAAACAATAAATGTGTACATAATATTATCTAAATATCATTTTATTCGTTATCATATATATACTGTATATATACAGAGCGGTCCAAAAGTCACCCCCCCCCCTCCTATCTTATGAACCAATTGAGATATCGACTTTAAATTTGGAACTTTTAAATAAGACAAACTATCTTTTAGCATATATTTAATACTTTCAGCTCTTAAAATGTGGGCAGGGGGGCACATTTTTTTAAATGGAAAGGGGGGTCGTGTAACACATCATTTTAAAGCTTATAAAATTCTCCATTTAACTCTATATTTTTAAATTAAAAAAAAAAAAATGGGTTTAAAATAGGGTGGAAAATGGGTATAAATAGTAGTGCAAAAGGATCCACCAAAGAAGGATGGAAGTAAACCCCGCCCCCCGAAGAAAGGACTCAGCCCTAAGCTACCCCCACCTGGCCATCTCCACGATGCCAGTGCCCAAAAGGTTGCCACAGGTAACCCGTTTAGTGAGTCTTTATTCGCCACCGACGTCTCTATTCGTGAAACGAATTTAGACACCAAATTCAACATCAACGCCGTAGCCCTTCCGGAGATTTCGCGTCAAACGTATCAACAGCTAACGGTGGATGACAAACACATCGACAGAAGTCTAACCCCTGAATACCTATATTACTACGATACGGCCATGTTCTGGTTCCGCTCTCTAAATCTGAAGTCCATCAATGGAGAAGAACTCACAGACGCCGAACGTAGAGTACTAGAGCTCACCGACCCCCTTGTATTCACGGTCTTAGAACCCCTCCACCTATACCTAAGAGGCATAGGAAACATTGTCACAAAAGGAGGAAAGAACCTACATGTTTCTACCCCCCCCCTCCCTGTCCAACAAGTGAATGGCCAACCAGGCTATTTTGGACCAATTGGACTCAACACTCATAACTTGTATGAGGAAGTCCCATGCTTAGGCGTAGCAGCCGAAGCAGTCAGAGCAGCCGTCTCTGACGCCCCCCCCCGGAATATACCCTTCAATACTAGCCCCCGCTAATAGAGAGGCCAACTCCAACTTGCTTGGATATCGGCCTTTACTGACAAGGCGAGACGAGGCAAAAAGTATTGCCCAGGACAACGGCATCACTGCCAACATATTCCCATCCACAATAGCAGGGACTGCTATTAATATAGGATTCCTACGAACCCTATCTGACGAACTGGCTAAGACAACGACCTTCATATTAATATATTGGAAAGAGTTCAGAAAAAAATTGTTAAATTTTTATTATACAAATTACGAATCCCAAACAATATATCTTATTCTCATAAACTATCTCTGTTGGGAATGGAGTCACTGCAAAGTAGACGTGTATATACTGACAGTATTTTTATGTTTAAACTGTTACGTAATATTATTGACTGTCCTGAAATTTTAATGTTATTTTCATTACGCGTAGTGTCTGTAAGTACTCGTAATAAATCTTTGTTAGAAATTCCTTTTAGCAGAACAAATTTTGGCCTTATTAGTCCGGTGCCCAGACTTTCTAGGAATATAAATTCTTGCAATATTGATATTTTCAACATTAATTTAATGCGCTTCAAAAATTTTTTAAAAAAGGGTTAGCTCTTT
This sequence comes from Brachypterus glaber, assembly GCA_958510825.1. Lineage (NCBI taxonomy): Eukaryota > Metazoa > Arthropoda > Insecta > Coleoptera > Kateretidae > Brachypterus > Brachypterus glaber. Next base: position 12,345,304 of record OY294051.1, read on the forward strand.
GTGTACCTATCTGTATTTTTGTTATTGTTTTTCAACTTATAATTACCAATTTTTACTTATATTTTTACTTCTATATTTTTATTTTTTTATATTTTGGGTATGTCCAGATCTAAAAAAGTTTACTCCAGGTATCCAGTTTCCTGAATAAATTCATGGGAATAATCCAAAAATCCAGCTTCATGAGTATTGGCATGAATATACTTCCAGAATCCAGTGTTACCTATAGTTTCCAAGAGATGCCCTAGATATACTGAGATGGAACCAACATGATTCCACATTATAGGACTATGTAAGATTATTAATTTTTATTTAATATGCGTATTTCATTTTTCATGATTGAAATGTTACTATGTTGTAAACCGAGATAGCTATCGAAGGTATCATATACATAAATTTTGATAAACACAAACTTAAAAAGGAATTTTAAATATTAATCGGAATATGATGAATCATGATGATTCCAACTTTGTTGCTTATTTTTTTTATATAAACAATAAATGTGTACATAATATTATCTAAATATCATTTTATTCGTTATCATATATATACTGTATATATACAGAGCGGTCCAAAAGTCACCCCCCCCCCTCCTATCTTATGAACCAATTGAGATATCGACTTTAAATTTGGAACTTTTAAATAAGACAAACTATCTTTTAGCATATATTTAATACTTTCAGCTCTTAAAATGTGGGCAGGGGGGCACATTTTTTTAAATGGAAAGGGGGGTCGTGTAACACATCATTTTAAAGCTTATAAAATTCTCCATTTAACTCTATATTTTTAAATTAAAAAAAAAAATGGGTTTAAAATAGGGTGGAAAATGGGTATAAATAGTAGTGCAAAAGGATCCACCAAAGAAGGATGGAAGTAAACCCCGCCCCCCGAAGAAAGGACTCAGCCCTAAGCTACCCCCACCTGGCCATCTCCACGATGCCAGTGCCCAAAAGGTTGCCACAGGTAACCCGTTTAGTGAGTCTTTATTCGCCACCGACGTCTCTATTCGTGAAACGAATTTAGACACCAAATTCAACATCAACGCCGTAGCCCTTCCCGAGATTTCGCGTCAAACGTATCAACAGCTAACGGTGGATGACAAACACATCGACAGAAGTCTAACCCCTGAATACCTATATTACTACGATACGGCCATGTTCTGGTTCCGCTCTCTAAATCTGAAGTCCATCAATGCCCCCGCTAATAGAGAGGCCAACTCCAACTTGCTTGGATATCGGCCTTTACTGACAAGGCGAGACGAGGCAAAAAGTATTGCCCAGGACAACGGCATCACTGCCAACATATTCCCATCCACAATAGCAGGGACTGCTATTAATATAGGATTCCTACGAACCCTATCTGACGAACTGGCTAAGACAACGACCTTCATATTAATATATTGGAAAGAGTTCAGAAAAAAATTGTTAAATTTTTATTATACAAATTACGAATCCCAAACAATATATCTTATTCTCATAAACTATCTCTGTTGGGAATGGAGTCACTGCAAAGTAGACGTGTATATACTGACAGTATTTTTATGTTTAAACTGTTACGTAATATTATTGACTGTCCTGAAATTTTAATGTTATTTTCATTACGCGTAGTGTCTGTAAGTACTCGTAATAAATCTTTGTTAGAAATTCCTTTTAGCAGAACAAATTTTGGCCTTATTAGTCCGGTGCCCAGACTTTCTAGGAATATAAATTCTTGCAATATTGATATTTTTAACATTAATTTAATGCGCTTCAAAAATTTTTTAAAAAAGGGTTAGCTCTTTGTGTACCTATCTGTATTTTTGTTATTGTTTTTCAACTTATAATTACCAATTTTTACTTATATTTTTACTTCTATATTTTTATTTTTTTATATTTTGGGTATGTCCAGATCTAAAAAAGTTTACTCCAGGTATCCAGTTTCCTGAATAAATTCATGGGAATAATCCAAAAATCCAGCTTCATGAGTATTGGCATGAATATACTTCCAGAATCCAGTGTTACCTATAGTTTCCAAGAGATGCCCTAGATATACTGAGATGGAACCAACATGATTCCACATTATAGGACTATGTAAGATTATTAATTTTTATTTAATATGCGTATTTCATTTTTCATGATTGAAATGTTACTATGTTGTAAACCGAGATAGCTATCGAAGGTATCATATACATAAATTTTGATAAACACAAACTTAAAAAGGAATTTTAAATATTAATCGGAATATGATGAATCATGATGATTCCAACTTTGTTGCTTATTTTTTTTATATAAACAATAAATGTGTACATAATATTATCTAAATATCATTTTATTCGTTATCATATATATACTGTATATATACAGAGCGGTCCAAAAGTCACCCCCCCCCCCTCCTATCTTATGAACCAATTGAGATATCGACTTTAAATTTGGAACTTTTAAATAAGACAAACTATCTTTTAGCATATATTTAATACTTTCAGCTCTTAAAATGTGGGCAGGGGGGCACATTTTTTTAAATGGAAAGGGGGGTCGTGTAACACATCATTTTAAAGCTTATAAAATTCTCCATTTAACTCTATATTTTTAAATTAAAAAAAAAAATGGGTTTAAAATAGGGTGGAAAATGGGTATAAATAGTAGTGCAAAAGGATCCACCAAAGAAGGATGGAAGTAAACCCCGCCCCCCGAAGAAAGGACTCAGTCCTAAGCTACCCCCACCTGGCCATCTCCACGATGCCAGTGCCCAAAAGGTTGCCACAGGTAACCAGTTTAGTGAGTCTTTATTCGCCACCGACGTCTCTATTCGTGAAACGAATTTAGACACCAAATTCAACATCAACGCCGTAGCCCTTCCCGAGATTTCGCGTCAAACGTATCAACAGCTAACGGTGGATGACAAACACATCGACAGAAGTCTAACCCCTGAATACCTATATTACTACGATACGGCCATGTTCTGGTTCCGCTCTCTAAATCTGAAGTCCATCAATGGAGAAGAACTCACAGACGCCGAACGTAGAGTACTAGAGCTCACCGACCCCCTTGTATTCACGGTCTTAGAACCCCTCCACCTATACCTAAGAGGCATAGGAAACATTGTCACAAAAGGAGGAAAGAACCTACATGTTTCTACCCCCCCCCCTCCCTGTCCAACAAGTGAATGGCCAACCAGGCTATTTTGGACCAATTGGACTCAACACTCATAACTTGTATGAGGAAGTCCCATGCTTAGGCGTAGCAGCCGAAGCAGTCAGAGCAGCCGTCTCTGACGCCCCCCCCCCCGGAATATACCCTTCAATACTAGCCCCCGCTAATAGAGAGGCCAACTCCAACTTGCTTGGATATCGGCCTTTACTGACAAGGCGAGACGAGGCAAAAAGTATTGCCCAGGACAACGGCATCACTGCCAACATATTCCCATCCACAATAGCAGGGACTGCTATTAATATAGGATTCCTACGAACCCTATCTGACGAACTGGCTAAGACAACAACCTTCATATTAATATATTGGAAAGAGTTCAGAAAAAAATTGTTAAATTTTTATTATACAAATTACGAATCCCAAACAATATATCTTATTCTCATATACTATCTCTGTTGGGAATGGAGTCACTGCAAAGTAGACGTGTATATACTGACAGTATTTTTATGTTTAAACTGTTACGTAATATTATTGACTGTCCTGAAATTTTAATGTTATTTTCATTACGCGTAGTGTCTGTAAGTACTCGTAATAAATCTTTGTTAGAAATTCCTTTTAGCAGAACAAATTTTGGCCTTATTAGTCCGGTGCCCAGACTTTCTAGGAATATAAATTCTTGCAATATTGATATTTTCAACATTAATTTAATGCGCTTCAAAAAATTTTTAAAAAAGGGTTAGCTCTTTGTGTACCTATCTGTATTTTTGTTATTGTTTTTCAACTTATAATTACCAATTTTTACTTATATTTTTACTTCTATATTTTTATTTTTTTATATTTTGGGTATGTCCAGATCTAAAAAAGTTTACTCCAGGTATCCAGTTTCCTGAATAAATTCATGGGAATAATCCAAAAATCCAGCTTCATGAGTATTGGCATGAATATACTTCCAGAATCCAGTGTTACCTATAGTTTCCAAGAGATGCCCTAGATATACTGAGATGGAACCAACATGATTCCACATTATAGGACTATGTAAGATTATTAATTTTTATTTAATATGCGTATTTCATTTTTCATGATTGAAATGTTACTATGTTGTAAACCGAGATAGCTATCGAAGGTATCATATACATAAATTTTGATAAACACAAACTTAAAAAGGAATTTTAAATATTAATCGGAATATGATGAATCATGATGATTCCAACTTTGTTGCTTATTTTTTTTATATAAACAATAAATGTGTACATAATATTATCTAAATATCATTTTATTCGTTATCATATATATACTGTATATATACAGAGCGGTCCAAAAGTCACCCCCCCCCCCTCCTATCTTATGAACCAATTGAGATATCGACTTTAAATTTGGAACTTTTAAATAAGACAAACTATCTTTTAGCATATATTTAATACTTTCAGCTCTTAAAATGTGGGCAGGGGGGCACATTTTTTTAAATGGAAAGGGGGGTCGTGTAACACATCATTTTAAAGCTTATAAAATTCTCCATTTAACTCTATATTTTTAAATTAAAAAAAAAAAATGGGTTTAAAATATGGTGGAAAATGGGTATAAATAGTAGTGCAAAAGGATCCACCAAAGAAGGATGGAAGTAAACCCCGCCCCCCGAAGAAAGGACTCAGCCCTAAGCTACCCCCACCTGGCCATCTCCACGATGCCAGTGCCCAAAAGGTTGCCACAGGTAACCCGTTTAGTGAGTCTTTATTCGCCACCGACGTCTCTATTCGTGAAACGAATTTAGACACCAAATTCAACATCAACGCCGTAGCCCTTCCCGAGATTTCGCGTCAAACGTATCAACAGCTAACGGTGGATGACAAACACATCGACAGAAGTCTAACCCCTGAATACCTATATTACTACGATACGGCCATGTTCTGGTTCCGCTCTCTAAATCTGAAGTCCATCAATGGAGAAGAACTCACAGACGCCGAACGTAGAGTACTAGAGCTCACCGACCCCCTTGTATTCACGGTCTTAGAACCCCTCCACCTATACCTAAGAGGCATAGGAAACATTGTCACAAAAGGAGGAAAGAACCTACATGTTTCTACCCCCCCCCCTCCCTGTCCAACAAGTGAATGGCCAACCAGGCTATTTTGGACCAATTGGACTCAACACTCATAACTTGTATGAGGAAGTCCCATGCTTAGGCGTAGCAGCCGAAGCAGTCAGAGCAGCCGTCTCTGACGCCCCCCCCCCCGGAATATACCCTTCAATACTAGCCCCCGCTAATAGAGAGGCCAACTCCAACTTGCTTGGATATCGGCCTTTACTGACAAGGCGAGACGAGGCAAAAAGTATTGCCCAGGACAACGGCATCACTGCCAACATATTCCCATCCACAATAGCAGGGACTGCTATAAATATAGGATTCCTACGAACCCTATCTGACGAACTGGCTAAGACAACGACCTTCATATTAATATATTGGAAAGAGTTCAGAAAAAAATTGTTAAATTTTTATTATACAAATTACGAATCCCAAACAATATATCTTATTCTCATAAACTATCTCTGTTGGGAATGGAGTCACTGCAAAGTAGACGTGTATATACTGACAGTATTTTTATGTTTAAACTGTTACGTAATATTATTGACTGTCCTGAAATTTTAATGTTATTTTCATTACGCGTAGTGTCTGTAAGTACTCGTAATAAATCTTTGTTAGAAATTCCTTTTAGCAGAACAAATTTTGGCCTTATTAGTCCGGTGCCCAGACTTTCTAGGAATATAAATTCTTGCAATATTGATATTTTCAACATTAATTTAATGCGCTTCAAAAAATTTTTAAAAAAGGGTTAGCTCTTTGTGTACCTATCTGTATTTTTGTTATTGTTTTTCAACTTATAATTACCAATTTTTACTTATATTTTTACTTCTATATTTTTATTTTTTTATATTTTGGGTATGTCCAGATCTAAAAAGTTTACTCCAGGTATCCAGTTTCCTGAATAAATTCATGGGAATAATCCAAAAATCCAGCTTCATGAGTATTGGCATGAATATACTTCCAGAATCCAGTGTTACCTATAGTTTCCAAGAGATGCCCTAGATATACTGAGATGGAACCAACATGATTCCACATTATAGGACTATGTAAGATTATTAATTTTTATTTAATATGCGTATTTCATTTTTCATGATTGAAATGTTACTATGTTGTAAACCGAGATAGCTATCGAAGGTATCATATACATAAATTTTGATAAACACAAACTTAAAAAGGAATTTTAAATATTAATCGGAATATGATGAATCATGATGATTCCAACTTTGTTGCTTATTTTTTTTATATAAACAATAAATGTGTACATAATATTATCTAAATATCATTTTATTCGTTATCATATATATACTGTATATATACAGAGCAGTCCAAAAGTCACCCCCCCCCCTCCTATCTTATGAACCAATTGAGATATCGACTTTAAATTTGGAACTTTTAAATAAGACAAACTATCTTTTAGCATATATTTAATACTTTCAGCTCTTAAAATGTGGGCAGTGGGGCACATTTTTTTAAATGGAAAGGGGGGTCGTGTAACACATCATTTTAAAGCTTATAAAATTCTCCATTTAACTCTATATTTTTAAATTAAAAAAAAAAATGGGTTTAAAATAGGGTGGAAAATGGGTATAAATAGTAGTGCAAAAGGATCCACCAAAGAAGGATGGAAGTAAACCCCGCCCCCCGAAGAAAGGACTCAGCCCTAAGCTACCCCCACCTGGCCATCTCCACGATGCCAGTGCCCAAAAGGTTGCCACAGGTAACCCGTTTAGTGAGTCTTTATTCGCCACCGACGTCTCTATTCGTGAAACGAATTTAGACACCAAATTCAACATCAACGCCGTAGCCCTTCCCGAGATTTCACGTCAAACGTATCAACAGCTAACGGTGGATGACAAACACATCGACAGAAGTCTAACCCCTGAATACCTATATTACTACGATACGGCCATGTTCTGGTTCCGCTCTCTAAATCTGAAGTCCATCAATGGAGAAGAACTCACAGACGCCGAACGTAGAGTACTAGAGCTCACCGACCCCCTTGTATTCACGGTCTTAGAACCCCTCCACCTATACCTAAGAGGCATAGGAAACATTGTCACAAAAGGAGGAAAGAACCTACATGTTTCTACCCCCCCCCCTCCCTGTCCAACAAGTGAATGGCCAACCAGGCTATTTTGGACCAATTGGACTCAACACTCATAACTTGTATGAGGAAGTCCCATGCTTAGGCGTAGCAGCCGAAGCAGTCAGAGCAGCCGTCTCTGACGCCCCCCCCCCGGAATATACCCTTCAATACTAGCCCCCGCTAATAGAGAGGCCAACTCCAACTTGCTTGGATATCGGCCTTTACTGACAAGGCGAGACGAGGCAAAAAGTATTGCCCAGGACAACGGCATCACTGCCAACATATTCCCATCCACAATAGCAGGGACTGCTATTAATATAGGATTCCTACGAACCCTATCTGACGAACTGGCTAAGACAACGACCTTCATATTAATATATTGGAAAGAGTTCAGAAAAAAATTGTTAAATTTTTATTATACAAATTACGAATCCCAAACAATATATCTTATTCTCATAAACTATCTCTGTTGGGAATGGAGTCACTGCAAAGTAGACGTGTATATACTGACAGTATTTTTATGTTTAAACTGTTACGTAATATTATTGACTGTCCTGAAATTTTAATGTTATTTTCATTACGCGTAGTGTCTGTAAGTACTCGTAATAAATCTTTGTTAGAAATTCCTTTTAGCAGAACAAATTTTGGCCTTATTAGTCCGGTGCCCAGACTTTCTAGGTATATAAATTCTTGCAATATTGATATTTTCAACATTAATTTAATGCGCTTCAAAAAATTTTTAAAAAAGGGTTAGCTCTTTGTGTACCTATCTGTATTTTTGTTATTGTTTTTCAACTTATAATTACCAATTTTTACTTATATTTTTACTTCTATATTTTTATTTTTTTATATTTTGGGTATGTCCAGATCTAAAAAAGTTTACTCCAGGTATCCAGTTTCCTGAATAAATTCATGGGAATAATCCAAAAATCCAGCTTCATGAGTATTGGCATGAATATACTTCCAGAATCCAGTATTACCTATAGTTTCCAAGAGATGCCCTAGATATACTGAGATGGAACCAACATGATTCCACATTATAGGACTATGTAAGATTATTAATTTTTATTTAATATGCGTATTTCATTTTTCATGATTGAAATGTTACTATGTTGTAAACCGAGATAGCTATCAAAGGTATCATATACATAAATTTTGATAAACACAAACTTAAAAAGGAATTTTAAATATTAATCGGAATATGATGAATCATGATGATTCCAACTTTGTTGCTTATTTTTTTTATATAAACAATAAATGTGTACATAATATTATCTAAATATCATTTTATTCGTTATCATATATATATACTGTATATATACAGAGCGGTCCAAAAGTCACCCCCCCCCCCCCTCCTATCTTATGAACCAATTGAGATATCGACTTTAAATTTGGAACTTTTAAATAAGACAAACTATCTTTTAGCATATATTTAATACTTTCAGCTCTTAAAATGTGGGCAGGGGGGCACATTTTTTTAAATGGAAAGGGGGGTCGTGTAACACATCATTTTAAAGCTTATAAAATTCTCCATTTAACTCTATATTTTTAAATAAAAAAAAAAATGGGTTTAAAATAGGGTGGAAAATGGGTATAAATAGTAGTGCAAAAGGATCCACCAAAGAAGGATGGAAGTAAACCCCGCCCCCCGAAGAAAGGACTCAGCCCTAAGCTACCCCCACCTGGCCATCTCCACGATGCCAGTGCCCAAAAGGTTGCCACAGGTAACCCGTTTAGTGAGTCTTTATTCGCCACCGACGTCTCTATTCGTGAAACGAATTTAGACACCAAATTCAACATCAACGCCGTAGCCCTTCCCGAGATTTCGCGTCAAACGTATCAACAGCTAACGGTGGATGACAAACACATCGACAGAAGTCTAACCCCTGAATACCTATATTACTACGATACGGCCATGTTCTGGTTCCGCTCTCTAAATCTGAAGTCCATCAATGGAGAAGAACTCACAGACGCCGAACGTAGAGTACTAGAGCTCACCGACCCCCTTGTATTCACGGTCTTAGAACCCCTCCACCTATACCTAAGAGGCATAGGAAACATTGTCACAAAAGGAGGAAAGAACCTACATGTTTCTACCCCCCCCCCTCCCTGTCCAACAAGTGAATGGCCAACCAGGCTATTTTGGACCAATTGGACTCAACACTCATAACTTGTATGAGGAAGTCCCATGCTTAGGCGTAGCAGCCGAAGCAGTCAGAGCAGCCGTCTCTGACGCCCCCCCCGGAATATACCCTTCAATACTAGCCCCCGCTAATAGAGAGGCCAACTCCAACTTGCTTGGATATCGGCCTTTACTGACAAGGCGAGACGAGGCAAAAAGTATTGCCCAGGACAACGGCATCACTGCCAACATATTCCCATCCACAATAGCAGGGACTGCTATTAATATAGGATTCCTACGAACCCTATCTGACGAACTGGCTAAGAAAACGACCTTCATATTAATATATTGGAAAGAGTTCAGAAAAAAATTGTTAAATTTTTATTATACAAATTACGAATCCCAAACAATATATCTTATTCTCATAAACTATCTCTGTTGGGAATGGAGTCACTGCAAAGTAGACGTGTATATACTGACAGTATTTTTATGTTTAAACTGTTACGTAATATTATTGACTGTCCTGAAATTTTAATGTTATTTTCATTACGCGTAGTGTCTGTAAGTACTCGTAATAAATCTTTGTTAGAAATTCCTTTTAGCAGAACAAATTTTGGCCTTATTAGTCCGGTGCCCAGACTTTCTAGGAATATAAATTCTTGCAATATTGATATTTTCAACATTAATTTAATGCGCTTCAAAAAATTTTTAAAAAAGGGTTAGCTCTTTGTGTACCTATCTGTATTTTTGTTATTGTTTTTCAACTTATAATTACCAATTTTTACTTATATTTTTAGTTCTATATTTTTATTTTTTTTTATTTTGGGTATGTTCAGATCTAAAAAAGTTTACTCCAGGTATCCAGTTTCCTGAATAAATTCATGGGAATAATCCAAAAATCCAGCTTCATGAGTATTGGCATGAATATACTTCCAGAATCCAGTGTTACCTATAGTTTCCAAGAGATGCCCTAGATATACTGAGATGGAACCAACATGATTCCACATTATAGGACTATGTAAGATTATTAATTTTTATTTAATATGCGTATTTCATTTTTCATGATTGAAATGTTACTATGTTGTAAACCGAGATAGCTATCGAAGGTATCATATACATAAATTTTGATAAACACAAACTTAAAAAGGAATTTTAAATATTAATCGGAATATGATGAATCATGATGATTCCAACTTTGTTGCTTATTTTTTTTATATAAACAATAAATGTGTACATAATATTATCTAAATATCATTTTATTCGTTATCATATATGTACTGTATATATACAGAGCGGTCCAAAAGTCACCCCCCCCCCCTCCTATCTTATGAACCAATTGAGATATCGACTTTAAATTTGGAACTTTTAAATAAGACAAACTATCTTTTAGCATATATTTAATACTTTCAGCTCTTAAAATGTGGGCAGGGGGGCACATTTTTTTAAATGGAAAGGGGGGTCGTGTAACACATCATTTTAAAGCTTATAAAATTCTCCATTTAACTCTATATTTTTAAATTAAAAAAAAAAAAATGGGTTTAAAATAGGGTGGAAAATGGGTATAAATAGTAGTGCAAAAGGATCCACCAAAGAAGGATGGAAGTAAACCCCGCCCCCCGAAGAAAGGACTCAGCCCTAAGCTACCCCCACCTGGCCATCTCCACGATGCCAGTGCCCAAAAGGTTGCCACAGGTAACCCGTTTAGTGAGTCTTTATTCGCCACCGACGTCTCTATTCGTGAAACGAATTTAGACACCAAATTCAACATCAACGCCGTAGCCCTTCCCGAGATTTCGCGTCAAACGTATCAACAGCTAACGGTGGATGACAAACACATCGACAGAAGTCTAACCCCTGAATACCTATATTACTACGATACGGCCATGTTCTGGTTCCGCTCTCTAAATCTGAAGTCCATCAATGGAGAAGAACTCACAGACGCCGAACGTAGAGTACTAGAGCTCACCGACCCCCTTGTATTCACGGTCTTAGAACCCCTCCACCTATACCTAAGAGGCATAGGAAACATTGTCACAAAAGGAGGAAAGAACCTACATGTTTCTACCCCCCCCCCTCCCTGTCCAACAAGTGAATGGCCAACCAGGCTATTTTGGACCAATTGGACTCAACACTCATAACTTGTATGAGGAAGTCCCATGCTTAGGCGTAGCAGCCGAAGCAGTCAGAGCAGCCGTCTCTGACGCCCCCCCCGGAATATACCCTTCAATACTAGCCCCCGCTAATAGAGAGGCCAACTCCAACTTGCTTGGATATCGGCCTTTACTGACAAGGCGAGACGAGGCAAAAAGTATTGCCCAGGACAACGGCATCACTGCCAACATATTCCCATCCACAATAGCAGGGACTGCTATTAATATAGGATTCCTACGAACCCTATCTGACGAACTGGCTAAGACAACGACCTTCATATTAATATATTGGAAAGAGTTCAGAAAAAAATTGTTAAATTTTTATTATACAAATTACGAATCCCAAACAATATATCTTATTCTCATAAACTATCTCTGTTGGGAATGGAGTCACTGCAAAGTAGACGTGTATATACTGACAGTATTTTTATGTTTAAACTGTTACGTAATATTATTGACTGTCCTGAAATTTTAATGTTATTTTCATTACGCGTAGTGTCTGTAAGTACTCGTAATAAATCTTTGTTAGAAATTCCTTTTAGCAGAACAAATTTTGGCCTTATTAGTCCGGTGCCCAGACTTTCTAGGAATATAAATTCTTGCAATATTGATATTTTCAACATTAATTTAATGCGCTTCAAAAAATTTTTAAAAAAGGGTTAGCTCTTTGTGTACCTATCTGTATTTTTGTTATTGTTTTTCAACTTATAATTACCAATTTTTACTTATATTTTTACTTCTATATTTTTATTTTTTTATATTTTGGGTATGTCCAGATCTAAAAAAGTTTACTCCAGGTATCCAGTTTCCTGAATAAATTCATGGGAATAATCCAAAAATCCAGCTTCATGAGTATTGGCATGAATATACTTCCAGAATCCAGTGTTACCTATAGTTTCCAAGAGATGCCCTAGATATACTGAGATGGAACCAACATGATTCCACATTATAGGACTATGTAAGATTATTAATTTTTATTTAATATGCGTATTTCATTTTTCATGATTGAAATGTTACTATGTTGTAAACCGAGATAGCTATCAAAGGTATCATATACATAAATTTTGATAAACACAAACTTAAAAAGGAATTTTAAATATTAATCGGAATATGATGAATCATGATGATTCCAACTTTGTTGCTTATTTTTTTTATATAAACAATAAATGTGTACATAATATTATCTAAATATCATTTTATTCGTTATCATATATATACTGTATATATACAGAGCGGTCCAAAAGTCACCCCCCCCCCCTCCTATCTTATGAACCAATTGAGATATCGACTTTAAATTTGGAACTTTTAAATAAGACAAACTATCTTTTAGCATATATTTAATACTTTCAGCTCTTAAAATGTGGGCAGGGGGGCACATTTTTTTAAATGGAAAGGGGGGTCGTGTAACACATCATTTTAAAGCTTATAAAATTCTCCATTTAACTCTATATTTTTAAATAAAAAAAAAAAATGGGTTTAAAATAGGGTGGAAAATGGGTATAAATAGTAGTGCAAAAGGATCCACCAAAGAAGGATGGAAGTAAACCCCGCCCCCCGAAGAAAGGACTCAGCCCTAAGCTACCCCCACCTGGCCATCTCCACGATGCCAGTGCCCAAAAGGTTGCCACAGGTAACCCGTTTAGTGAGTCTTTATTCGCCACCGACGTCTCTATTCGTGAAACGAATTTAGACACCAAATTCAACATCAACGCCGTAGCCCTTCCCGAGATTTCGCGTCAAACGTATCAACAGCTAACGGTGGATGACAAACACATCGACAGAAGTCTAACCCCTGAATACCTATATTACTACGATACGGCCATGTTCTGGTTCCGCTCTCTAAATCTGAAGTCCATCAATGGAGAAGAACTCACAGACGCCGAACGTAGAGTACTAGAGCTCACCGACCCCCTTGTATTCACGGTCTTAGAACCCCTCCACCTATACCTAAGAGGCATAGGAAACATTGTCACAAAAGGAGGAAAGAACCTACATGTTTCTACCCCCCCCCCCCCTCCCTGTCCAACAAGTGAATGGCCAACCAGGCTATTTTGGACCAATTGGACTCAACACTCATAACTTGTATGAGGAAGTCCCATGCTTAGGCGTAGCAGCCGAAGCAGTCAGAGCAGCCGTCTCTGACGCTTCCCCCGGAATATACCCTTCAATACTAGCCCCCGCTAATAGAGAGGCCAACTCCAACTTGCTTGGATATCGGCCTTTACTGACAAGGCGAGACGGGGCAAAAAGTATTGCCCAGGACAACGGCATCACTGCCAACATATTCCCATCCACAATAGCAGGGAGTGCTATTAATATAGGATTTCTACGAACCCTATCTGACGAACTGGCTAAGACAACGACCTTCATATTAATATATTGGAAAGAGTTCAGAAAAAAATTGTTAAATTTTTATTATACAAATTACGAATCCCAAACAATATATCTTATTCTCATAAACTATCTCTGTTGGGAATGGAGTCACTGCAAAGTAGACGTGTATATACTGACAGTATTTTTATGTTTAAACTGTTACGTAATATTATTGACTGTCCTGAAATTTTAATGTTATTTTCATTACGCGTAGTGTCTGTAAGTACTCGTAATAAATCTTTGTTAGAAATTCCTTTTAGCAGAACAAATTTTGGCCTTATTAGTCCGGTGCCCAGACTTTCTAGGAATATAAATTCTTGCAATATTGATATTTTCAACATTAATTTAATGCGCTTCAAAAAATTTTTAAAAAAGGGTTAGCTCTTTGTGTACCTATCTGTATTTTTGTTATTGTTTTTCAACTTATAATTACCAATTTTTACTTATATTTTTACTTCTATATTTTTATTTTTTTTTTATTTTGGGTATGTCCAGATCTAAAAAAGTTTACTCCAGGTATCCAGTTTCCTGAATAAATTCATGGGAATAATCCAAAAATCCAGCTTTATGAGTATTGGCATGAATATACTTCCAGAATCCAGTGTTACCTATAGTTTCCAAGAGATGCCCTAGATATACTGAGATGGAACCAACATGATTCCACATTATAGGACTATGTAAGATTATTAATTTTTATTTAATATGCGTATTTCATTTTTCATGATTGAAATGTTACTATGTTGTAAACCGAGATAGCTATCGAAGGTATCATATACATAAATTTTGATAAACACAAACTTAAAAAGGAATTTTAAATATTAATCGGAATATGATGAATCATGATGATTCCAACTTTGTTGCTTATTTTTTTTATATAAACAATAAATGTGTACATAATATTATCTAAATATCATTTTATTCGTTATCATATATATACTGTATATATACAGAGCGGTCCAAAAGTCACCCCCCCCCCCTCCTATCTTATGAACCAATTGAGATATCGACTTTAAATTTGGAACTTTTAAATAAGACAAACTATCTTTTAGCATATATTTAATACTTTCAGCTCTTAAAATGTGGGCAGGGGGGCACATTTTTTTAAATGGAAAGGGGGGTCGTGTAACACATCATTTTAAAGCTTATAAAATTCTCCATTTAACTCTATATTTTTAAATTAAAAAAAAAAATGGGTTTAAAATAGGGTGGAAAATGGGTATAAATAGTAGTGCAAAAGGATCCACCAAAGAAGGATGGAAGTAAACCCCGCCCCCCGAAGAAAGGACTCAGCCCTAAGCTACCCCCACCTGGCCATCTCCACGATGCCAGTGCCCAAAAGGTTGCCACAGGTAACCCGTTTAGTGAGTCTTTATTCGCCACCGACGTCTCTATTCGTGAAACGAATTTAGACACCAAATTCAACATCAACGCCGTAGCCCTTCCCGAGATTTCGCGTCAAACGTATCAACAGCTAACGGTGGATGACAAACACATCGACAGAAGTCTAACCCCTGAATACCTATATTACTACGATACGGCCATGTTCTGGTTCCGCTCTCTAAATCTGAAGTCCATCAATGGAGAAGAACTCACAGACGCCGAACGTAGAGTACTAGAGCTCACCGACCCCCTTGTATTCACGGTCTTAGAACCCCTCCACCTATACCTAAGAGGCATAGGAAACATTGTCACAAAAGGAGGAAAGAACCTACATGTTTCTACCCCCCCCCCTCCCTGTCCAACAAGTGAATGGCCAACCAGGCTATTTTGGACCAATTGGACTCAACACTCATAACTTGTATGAGGAAGTCCCATGCTTAGGCGTAGCAGCCGAAGCAGTCAGAGCAGCCGTCTCTGACGCCCCCCCCGGAATATACCCTTCAATACTAGCCCCCGCTAATAGAGAGGCCAACTCCAACTTGCTTGGATATCGGCCTTTACTGACAAGGCGAGACGAGGCAAAAAGTATTGCCCAGGACAACGGCATCACTGCCAACATATTCCCATCCACAATAGCAGGGACTGCTATTAATATAGGATTCCTACGAACCCTATCTGACGAACTGGCTAAGAAAACGACCTTCATATTAATATATTGGAAAGAGTTCAGAAAAAAATTGTTAAATTTTTATTATACAAATTACGAATCCCAAACAATATATCTTATTCTCATAAACTATCTCTGTTGGGAATGGAGTCACTGCAAAGTAGACGTGTATATACTGACAGTATTTTTATGTTTAAACTGTTACGTAATATTATTGACTGTCCTGAAATTTTAATGTTATTTTCATTACGCGTAGTGTCTGTAAGTACTCGTAATAAATCTTTGTTAGAAATTCCTTTTAGCAGAACAAATTTTGGCCTTATTAGTCCGGTGCCCAGACTTTCTAGGAATATAAATTCTTGCAATATTGATATTTTCAACATTAATTTAATGCGCTTCAAAAAATTTTTAAAAAAGGGTTAGCTCTTTGTGTACCTATCTGTATTTTTGTTATTGTTTTTCAACTTATAATTACCAATTTTTACTTATATTTTTACTTCTATATTTTTATTTTTTTTTATTTTGGGTATGTCCAGATCTAAAAAAGTTTACTCCAGGTATCCAGTTTCCTGAATAAATTCATGGGAATAATCCAAAAATCCAGCTTCATGAGTATTGGCATGAATATACTTCCAGAATCCAGTGTTACCTATAGTTTCCAAGAGATGCCCTAGATATACTGAGATGGAACCAACATGATTCCACATTATAGGACTATGTAAGATTATTAATTTTTATTTAATATGCGTATTTCATTTTTCATGATTGAAATGTTACTATGTTGTAAACCGAGATAGCTATCGAAGGTATCATATACATAAATTTTGATAAACACAAACTTAAAAAGGAATTTTAAATATTAATCGGAATATGATGAATCATGATGATTCCAACTTTGTTGCTTATTTTTTTTATATAAACAATAAATGTGTACATAATATTATCTAAATATCATTTTATTCGTTATCATATATGTACTGTATATATACAGAGCGGTCCAAAAGTCACCCCCCCCCCCTCCTATCTTATGAACCAATTGAGATATCGACTTTAAATTTGGAACTTTTAAATAAGACAAACTATCTTTTAGCATATATTTAATACTTTCAGCTCTTAAAATGTGGGCAGGGGGGCACATTTTTTTAAATGGAAAGGGGGGTCGTGTAACACATCATTTTAAAGCTTATAAAATTCTCCATTTAACTCTATATTTTTAAATAAAAAAAAAAAAATGGGTTTAAAATAGGGTGGAAAATGGGTATAAATAGTAGTGCAAAAGGATCCACCAAAGAAGGATGGAAGTAAACCCCGCCCCCCGAAGAAAGGACTCAGCCCTAAGCTACCCCCACCTGGCCATCTCCACGATGCCAGTGCCCAAAAGGTTGCCACAGGTAACCCGTTTAGTGAGTCTTTATTCGCCACCGACGTCTCTATTTGTGAAACGAATTTAGACACCAAATTCAACATCAACGCCGTAGCCCTTCCCGAGATTTCGCGTCAAACGTATCAACAGCTAACGGTGGATGACAAACACATCGACAGAAGTCTAACCCCTGAATACCTATATTACTACGATACGGCCATGTTCTGGTTCCGCTCTCTAAATCTGAAGTCCATCAATGGAGAAGAACTCACAGACGCCGAACGTAGAGTACTAGAGCTCACCGACCCCCTTGTATTCACGGTCTTAGAACCCCTCCACCTATACCTAAGAGGCATAGGAAACATTGTCACAAAAGGAGGAAAGAACCTACATGTTTCTACCCCCCCCCCTCCCTGTCCAACAAGTGAATGGCCAACCAGGCTATTTTGGACCAATTGGACTCAACACTCATAACTTGTATGAGGAAGTCCCATGCTTAGGCGTAGCAGCCGAAGCAGTCAGAGCAGCCGTCTCTGACGCCCCCCCCGGAATATACCCTTCAATACTAGCCCCCGCTAATAGAGAGGCCAACTCCAACTTGCTTGGATATCGGCCTTTACTGACAAGGCGAGACGAGGCACAAAGTATTGCCCAGGACAACGGCATCACTGCCAACATATTCCCATCCACAATAGCAGGGACTGCTATTAATATAGGATTCCTACGAACCCTATCTGACGAACTGGCTAAGACAACGACCTTCATATTAATATATTGGAAAGAGTTCAGAAAAAAATTGTTAAATTTTTATTATACAAATTACGAATCCCAAACAATATATCTTATTCTCATAAACTATCTCTGTTGGGAATGGAGTCACTGCAAAGTAGACGTGTATATACTGACAGTATTTTTATGTTTAAACTGTTACTTAATATTATTGACTGTCCTGAAATTTTAATGTTATTTTCATTACGCGTAGTGTCTGTAAGTACTCGTAATAAATCTTTGTTAGAAATTCCTTTTAGCAGAACAAATTTTGGCCTTATTAGTCCGGTGCCCAGACTTTCTAGGAATATAAATTCTTGCAATATTGATATTTTCAACATTAATTTAATGCGCTTCAAAAAATTTTTAAAAAAGGGTTAGCTCTTTGTGTACCTATCTGTATTTTTGTTATTGTTTTTCAACTTATAATTACCAATTTTTACTTATATTTTTACTTCTATATTTTTATTTTTTTATATTTTGGGTATGTCCAGATCTAAAAAAGTTTACTCCAGGTATCCAGTTTCCTGAATAAATTCATGGGAATAATCCAAAAATCCAGCTTCATGAGTATTGGCATGAATATACTTCCAGAATCCAGTGTTACCTATAGTTTCCAAGAGATGCCCTAGATATACTGAGATGGAACCAACATGATTCCACATTATAGGACTATGTAAGATTATTAATTTTTATTTAATATGCGTATTTCATTTTTCATGATTGAAATGTTACTATGTTGTAAACCGAGATAGCTATCGAAGGTATCATATACATAAATTTTGATAAACACAAACTTAAAAAGGAATTTTAAATATTAATCGGAATATGATGAATCATGATGATTCCAACTTTGTTGCTTATTTTTTTTATATAAACAATAAATGTGTACATAATATTATCTAAATATCATTTTATTCGTTATCATATATATACTGTATATATACAGAGCGGTCCAAAAGTCACCCCCCCCCCTCCTATCTTATGAACCAATTGAGATATCGACTTTAAATTTGGAACTTTTAAATAAGACAAACTATCTTTTAGCATATATTTAATACTTTCAGCTCTTAAAATGTGGGCAGGGGGGCACATTTTTTTAAATGGAAAGGGGGGTCGTGTAACACATCATTTTAAAGCTTATAAAATTCTCCATTTAACTCTATATTTTTAAATTAAAAAAAAAAAAATGGGTTTAAAATAGGGTGGAAAATGGGTATAAATAGTAGTGCAAAAGGATCCACCAAAGAAGGATGGAAGTAAACCCCGCCCCCCGAAGAAAGGACTCAGCCCTAAGCTACCCCCACCTGGCCATCTCCACGATGCCAGTGCCCAAAAGGTTGCCACAGGTAACCCGTTTAGTGAGTCTTTATTCGCCACCGACGTCTCTATTCGTGAAACGAATTTAGACACCAAATTCAACATCAACGCCGTAGCCCTTCCCGAGATTTCGCGTCAAACGTATCAACAGCTAACGGTGGATGACAAACACATCGACAGAAGTCTAACCCCTGAATACCTATATTACTACGATACGGCCATGTTCTGGTTCCGCTCTCTAAATCTGAAGTCCATCAATGGAAAAGAACTCACAGACGCCGAACGTAGAGTACTAGAGCTCACCGACCCCCTTGTATTCACGGTCTTAGAACCCCTCCACCTATACCTAAGAGGCATAGGAAACATTGTCACAAAAGGAGGAAAGAACCTACATGTTTCTACCCCCCCCCCTCCCTGTCCATCAAGTGAATGGCCAACCAGGCTATTTTGGACCAATTGGACTCAACACTCATAACTTGTATGAGGAAGTCCCATGCTTAGGCGTAGCAGCCGAAGCAGTCAGAGCAGCCGTCTCTGACGCCCCCCCCCGGAATATACCCTTCAATACTAGCCCCCGCTAATAGAGAGGCCAACTCCAAATTGCTTGGATATCGGCCTTTACTGACAAGGCGAGACGAGGCAAAAAGTATTGCCCAGGACAACGGCATCACTGCCAACATATTCCCATCCACAATAGCAGGGACTGCTATTATTATAGGATTCCTACGAACCCTATCTGACGAACTGGCTAAGACAACGACCTTCATATTAATATATTGGAAAGAGTTCAGAAAAAAATTGTTAAATTTTTATTATACAAATTACGAATCCCAAACAATATATCTTATTCTCATAAACTATCTCTGTTGGGAATGGAGTCACTGCAAAGTAGACGTGTATATACTGACAGTATTTTTATGTTTAAACTGTTACGTAATATTATTGACTGTCCTGAAATTTTAATGTTATTTTCATTACGCGTAGTGTCTGTAAGTACTCGTAATAAATCTTTGTTAGAAATTCCTTTTAGCAGAACAAATTTTGGCCTTATTAGTCCGGTGCCCAGACTTTCTAGGAATATAAATTCTTGCAATATTGATATTTTCAACATTAATTTAATGCGCTTCAAAAAATTTTTAAAAAAGGGTTAGCTCTTTGTGTACCTATCTGTATTTTTGTTATTGTTTTTCAACTTATAATTACCAATTTTTACTTCTATATTTTTATTTTTTTATATTTTGGGTATGTCCAGATCTAAAAAAGTTTACTCCAGGTATCCAGTTTCCTGAATAAATTCATGGGAATAATCCAAAAATCCAGCTTCATGAGTATTGGCATGAATATACTTCCAGAATCCAGTGTTACCTATAGTTTCCAAGAGATGCCCTAGATATACTGAGATGGAACCAACATGATTCCACATTATAGGACTATGTAAGATTATTAATTTTTATTTAATATGCGTATTTCATTTTTCATGATTGAAATGTTACTATGTTGTAAACCGAGATAGCTATCGAAGGTATCATACACATAAATTTTGATAAACACAAACTTAAAAAGGAATTTTAAATATTAATCGGAATATGATGAATCATGATGATTCCAACTTTGTTGCTTATTTTTTTTATATAAACAATAAATGTGTACATAATATTATCTAAATATCATTTTATTCGTTATCATATATATACTGTATATATACAGAGCGGTCCAAAAGTCACCCCCCCCCTCCTATCTTATGAACCAATTGAGATATCGACTTTAAATTTGGAACTTTTAAATAAGACAAACTATCTTTTAGCATATATTTAATACTTTCAGCTCTTAAAATGTGGGCAGGGGGGCACATGTTTTTAAATGGAAAGGGGGGTCGTGTAACACATCATTTTAAAGCTTATAAAATTCTCCATTTAACTCTATATTTTTAAATTAAAAAAAAAATGGGTTTAAAATAGGGTGGAAAATGGGTATAAATAGTAGTGCAAAAGGATCCACCAAAGAAGGATGGAAGTAAACCCCGCCCCCCGAAGAAAGGACTCAGCCCTAAGCTACCCCCACCTGGCCATCTCCACGATGCCAGTGCCCAAAAGGTTGCCACAGGTAACCCGTTTAGTGAGTCTTTATTCGCCACCGACGTCTCTATTCGTGAAACGAATTTAGACACCAAATTCAACATCAACGCCGTAGCCCTTCCCGAGATTTCGCGTCAAACGTATCAACAGCTAACGGTGGATGACAAACACATCGACAGAAGTCTAACCCCTGAATACCTATATTACTACGATACGGCCATGTTCTGGTTCCGCTCTCTAAATCTGAAGTCCATCAATGGAGAAGAACTCACAGACGCCGAACGTAGAGTACTAGAGCTCACCGACCCCCTTGTATTCACGGTCTTAGAACCCCTCCACCTATACCTAAGAGGCATAGGAAACATTGTCACAAAAGGAGGAAAGAACCTACATGTTTCTACCCCCCCCCTCCCTGTCCAACAAGTGAATGGCCAACCAGGCTATTTTGGACCAATTGGACTCAACACTCATAACTTGTATGAGGAACTCCCATGCTTAGGCGTAGCAGCCGAAGCAGTCAGAGCAGCCGTCTCTGACGCCCCCCCCGGAATATACCCTTCAATACTAGCCCCCGCTAATAGAGAGGCCAACTCCAACTTGCTTGGATATCGGCCTTTACTGACAAGGCGAGACGAGGCAAAAAGTATTGCCCAGGACAACGGCATCACTGCCAACATATTCCCATCCACAATAGCAGGGACTGCTATTAATATAGGATTCCTACGAACCCTATCTGACGAACTGGCTAAGACAACGACCTTCATATTAATATATTGGAAAGAGTTCAGAAAAAAATTGTTAAATTTTTATTATACAAATTACGAATCCCAAACAATATATCTTATTCTCATAAACTATCTCTGTTGGAATGGAGTCACTGCAAAGTAGACGTGTATATACTGACAGTATTTTTATGTTTAAACTGTTACGTAATATTATTGACTGTCCTGAAATTTTAATGTTATTTTCATTACGCGTAGTGTCTGTAAGTACTCGTAATAAATCTTTGTTAGAAATTCCTTTTAGCAGAACAAATTTTGGCCTTATTAGTCCGGTGCCCAGACTTTCTAGGAATATAAATTCTTGCAATATTGATATTTTAACATTAATTTAATGCGCTTCAAAAATTTTTTAAAAAAGGGTTAGCTCTTTGTGTACCTATCTGTATTTTTGTTATTGTTTTTCAACTTATAATTACCAATTTTTACTTATATTTTTACTTCTATATTTTTATTTTTTTATATTTTGGGTATGTCCAGATCTAAAAAAGTTTACTCCAGGTATCCAGTTTCCTGAATAAATTCATGGGAATAATCCAAAAATCCAGCTTCATGAGTATTGGCATGAATATACTTCCAGAATCCAGTGTTACCTATAGTTTCCAAGAGATGCCCTAGATATACTGAGATGGAACCAACATGATTCCACATTATAGGACTATGTAAGATTATTAATTTTTATTTAATATGCGTATTTCATTTTTCATGATTGAAATGTTACTATGTTGTAAACCGAGATAGCTATCGAAGGTATCATATACATAAATTTTGATAAACACAAACTTAAAAAGGAATTTTAAATATTAATCGGAATATGATGAATCATGATGATTCCAACTTTGTTGCTTATTTTTTTTATATAAACAATAAATGTGTACATAATATTATCTAAATATCATTTTATTCGTTATCATATATATACTGTATATATACAGAGCGGTCCAAAAGTCACCCCCCCCCCTCCTATCTTATGAACCAATTGAGATATCGACTTTAAATTTGGAACTTTTAAATAAGACAAACTATCTTTTAGCATATATTTAATACTTTCAGCTCTTAAAATGTGGGCAGGGGGGCACATTTTTTTAAATGGAAAGGGGGGTCGTGTAACACATCATTTTAAAGCTTATAAAATTCTCCATTTAACTCTATATTTTTAAATTAAAAAAAAAAAATGGGTTTAAAATAGGGTGGAAAATGGGTATAAATAGTAGTGCAAAAGGATCCACCAAAGAAGGATGGAAGTAAACCCCGCCCCCCGAAGAAAGGACTCAGCCCTAAGCTACCCCCACCTGGCCATCTCCACGATGCCAGTGCCCAAAAGGTTGCCACAGGTAACCCGTTTAGTGAGTCTTTATTCGCCACCGACGTCTCTATTCGTGAAACGAATTTAGACACCAAATTCAACATCAACGCCGTAGCCCTTCCCGAGATTTCGCGTCAAACGTATCAACAGCTAACGGTGGATGACAAACACATCGACAGAAGTCTAACCCCTGAATACCTATATTACTACGATACGGCCATGTTCTGGTTCCGCTCTCTAAATCTGAAGTCCATCAATGGAGAAGAACTCACAGACGCCGAACGTAGAGTACTAGAGCTCACCGACCCCCTTGTATTCACGGTCTTAGAACCCCTCCACCTATACCTAAGCAGCATAGGAAACATTGTCACAAAAGGAGGAAAGAACCTACATGTTTCTACCCCCCCCCCCTCCCTGTCCAACAAGTGAATGGCCAACCAGGCTATTTTGGACCAATTGGACTCAACACTCATAACTTGCATGAGGAAGTCCCATGCTTAGGCGTAGCAGCCGAAGCAGTCAGAGCAGCCGTCTCTGACGCCCCCCCGGAATATATCCTTCAATACTAGCCCCCGCTAATAGAGAGGCCAACTCCAACTTGCTTGGATATCGGCCTTTACTGACAAGGCGAGACGAGGCAAAAAGTATTGCCCAGGACAACGGCATCACTGCCAACATATTCCCATCCACAATAGCAGGGACTGCTATTAATATAGGATTCCTACGAACCCTATCTGACGAACTGGCTAAGACAACGACCTTCATATTAATATATTGGAAAGAGTTCAGAAAAAAATTGTTAAATTTTTATTATACAAATTATGAATCCCAAACAATATATCTTATTCTCATAAACTATCTCTGTTGGGAATGGAGTCACTGCAAAGTAGACGTGTATATACTGACAGTATTTTTATGTTTAAACTGTTACGTAATATTATTGACTGTCCTGAAATTTTAATGTTATTTTCATTACGCGTAGTGTCTGTAAGTACTCGTAATAAATCTTTGTTAGAAATTCCTTTTAGCAGAACAAATTTTGGCCTTATTAGTCCGGTGCCCAGACTTTCTAGGAATATAAATTCTTGCAATATTGATATTTTCAACATTAATTTAATGCGCTTCAAAAAATTTTTAAAAAAGGGTTAGCTCTTTGTGTACCTATCTGTATTTTTGTTATTGTTTTTCAACTTATAATTACCAATTTTTACTTATATTTTTACTTCTATATTTTTATTTTTTTTTATTTTGGGTATGTCCAGATCTAAAAAAGTTTACTCCAGGTATCCAGTTTCCTGAATAAATTCATGGGAATAATCCAAAAATCCAGCTTCATGAGTATTGGCATGAATATACTTCCAGAATCCAGTGTTACCTATAGTTTCCAAGAGATGCCCTAGATATACTGAGATGGAACCAACATGATTCCACATTATAGGACTATGTAAGATTATTAATTTTTATTTAATATGCGTATTTCATTTTTCATGATTGAAATGTTACTATGTTGTAAACCGAGATAGCTATCGAAGGTATCATATACATAAATTTTGATAAACACAAACTTAAAAAGGAATTTTAAATATTAATCGGAATATGATGAATCATGATGATTCCAACTTTGTTGCTTATTTTTTTTATATAAACAATAAATGTGTACATAATATTATCTAAATATCATTTTATTCGTTATCATATATATACTGTATATATACAGAGCGGTCCAAAAGTCACCTCCCCCCCCTCCTATCTTATGAACCAATTGAGATATCGACTTTAAATTTGGAACTTTTAAATAAGACAAACTATCTTTTAGCATATATTTAATACTTTCAGCTCTTAAATGTGGGCAGGGGGGCACATTTTTTTAAATGGAAAGGGGGGTCGTGTAACACATCATTTTAAAGCTTATAAAATTCTCCATTTAACTCTATATTTTTAAATTAAAAAAAAAAAATGGGTTTAAAATAGGGTGGAAAATGGGTATAAATAGTAGTGCAAAAGGATCCACCAAAGAAGGATGGAAGTAAACCCCGCCCCCCGAAGAAAGGACTCAGCCCTAAGCTACCCCCACCTGGCCATCTCCACGATGCCAGTGCCCAAAAGGTTGCCACAGGTAACCCGTTTAGTGAGTCTTTATTCGCCACCGACGTCTCTATTCGTGAAACGAATTTAGACACCAAATTCAACATCAACGCCGTAGCCCTTCCCGAGATTTCGCGTCAAACGTATCAACAGCTAACGGTGGATGACAAACACATCGACAGAAGTCTAACCCCTGAATACCTATATTACTACGATACGGCCATGTTCTGGTTCCGCTCTCTAAATCTGAAGTCCATCAATGGAGAAGAACTCACAGACGCCGAACGTAGAGTACTAGAGCTCACCGACCCCCTTGTATTCACGGTCTTAGAACCCCTCCACCTATACCTAAGAGGCATAGGAAACATTGTCACAAAAGGAGGAAAGAACCTACATGTTTCTACCCCCCCCCCTTCCTGTCCAACAAGTGAATGGCCAACCAGGCTATTTTGGACCAATTGGACTCAACACTCATAACTTGTATGAGGAAGTCCCATGCTTAGGCGTAGCAGCCGAAGCAGTCAGAGCAGCCGTCTCTGACGCCCCCCCCGGAATATACCCTTCAATACTAGCCCCCGCTAATAGAGAGGCCAACTCCAACTTGCTTGGATATCGGCCTTTACTGACAAGGCGAGACGAGGCAAAAAGTATTGCCCAGGACAACGGCATCACTGCCAACATATTCCCATCCACAATAGCAGGGACTGCTATTAATATAGGATTCCTACGAACCCTATCTGACGAACTGGCTAAGACAACGACCTTCATATTAATATATTGGAAAGAGTTCAGAAAAAAATTGTTAAATTTTTATTATACAAATTACGAATCCCAAACAATATATCTTATTCTCATAAACTATCTCTGTTGGGAATGGAGTCACTGCAAAGTAGACGTGTATATACTGACAGTATTTTTATGTTTAAACTGTTACGTAATATTATTGACTGTCCTGAAATTTTAATGTTATTTTCATTACGCGTAGTGTCTGTAAGTACTCGTAATAAATCTTTGTTAGAAATTCCTTTTAGCAGAACAAATTTTGGCCTTATTAGTCCGGTGCCAAGACTTTCTAGGAATATAAATTCTTGCAATATTGATATTTTCAACATTAATTTAATGCGCTTCAAAAATTTTTTAAAAAAGGGTTAGCTCTTTGTGTACCTATCTGTATTTTTGTTATTGTTTTTCAACTTATAATTACCAATTTTTACTTATATTTTTACTTCTATATTTTTATTTTTTTATATTTTGGGTATGTCCAGATCTAAAAAAGTTTACTCCAGGTATCCAGTTTCCTGAATAAATTCATGGGAATAATCCAAAAATCCAGCTTCATGAGTATTGGCATGAATATACTTCCAGAATCCAGTGTTACCTATAGTTTCCAAGAGATGCCCTAGATATACTGAGATGGAACCAACATGATTCCACATTATAAGACTATGTAAGATTATTAATTTTTATTTAATATGCGTATTTCATTTTTCATGATTGAAATGTTACTATGTTGTAAACCGAGATAGCTATCGAAGGTATCATATACATAAATTTTGATAAACACAAACTTAAAAAGGAATTTTAAATATTAATCGGAATATGATGAATCATGATGATTCCAACTTTGTTGCTTATTTTTTTTATATAAACAATAAATGTGTACATAATATTATCTAAATATCATTTTATTCGTTATCATATATATACTGTATATATACAGAGCGGTCCAAAAGTCACCCCCCCCCTCCTATCTTATGAACCAATTGAGATATCGACTTTAAATTTGGAACTTTTAAATAAGACAAACTATCTTTTAGCATATATTTAATACTTTCAGCTCTTAAAATGTGGGCAGGGGGGCACATTTTTTTAAATGGAAAGGGGGGTCGTGTAACACATCATTTTAAAGCTTATAAAATTCTCCATTTAACTCTATATTTTTAAATTAAAAAAAAAAATGGGTTTAAAATAGGGTGGAAAATGGGTATAAATAGTAGTGCAAAAGGATCCACCAAAGAAGGATGGAAGTAAACCCCGCCCACCGAAGAAAGGACTCAGCCCTAAGCTACCCCCACCTGGCCATCTCCACGATGCCAGTGCCCAAAAGGTTGCCACAGGTAACCCGTTTAGTGAGTCTTTATTCGCCACCGACGTCTCTATTCGTGAAACGAATTTAGACACCAAATTCAACATCAACGCCGTAGCCCTTCCCGAGATTTCGCGTCAAACGTATCAACAGCTAACGGTGGATGACAAACACATCGACAGAAGTCTAACCCCTGAATACCTATATTACTACGATACGGCCATGTTCTGGTTCCGCTCTAAATCTGAAGTCCATCAATGGAGAAGAACTCACAGACGCCGAACGTAGAGTACTAGAGCTCACCGACCCCCTTGTATTCACGGTCTTAGAACCCCTCCACCTATACCTAAGAGGCATAGGAAACATTGTCACAAAAGGAGGAAAGAACCTACATGTTTCTACCCCCCCCCCCCCTCCCTGTCCAACAAGTGAATGGCCAACCAGGCTATTTTAGACCAATTGGACTCAACACTCATAACTTGTATGAGGAAGTCCCATGCTTAGGCGTAGCAGCCGAAGCAGTCAGAGCAGCCGTCTCTGACGCCCCCCCCCCCCCGGAATATACCCTTCAATACTAGCCCCCGCTAATAGAGAGGCCAACTCCAACTTGCTTGGATATCGGCCTTTACTGACAAGGCGAGACGAGGCAAAAAGTATTGCCCAGGACAACGGCATCACTGCCAACATATTCCCATCCACAATAGCAGGGACTGCTATTAATATAGGATTCCTACGAACCCTATCTGACGAACTGGCTAAGACAACGACCTTCATATTAATATATTGGAAAGAGTTCAGAAAAAAATTGTTAAATTTTTATTATACAAATTACGAATCCCAAACAATATATCTTATTCTCATAAACTATCTCTGTTGGGAATGGAGTCACTGCAAAGTAGACGTGTATATACTGACAGTATTTTTATGTTTAAACTGTTACGTAATATTATTGACTGTCCTGAAATTTTAATGTTATTTTCATTACGCGTAGTGTCTGTAAGTACTCGTAATAAATCTTTGTTAGAAATTCCTTTTAGCAGAACAAATTTTGGCCTTATTAGTCCGGTGCCCAGACTTTCTAGGAATATAAATTCTTGCAATATTGATATTTTCAACATTAATTTAATGCGCTTCAAAAAATTTTTAAAAAAGGGTTAGCTCTTTGTGTACCTATCTGTATTTTTGTTATTGTTTTTCAACTTATAATTACCAATTTTTACTTATATTTTTACTTCTATATTTTTATTTTTTTATATTTTGGGTATGTCCAGATCTAAAAAAGTTTACTCCAGGTATCCAGTTTCCTGAATAAATTCATGGGAATAATCCAAAAATCCAGCTTCATGAGTATTGGCATGAATATACTTCCAGAATACAGTGTTACCTATAGTTTCCAAGAGATGCCCTAGATATACTGAGATGGAACCAACATGATTCCACATTATAGGACTATGTAAGATTATTAATTTTTATTTAATATGCGTATTTCATTTTTCATGATTGAAATGTTACTATGTTGTAAACCGAGATAGCTATCGAAGGTATCATATACATAAATTTTGATAAACACAAACTTAAAAAGGAACTTTGTTGCTTATTTTTTTTATATAAACAATAAATGTGTACATAATATTATCTAAATATCATTTTATTCGTTATCATATATATACTGTATATATACAGAGCGGTCCAAAAGTCACCCCCCCCTCCTATCTTATGAACCAATTGAGATATCGACTTTAAATTTGGAACTTTTAAATAAGACAAACTATCTTTTAGCATATATTTAATACTTTCAGCTCTTAAAATGTGGGCAGGGGGGCACATTTTTTTAAATGGAAAGGGGGGTCGTGTAACACATCATTTTAAAGCTTATAAAATTCTCCATTTAACTCTATATTTTTAAATTAAAAAAAAAAAAAATGGGTTTAAAATAGGGTGGAAAATGGGTATAAATAGTAGTGCAAAAGGATCCACCAAAGAAGGATGGAAGTAAACCCCGCCCCCCGAAGAAAGGACTCAGCCCTAAGCTACCCCCACCTGGCCATCTCCACGATGCCAGTGCCCAAAAGGTTGCCACAGGTAACCCGTTTAGTGAGTCTTTATTCGCCACCGACGTCTCTATTCGTGAAACGAATTTAGACACCAAATTCAACATCAACGCCGTAGCCCTTCCCGAGATTTCGCGTCAAACGTATCAACAGCTAACGGTGGATGACAAACACATCGACAGAAGTCTAACCCCTGAATACCTATATTACTACGATACGGCCATGTTCTGGTTCCGCTCTCTAAATCTGAAGTCCATCAATGGAGAAGAACTCACAGACGCCGAACGTAGAGTACTAGAGCTCACCGACCCCCTTGTATTCACGGTCAGAACCCCTCCACCTATACCTAAGAGGCATAGGAAACATTGTCACAAAAGGAGGAAAGAACCTACATGTTTCTACCCCCCCCTCCCTGTCCAACAAGTGAATGGCCAACCAGGCTATTTTGGACCAATTGGACAACACTCATAACTTGTATGAGGAAGTCCCATGCTTAGGCGTAGCAGCCGAAGCAGTCAGAGCAGCCGTCTCTGACGCCCCCCCCCCCCGGAATATACCCTTCAATACTAGCCCCCGCTAATAGAGAGGCCAACTCCAACTTGCTTGGATATCGGCCTTTACTGACAAGGCGAGACGAGGCAAAAAGTATTGCCCAGGACAACGGCATCACTGCCAACATATTCCCATCCACAATAGCAGGGACTGCTATTAATATAGGATTCCTACGAACCCTATCTGACGAACTGGCTAAGACAACGACCTTCATATTAATATATTGGAAAGAGTTCAGAAAAAAATTGTTAAATTTTTATTATACAAATTACGAATCCCAAACAATATATCTTATTCTCATAAACTATCTCTGTTGGGAATGGAGTCACTGCAAAGTAGACGTGTATATACTGACAGTATTTTTATGTTTAAACTGTTACGTAATATTATTGACTGTCCTGAAATTTTAATGTTATTTTCATTACGCGTAGTGTCTGTAAGTACTCGTAATAAATCTTTGTTAGAAATTCCTTTTAGCAGAACAAATTTTGGCCTTATTAGTCCGGTGCCCAGACTTTCTAGGTATATAAATTCTTGCAATATTGATATTTTCAACATTAATTTAATGCGCTTCAAAAAATTTTTAAAAAAGGGTTAGCTCTTTGTGTACCTATCTGTATTTTTGTTATTGTTTTTCAACTTATAATTACCAATTTTTACTTATATTTTTACTTCTATATTTTTATTTTTTTATATTTTGGGTATGTCCAGATCTAAAAAAGTTTACTCCAGGTATCCAGTTTCCTGAATAAATTCATGGGAATAATCCAAAAATCCAGCTTCATGAGTATTGGCATGAATATACTTCCAGAATCCAGTGTTACCTATAGTTTCCAAGAGATGCCCTAGATATACTGAGATGGAACCAACATGATTCCACATTATAGGACTATGTAAGATTATTAATTTTTATTTAATATGCGTATTTCATTTTTCATGATTGAAATGTTACTATGTTGTAAACCGAGATAGCTATCGAAGGTATCATATACATAAATTTTGATAAACACAAACTTAAAAAGGAATTTTAAATATTAATCGGAATATGATGAATCATGATGATTCCAACTTTGTTGCTTATTTTTTTTATATAAACAATAAATGTGTACATAATATTATCTAAATATCATTTTATTCGTTATCATATATATACTGTATATATACAGAGCGGTCCAAAAGTTACCCCCCCCCCTCCTATCTTATGAACCAATTGAGATATCGACTTTAAATTTGGAACTTTTAAATAAGACAAACTATCTTTTAGCATATATTTAATACTTTCAGCTCTTAAAATGTGGGCAGGGGGGCACATTTTTTTAAATGGAAAGGGGGGTCGTGTAACACATCATTTTAAAGCTTATAAAATTCTCCATTTAACTCTATATTTTTAAATTAAAAAAAAAAAATGGGTTTAAAATAGGGTGGAAAATGGGTATAAATAGTAGTGCAAAAGGATCCACCAAAGAAGGATGGAAGTAAACCCCGCCCCCCGAAGAAAGGACTCAGCCCTAAGCTACCCCCACCTGGCCATCTCCACGATGCCAGTGCCCAAAAGGTTGCCACAGGTAACCCGTTTAGTGAGTCTTTATTCGCCACCGACGTCTCTATTCGTGAAACGAATTTAGACACCAAATTCAACATCAACGCCGTAGCCCTTCCCGAGATTTCGCGTCAAACGTATCAACAGCTAACGGTGGATGACAAACACATCGACAGAAGTCTAACCCCTGAATGTCCAAACCTATATTACTACGATACGGCCATGTTCTGGTTCCGCTCTCTAAATCTGAAGTCCATCAATGGAGAAGAACTCACAGACGCCGAACGTAGAGTACTAGAGCTCACCGACCCCCTTGTATTCACGGTCTTAGAACCCCTCCACCTATACCTAAGAGGCATAGGAAACATTGTCACAAAAGGAGGAAAGAACCTACATGTTTCTACCCCCCCCCCCTTCCTGTCCAACAAGTGAATGGCCAACCAGGCTATTTTGGACCAATTGGACTCAACACTCATAACTTGTATGAGGAAGTCCCATGCTTAGGCGTAGCAGCCGAAGCAGTCAGAGCAGCCGTCTCTGACGCCCCCCCCGGAATATACCCTTCAATACTAGCCCCCGCTAATAGAGAGGCCAACTCCAACTTGCTTGGATATCGGCCTTTACTGACAAGGCGAGACGAGGCAAAAAGTATTGCCCAGGACAACGGCATCACTGCCAACATATTCCCATCCACAATAGCAGGGACTGCTATTAATATAGGATTCCTACGAACCCTATCTGACGAACTGGCTAAGACAACGACCTTCATATTAATATATTGGAAAGAGTTCAGAAAAAAATTGTTAAATTTTTATTATACAAATTACGAATCCCAAACAATATATCTTATTCTCATAAACTATCTCTGTTGGGAATGGAGTCACTGCAAAGTAGACGTGTATATACTGACAGTATTTTTATGTTTAAACTGTTACGTAATATTATTGACTGTCCTGAAATTTTAATGTTATTTTCATTACGCGTAGTGTCTGTAAGTACTCGTAATAAATCTTTGTTAGAAATTCCTTTTAGCAGAACAAATTTTGGCCTTATTAGTCCGGTGCCCAGACTTTCTAGGAATATAAATTCTTGCAATATTGATATTTTCAACATTAATTTAATGCGCTTCAAAAAATTTTTAAAAAAGGGTTAGCTCTTTGTGTACCTATCTGTATTTTTGTTATTGTTTTTCAACTTATAATTACCAATTTTTACTTATATTTTTACTTCTATATTTTTATTTTTTTTATTTTGGGTATGTCCAGATCTAAAAAAGTTTACTCCAGGTA
This sequence comes from Brachypterus glaber, assembly GCA_958510825.1. NCBI lineage: Eukaryota > Metazoa > Arthropoda > Insecta > Coleoptera > Kateretidae > Brachypterus > Brachypterus glaber. The sequence goes on from OY294051.1 coordinate 12,378,498, forward strand.
TCCAGTTTCCTGAATAAATTCATGGGAATAATCCAAAAATCCAGCTTCATGAGTATTGGCATGAATATACTTCCAGAATCCAGTGTTACCTATAGTTTCCAAGAGATGCCCTAGATATACTGAGATGGAACCAACATGATTCCACATTATAGGACTATGTAAGATTATTAATTTTTATTTAATATGCGTATTTCATTTTTCATGATTGAAATGTTACTATGTTGTAAACCGAGATAGCTATCGAAGGTATCATATACATAAATTTTGATAAACACAAACTTAAAAAGGAATTTTAAATATTAATCGGAATATGATGAATCATGATGATTCCAACTTTGTTGCTTATTTTTTTTATATAAACAATAAATGTGTACATAATATTATCTAAATATCATTTTATTCGTTATCATATATATACTGTATATATACAGAGCGGTCCAAAAGTCACCCCCCCCCTCCTATCTTATGAACCAATTGAGATATCGACTTTAAATTTGGAACTTTTAAATAAGACAAACTATCTTTTAGCATATATTTAATACTTTCAGCTCTTAAAATGTGGGCAGGGGGGCACATTTTTTTAAATGGAAAGGGGGGTCGTGTAACACATCATTTTAAAGCTTATAAAATTCTCCATTTAACTCTATATTTTTAAATTAAAAAAAAAAATGGGTTTAAAATAGGGTGGAAAATGGGTATAAATAGTAGTGCAAAAGGATCCACCAAAGAAGGATGGAAGTAAACCCCGCCCCCCGAAGAAAGGACTCAGCCCTAAGCTACCCCCACCTGGCCATCTCCACGATGCCAGTGCCCAAAAGGTTGCCACAGGTAACCCGTTTAGTGAGTCTTTATTCGCCACCGACGTCTCTATTCGTGAAACGAATTTAGACACCAAATTCAACATCAACGCCGTAGCCCTTCCCGAGATTTCGCGTCAAACGTATCAGCAGCTAACGGTGGATGACAAACACATCGACAGAAGTCTAACCCCTGAATACCTATATTACTACGATACGGCCATGTTCTGGTTCCGCTCTAAATCTGAAGTCCATCAATGGAGAAGAACTCACAGACGCCGAACGTAGAGTACTAGAGCTCACCGACCCCCTTGTATTCACGGTCTTAGAACCCCTCCACCTATACCTAAGAGGCATAGGAAACATTGTCACAAAAGGAGGAAAGAACCTACATGTTTCTACCCCCCCCCCCTCCCTGTCCAACAAGTGAATGGCCAACCAGGCTATTTTAGACCAATTGGACTCAACACTCATAACTTGTATGAGGAAGTCCCATGCTTAGGCGTAGCAGCCGAAGCAGTCAGAGCAGCCGTCTCTGACGCCCCCCCCCCGGAATATACCCTTCAATACTAGCCCCCGCTAATAGAGAGGCCAACTCCAACTTGCTTGGATATCGGCCTTTACTGACAAGGCGAGACGAGGCAAAAAGTATTGCCCAGGACAACGGCATCACTGCCAACATATTCCCATCCACAATAGCAGGGACTGCTATTAATATAGGATTCCTACGAACCCTATCTGACGAACTGGCTAAGACAACGACCTTCATATTAATATATTGGAAAGAGTTCAGAAAAAAATTGTTAAATTTTTATTATACAAATTACGAATCCCAAACAATATATCTTATTCTCATAAACTATCTCTGTTGGGAATGGAGTCACTGCAAAGTAGACGTGTATATACTGACAGTATTTTTATGTTTAAACTGTTACGTAATATTATTGACTGTCCTGAAATTTTAATGTTATTTTCATTACGCGTAGTGTCTGTAAGTACTCGTAATAAATCTTTGTTAGAAATTCCTTTTAGCAGAACAAATTTTGGCCTTATTAGTCCGGTGCCCAGACTTTCTAGGAATATAAATTCTTGCAATATTGATATTTTCAACATTAATTTAATGCGCTTCAAAAAATTTTTAAAAAAGGGTTAGCTCTTTGTGTACCTATCTGTATTTTTGTTATTGTTTTTCAACTTATAATTACCAATTTTTACTTATATTTTTACTTCTATATTTTTATTTTTTTATATTTTGGGTATGTCCAGATCTAAAAAAGTTTACTCCAGGTATCCAGTTTCCTGAATAAATTCATGGGAATAATCCAAAAATCCAGCTTCATGAGTATTGGCATGAATATACTTCCAGAATCCAGTGTTACCTATAGTTTCCAAGAGATGCCCTAGATATACTGAGATGGAACCAACATGATTCCACATTATAGGACTATGTAAGATTATTAATTTTTATTTAATATGCGTATTTCATTTTTCATGATTGAAATGTTACTATGTTGTAAACCGAGATAGCTATCGAAGGTATCATATACATAAATTTTGATAAACACAAACTTAAAAAGGAACTTTGTTGCTTATTTTTTTTATATAAACAATAAATGTGTACATAATATTATCTAAATATCATTTTATTCGTTATCATATATATACTGTATATATACAGAGCGGTCCAAAAGTCACCCCCCCCTCCTATCTTATGAACCAATTGAGATATCGACTTTAAATTTGGAACTTTTAAATAAGACAAACTATCTTTTAGCATATATTTAATACTTTCAGCTCTTAAAATGTGGGCAGGGGGGCACATTTTTTTAAATGGAAAGGGGGGTCGTGTAACACATCATTTTAAAGCTTATAAAATTCTCCATTTAACTCTATATTTTTAAATTAAAAAAAAAAAAAATGGGTTTAAAATAGGGTGGAAAATGGGTATAAATAGTAGTGCAAAAGGATCCACCAAAGAAGGATGGAAGTAAACCCCGCCCCCCGAAGAAAGGACTCAGCCCTAAGCTACCCCCACCTGGCCATCTCCACGATGCCAGTGCCCAAAAGGTTGCCACAGGTAACCCGTTTAGTGAGTCTTTATTCGCCACCGACGTCTCTATTCGTGAAACGAATTTAGACACCAAATTCAACATCAACGCCGTAGCCCTTCCCGAGATTTCGCGTCAAACGTATCAACAGCTAACGGTGGATGACAAACACATCGACAGAAGTCTAACCCCTGAATACCTATATTACTACGATACGGCCATGTTCTGGTTCCGCTCTCTAAATCTGAAGTCCATCAATGGAGAAGAACTCACAGACGCCGAACGTAGAGTACTAGAGCTCACCGACCCCCTTGTATTCACGGTCAGAACCCCTCCACCTATACCTAAGAGGCATAGGAAACATTGTCACAAAAGGAGGAAAGAACCTACATGTTTCTACCCCCCCCCTCCCTGTCCAACAAGTGAATGGCCAACCAGGCTATTTTGGACCAATTGGACTCAACACTCATAACTTGTATGAGGAAGTCCCATGCTTAGGCGTAGCAGCCGAAGCAGTCAGAGCAGCCGTCTCTGACGCCCCCCCCCCCCGGAATATACCCTTCAATACTAGCCCCCGCTAATAGAGAGGCCAACTCCAACTTGCTTGGATATCGGCCTTTACTGACAAGGCGAGACGAGGCAAAAAGTATTGCCCAGGACAACGGCATCACTGCCAACATATTCCCATCCACAATAGCAGGGACTGCTATTAATATAGGATTCCTACGAACCCTATCTGACGAACTGGCTAAGACAACGACCTTCATATTAATATATTGGAAAGAGTTCAGAAAAAAATTGTTAAATTTTTATTATACAAATTACGAATCCCAAACAATATATCTTATTCTCATAAACTATCTCTGTTGGGAATGGAGTCACTGCAAAGTAGACGTGTATATACTGACAGTATTTTTATGTTTAAACTGTTACGTAATATTATTGACTGTCCTGAAATTTTAATGTTATTTTCATTACGCGTAGTGTCTGTAAGTACTCGTAATAAATCTTTGTTAGAAATTCCTTTTAGCAGAACAAATTTTGGCCTTATTAGTCCGGTGCCCAGACTTTCTAGGAATATAAATTCTTGCAATATTGATATTTTCAACATTAATTTAATGCGCTTCAAAAAATTTTTAAAAAAGGGTTAGCTCTTTGTGTACCTATCTGTATTTTTGTTATTGTTTTTCAACTTATAATTACCAATTTTTACTTATATTTTTACTTCTATATTTTTATTTTTTTATATTTTGGGTATGTCCAGATCTAAAAAAGTTTACTCCAGGTATCCAGTTTCCTGAATAAATTCATGGGAATAATCCAAAAATCCAGCTTCATGAGTATTGGCATGAATATACTTCCAGAATCCAGTGTTACCTATAGTTTCCAAGAGATGCCCTAGATATACTGAGATGGAACCAACATGATTCCACATTATAGGACTATGTAAGATTATTAATTTTTATTTAATATGCGTATTTCATTTTTCATGATTGAAATGTTACTATGTTGTAAACCGAGATAGCTATCGAAGGTATCATATACATAAATTTTGATAAACACAAACTTAAAAAGGAATTTTAAATATTAATCGGAATATGATGAATCATGATGATTCCAACTTTGTTGCTTATTTTTTTTATATAAACAATAAATGTGTACATAATATTATCTAAATATCATTTTATTCGTTATCATATATATACTGTATATATACAGAGCGGTCCAAAAGTCACCCCCCCCCCCTCCTATCTTATGAACCAATTGAGATATCGACTTTAAATTTGGAACTTTTAAATAAGACAAACTATCTTTTAGCATATATTTAATACTTTCAGCTCTTAAAATGTGGGCAGGGGGGCACATTTTTTTAAATGGAAAGGGGGGTCGTGTAACACATCATTTTAAAGCTTATAAAATTCTCCATTTAACTCTATATTTTTAAATTAAAAAAAAAAAATGGGTTTAAAATAGGGTGGAAAATGGGTATAAATAGTAGTGCAAAAGGATCCACCAAAGAAGGATGGAAGTAAACCCCGCCCCCCGAAGAAAGGACTCAGCCCTAAGCTACCCCCACCTGGCCATCTCCACGATGCCAGTGCCCAAAAGGTTGCCACAGGTAACCCGTTTAGTGAGTCTTTATTCGCCACCGACGTCTCTATTCGTGAAACGAATTTAGACACCAAATTCAACATCAACGCCGTAGCCCTTCCCGAGATTTCGCGTCAAACGTATCAACAGCTAACGGTGGATGACAAACACATCGACAGAAGTCTAACCCCTGAATACCTATATTACTACGATACGGCCATGTTCTGGTTCCGCTCTCTAAATCTGAAGTCCATCAATGGAGAAGAACTCACAGACGCCGAACGTAGAGTACTAGAGCTCACCGACCCCCTTGTATTCACGGTCTTAGAACCCCTCCACCTATACCTAAGAGGCATAGGAAACATTGTCACAAAAGGAGGAAAGAACCTACATGTTTCTACCCCCCCCCCCCTCCCTGTCCAACAAGTGAATGGCCAACCAGGCTATTTTGGACCAATTGGACTCAACACTCATAACTTGTATGAGGAAGTCCCATGCTTAGGCGTAGCAGCCGAAGCAGTCAGAGCAGCCGTCTCTGACGCCCCCCCCCGGAATATACCCTTCAATACTAGCCCCCGCTAATAGAGAGGCCAACTCCAACTTGCTTGGATATCGGCCTTTACTGACAAGGCGAGACGAGGCAAAAAGTATTGCCCAGGACAACGGCATCACTGCCAACATATTCCCATCCACAATAGCAGGGACTGCTATTAATATAGGATTCCTACGAACCCTATCTGACGAACTGGCTAAGACAACGACCTTCATATTAATATATTGGAAAGAGTTCAGAAAAAAATTGTTAAATTTTTATTATACAAATTACGAATCCCAAACAATATATCTTATTCTCATAAACTATCTCTGTTGGGAATGGAGTCACTGCAAAGTAGACGTGTATATACTGACAGTATTTTTATGTTTAAACTGTTACGTAATATTATTGACTGTCCTGAAATTTTAATGTTATTTTCATTACGCGTAGTGTCTGTAAGTACTCGTAATAAATCTTTGTTAGAAATTCCTTTTAGCAGAACAAATTTTGGCCTTATTAGTCCGGTGCCAAGACTTTCTAGGAATATAAATTCTTGCAATATTGATATTTTCAACATTAATTTAATGCGCTTCAAAAATTTTTTAAAAAAGGGTTAGCTCTTTGTGTACCTATCTGTATTTTTGTTATTGTTTTTCAACTTATAATTACCAATTTTTACTTATATTTTTACTTCTATATTTTTATTTTTTTATATTTTGGGTATGTCCAGATCTAAAAAAGTTTACTCCAGGTATCCAGTTTCCTGAATAAATTCATGGGAATAATCCAAAAATCCAGCTTCATGAGTATTGGCATGAATATACTTCCAGAATCCAGTGTTACCTATAGTTTCCAAGAGATGCCCTAGATATACTGAGATGGAACCAACATGATTCCACATTATAGGACTATGTAAGATTATTAATTTTTATTTAATATGCGTATTTCATTTTTCATGATTGAAATGTTACTATGTTGTAAACCGAGATAGCTATCGAAGGTATCATATACATAAATTTTGATAAACACAAACTTAAAAAGGAATTTTAAATATTAATCGGAATATGATGAATCATGATGATTCCAACTTTGTTGCTTATTTTTTTTATATAAACAATAAATGTGTACATAATATTATCTAAATATCATTTTATTCGTTATCATATATATACTGTATATATACAGAGCGGTCCAAAAGTCACCCCCCCCCTCCTATCTTATGAACCAATTGAGATATCGACTTTAAATTTGGAACTTTTAAATAAGACAAACTATCTTTTAGCATATATTTAATACTTTCAGCTCTTAAAATGTGGGCAGGGGGGCACATTTTTTTAAATGGAAAGGGGGGTCGTGTAACACATCATTTTAAAGCTTATAAAATTCTCCATTTAACTCTATATTTTTAAATTAAAAAAAAAAATGGGTTTAAAATAGGGTGGAAAATGGGTATAAATAGTAGTGCAAAAGGATCCACCAAAGAAGGATGGAAGTAAACCCCGCCCACCGAAGAAAGGACTCAGCCCTAAGCTACCCCCACCTGGCCATCTCCACGATGCCAGTGCCCAAAAGGTTGCCACAGGTAACCCGTTTAGTGAGTCTTTATTCGCCACCGACGTCTCTATTCGTGAAACGAATTTAGACACCAAATTCAACATCAACGCCGTAGCCCTTCCCGAGATTTCGCGTCAAACGTATCAACAGCTAACGGTGGATGACAAACACATCGACAGAAGTCTAACCCCTGAATACCTATATTACTACGATACGGCCATGTTCTGGTTCCGCTCTAAATCTGAAGTCCATCAATGGAGAAGAACTCACAGACGCCGAACGTAGAGTACTAGAGCTCACCGACCCCCTTGTATTCACGGTCTTAGAACCCCTCCACCTATACCTAAGAGGCATAGGAAACATTGTCACAAAAGGAGGAAAGAACCTACATGTTTCTACCCCCCCCCCCCCTCCCTGTCCAACAAGTGAATGGCCAACCAGGCTATTTTAGACCAATTGGACTCAACACTCATAACTTGTATGAGGAAGTCCCATGCTTAGGCGTAGCAGCCGAAGCAGTCAGAGCAGCCGTCTCTGACGCCCCCCCCCCCCCGGAATATACCCTTCAATACTAGCCCCCGCTAATAGAGAGGCCAACTCCAACTTGCTTGGATATCGGCCTTTACTGACAAGGCGAGACGAGGCAAAAAGTATTGCCCAGGACAACGGCATCACTGCCAACATATTCCCATCCACAATAGCAGGGACTGCTATTAATATAGGATTCCTACGAACCCTATCTGACGAACTGGCTAAGACAACGACCTTCATATTAATATATTGGAAAGAGTTCAGAAAAAAATTGTTAAATTTTTATTATACAAATTACGAATCCCAAACAATATATCTTATTCTCATAAACTATCTCTGTTGGGAATGGAGTCACTGCAAAGTAGACGTGTATATACTGACAGTATTTTTATGTTTAAACTGTTACGTAATATTATTGACTGTCCTGAAATTTTAATGTTATTTTCATTACGCGTAGTGTCTGTAAGTACTCGTAATAAATCTTTGTTAGAAATTCCTTTTAGCAGAACAAATTTTGGCCTTATTAGTCCGGTGCCCAGACTTTCTAGGAATATAAATTCTTGCAATATTGATATTTTCAACATTAATTTAATGCGCTTCAAAAAATTTTTAAAAAAGGGTTAGCTCTTTGTGTACCTATCTGTATTTTTGTTATTGTTTTTCAACTTATAATTACCAATTTTTACTTATATTTTTACTTCTATATTTTTATTTTTTTATATTTTGGGTATGTCCAGATCTAAAAAAGTTTACTCCAGGTATCCAGTTTCCTGAATAAATTCATGGGAATAATCCAAAAATCCAGCTTCATGAGTATTGGCATGAATATACTTCCAGAATACAGTGTTACCTATAGTTTCCAAGAGATGCCCTAGATATACTGAGATGGAACCAACATGATTCCACATTATAGGACTATGTAAGATTATTAATTTTTATTTAATATGCGTATTTCATTTTTCATGATTGAAATGTTACTATGTTGTAAACCGAGATAGCTATCGAAGGTATCATATACATAAATTTTGATAAACACAAACTTAAAAAGGAACTTTGTTGCTTATTTTTTTTATATAAACAATAAATGTGTACATAATATTATCTAAATATCATTTTATTCGTTATCATATATATACTGTATATATACAGAGCGGTCCAAAAGTCACCCCCCCCTCCTATCTTATGAACCAATTGAGATATCGACTTTAAATTTGGAACTTTTAAATAAGACAAACTATCTTTTAGCATATATTTAATACTTTCAGCTCTTAAAATGTGGGCAGGGGGGCACATTTTTTTAAATGGAAAGGGGGGTCGTGTAACACATCATTTTAAAGCTTATAAAATTCTCCATTTAACTCTATATTTTTAAATTAAAAAAAAAAAAAATGGGTTTAAAATAGGGTGGAAAATGGGTATAAATAGTAGTGCAAAAGGATCCACCAAAGAAGGATGGAAGTAAACCCCGCCCCCCGAAGAAAGGACTCAGCCCTAAGCTACCCCCACCTGGCCATCTCCACGATGCCAGTGCCCAAAAGGTTGCCACAGGTAACCCGTTTAGTGAGTCTTTATTCGCCACCGACGTCTCTATTCGTGAAACGAATTTAGACACCAAATTCAACATCAACGCCGTAGCCCTTCCCGAGATTTCGCGTCAAACGTATCAACAGCTAACGGTGGATGACAAACACATCGACAGAAGTCTAACCCCTGAATACCTATATTACTACGATACGGCCATGTTCTGGTTCCGCTCTCTAAATCTGAAGTCCATCAATGGAGAAGAACTCACAGACGCCGAACGTAGAGTACTAGAGCTCACCGACCCCCTTGTATTCACGGTCAGAACCCCTCCACCTATACCTAAGAGGCATAGGAAACATTGTCACAAAAGGAGGAAAGAACCTACATGTTTCTACCCCCCCCTCCCTGTCCAACAAGTGAATGGCCAACCAGGCTATTTTGGACCAATTGGACAACACTCATAACTTGTATGAGGAAGTCCCATGCTTAGGCGTAGCAGCCGAAGCAGTCAGAGCAGCCGTCTCTGACGCCCCCCCCCCCCCGGAATATACCCTTCAATACTAGCCCCCGCTAATAGAGAGGCCAACTCCAACTTGCTTGGATATCGGCCTTTACTGACAAGGCGAGACGAGGCAAAAAGTATTGCCCAGGACAACGGCATCACTGCCAACATATTCCCATCCACAATAGCAGGGACTGCTATTAATATAGGATTCCTACGAACCCTATCTGACGAACTGGCTAAGACAACGACCTTCATATTAATATATTGGAAAGAGTTCAGAAAAAAATTGTTAAATTTTTATTATACAAATTACGAATCCCAAACAATATATCTTATTCTCATAAACTATCTCTGTTGGGAATGGAGTCACTGCAAAGTAGACGTGTATATACTGACAGTATTTTTATGTTTAAACTGTTACGTAATATTATTGACTGTCCTGAAATTTTAATGTTATTTTCATTACGCGTAGTGTCTGTAAGTACTCGTAATAAATCTTTGTTAGAAATTCCTTTTAGCAGAACAAATTTTGGCCTTATTAGTCCGGTGCCCAGACTTTCTAGGTATATAAATTCTTGCAATATTGATATTTTCAACATTAATTTAATGCGCTTCAAAAAATTTTTAAAAAAGGGTTAGCTCTTTGTGTACCTATCTGTATTTTTGTTATTGTTTTTCAACTTATAATTACCAATTTTTACTTATATTTTTACTTCTATATTTTTATTTTTTTATATTTTGGGTATGTCCAGATCTAAAAAAGTTTACTCCAGGTATCCAGTTTCCTGAATAAATTCATGGGAATAATCCAAAAATCCAGCTTCATGAGTATTGGCATGAATATACTTCCAGAATCCAGTGTTACCTATAGTTTCCAAGAGATGCCCTAGATATACTGAGATGGAACCAACATGATTCCACATTATAGGACTATGTAAGATTATTAATTTTTATTTAATATGCGTATTTCATTTTTCATGATTGAAATGTTACTATGTTGTAAACCGAGATAGCTATCGAAGGTATCATATACATAAATTTTGATAAACACAAACTTAAAAAGGAATTTTAAATATTAATCGGAATATGATGAATCATGATGATTCCAACTTTGTTGCTTATTTTTTTTATATAAACAATAAATGTGTACATAATATTATCTAAATATCATTTTATTCGTTATCATATATATACTGTATATATACAGAGCGGTCCAAAAGTTACCCCCCCCCCTCCTATCTTATGAACCAATTGAGATATCGACTTTAAATTTGGAACTTTTAAATAAGACAAACTATCTTTTAGCATATATTTAATACTTTCAGCTCTTAAAATGTGGGCAGGGGGGCACATTTTTTTAAATGGAAAGGGGGGTCGTGTAACACATCATTTTAAAGCTTATAAAATTCTCCATTTAACTCTATATTTTTAAATTAAAAAAAAAAAATGGGTTTAAAATAGGGTGGAAAATGGGTATAAATAGTAGTGCAAAAGGATCCACCAAAGAAGGATGGAAGTAAACCCCGCCCCCCGAAGAAAGGACTCAGCCCTAAGCTACCCCCACCTGGCCATCTCCACGATGCCAGTGCCCAAAAGGTTGCCACAGGTAACCCGTTTAGTGAGTCTTTATTCGCCACCGACGTCTCTATTCGTGAAACGAATTTAGACACCAAATTCAACATCAACGCCGTAGCCCTTCCCGAGATTTCGCGTCAAACGTATCAACAGCTAACGGTGGATGACAAACACATCGACAGAAGTCTAACCCCTGAATGTCCAAACCTATATTACTACGATACGGCCATGTTCTGGTTCCGCTCTCTAAATCTGAAGTCCATCAATGGAGAAGAACTCACAGACGCCGAACGTAGAGTACTAGAGCTCACCGACCCCCTTGTATTCACGGTCTTAGAACCCCTCCACCTATACCTAAGAGGCATAGGAAACATTGTCACAAAAGGAGGAAAGAACCTACATGTTTCTACCCCCCCCCCCTTCCTGTCCAACAAGTGAATGGCCAACCAGGCTATTTTGGACCAATTGGACTCAACACTCATAACTTGTATGAGGAAGTCCCATGCTTAGGCGTAGCAGCCGAAGCAGTCAGAGCAGCCGTCTCTGACGCCCCCCCCGGAATATACCCTTCAATACTAGCCCCCGCTAATAGAGAGGCCAACTCCAACTTGCTTGGATATCGGCCTTTACTGACAAGGCGAGACGAGGCAAAAAGTATTGCCCAGGACAACGGCATCACTGCCAACATATTCCCATCCACAATAGCAGGGACTGCTATTAATATAGGATTCCTACGAACCCTATCTGACGAACTGGCTAAGACAACGACCTTCATATTAATATATTGGAAAGAGTTCAGAAAAAAATTGTTAAATTTTTATTATACAAATTACGAATCCCAAACAATATATCTTATTCTCATAAACTATCTCTGTTGGGAATGGAGTCACTGCAAAGTAGACGTGTATATACTGACAGTATTTTTATGTTTAAACTGTTACGTAATATTATTGACTGTCCTGAAATTTTAATGTTATTTTCATTACGCGTAGTGTCTGTAAGTACTCGTAATAAATCTTTGTTAGAAATTCCTTTTAGCAGAACAAATTTTGGCCTTATTAGTCCGGTGCCCAGACTTTCTAGGAATATAAATTCTTGCAATATTGATATTTTCAACATTAATTTAATGCGCTTCAAAAAATTTTTAAAAAAGGGTTAGCTCTTTGTGTACCTATCTGTATTTTTGTTATTGTTTTTCAACTTATAATTACCAATTTTTACTTATATTTTTACTTCTATATTTTTATTTTTTTATATTTTGGGTATGTCCAGATCTAAAAAAGTTTACTCCAGGTATCCAGTTTCCTGAATAAATTCATGGGAATAATCCAAAAATCCAGCTTCATGAGTATTGGCATGAATATACTTCCAGAATCCAGTGTTACCTATAGTTTCCAAGAGATGCCCTAGATATACTGAGATGGAACCAACATGATTCCACATTATAGGACTATGTAAGATTATTAATTTTTATTTAATATGCGTATTTCATTTTTCATGATTGAAATGTTACTATGTTGTAAACCGAGATAGCTATCGAAGGTATCATATACATAAATTTTGATAAACACAAACTTAAAAAGGAACTTTGTTGCTTATTTTTTTTATATAAACAATAAATGTGTACATAATATTATCTAAATATCATTTTATTCGTTATCATATATATACTGTATATATACAGAGCGGTCCAAAAGTCACCCCCCCCTCCTATCTTATGAACCAATTGAGATATCGACTTTAAATTTGGAACTTTTAAATAAGACAAACTATCTTTTAGCATATATTTAATACTTTCAGCTCTTAAAATGTGGGCAGGGGGGCACATTTTTTTAAATGGAAAGGGGGGTCGTGTAACACATCATTTTAAAGCTTATAAAATTCTCCATTTAACTCTATATTTTTAAATTAAAAAAAAAAAAAATGGGTTTAAAATAGGGTGGAAAATGGGTATAAATAGTAGTGCAAAAGGATCCACCAAAGAAGGATGGAAGTAAACCCCGCCCCCCGAAGAAAGGACTCAGCCCTAAGCTACCCCCACCTGGCCATCTCCACGATGCCAGTGCCCAAAAGGTTGCCACAGGTAACCCGTTTAGTGAGTCTTTATTCGCCACCGACGTCTCTATTCGTGAAACGAATTTAGACACCAAATTCAACATCAACGCCGTAGCCCTTCCCGAGATTTCGCGTCAAACGTATCAACAGCTAACGGTGGATGACAAACACATCGACAGAAGTCTAACCCCTGAATACCTATATTACTACGATACGGCCATGTTCTGGTTCCGCTCTCTAAATCTGAAGTCCATCAATGGAGAAGAACTCACAGACGCCGAACGTAGAGTACTAGAGCTCACCGACCCCCTTGTATTCACGGTCAGAACCCCTCCACCTATACCTAAGAGGCATAGGAAACATTGTCACAAAAGGAGGAAAGAACCTACATGTTTCTACCCCCCCCCTCCCTGTCCAACAAGTGAATGGCCAACCAGGCTATTTTGGACCAATTGGACTCAACACTCATAACTTGTATGAGGAAGTCCCATGCTTAGGCGTAGCAGCCGAAGCAGTCAGAGCAGCCGTCTCTGACGCCCCCCCCCCCCCGGAATATACCCTTCAATACTAGCCCCCGCTAATAGAGAGGCCAACTCCAACTTGCTTGGATATCGGCCTTTACTGACAAGGCGAGACGAGGCAAAAAGTATTGCCCAGGACAACGGCATCACTGCCAACATATTCCCATCCACAATAGCAGGGACTGCTATTAATATAGGATTCCTACGAACCCTATCTGACGAACTGGCTAAGACAACGACCTTCATATTAATATATTGGAAAGAGTTCAGAAAAAAATTGTTAAATTTTTATTATACAAATTACGAATCCCAAACAATATATCTTATTCTCATAAACTATCTCTGTTGGGAATGGAGTCACTGCAAAGTAGACGTGTATATACTGACAGTATTTTTATGTTTAAACTGTTACGTAATATTATTGACTGTCCTGAAATTTTAATGTTATTTTCATTACGCGTAGTGTCTGTAAGTACTCGTAATAAATCTTTGTTAGAAATTCCTTTTAGCAGAACAAATTTTGGCCTTATTAGTCCGGTGCCCAGACTTTCTAGGAATATAAATTCTTGCAATATTGATATTTTCAACATTAATTTAATGCGCTTCAAAAAATTTTTAAAAAAGGGTTAGCTCTTTGTGTACCTATCTGTATTTTTGTTATTGTTTTTCAACTTATAATTACCAATTTTTACTTATATTTTTACTTCTATATTTTTATTTTTTTATATTTTGGGTATGTCCAGATCTAAAAAAGTTTACTCCAGGTATCCAGTTTCCTGAATAAATTCATGGGAATAATCCAAAAATCCAGCTTCATGAGTATTGGCATGAATATACTTCCAGAATCCAGTGTTACCTATAGTTTCCAAGAGATGCCCTAGATATACTGAGATGGAACCAACATGATTCCACATTATAGGACTATGTAAGATTATTAATTTTTATTTAATATGCGTATTTCATTTTTCATGATTGAAATGTTACTATGTTGTAAACCGAGATAGCTATCGAAGGTATCATATACATAAATTTTGATAAACACAAACTTAAAAAGGAATTTTAAATATTAATCGGAATATGATGAATCATGATGATTCCAACTTTGTTGCTTATTTTTTTTATATAAACAATAAATGTGTACATAATATTATCTAAATATCATTTTATTCGTTATCATATATATACTGTATATATACAGAGCGGTCCAAAAGTCACCCCCCCCCCCTCCTATCTTATGAACCAATTGAGATATCGACTTTAAATTTGGAACTTTTAAATAAGACAAACTATCTTTTAGCATATATTTAATACTTTCAGCTCTTAAAATGTGGGCAGGGGGGCACATTTTTTTAAATGGAAAGGGGGGTCGTGTAACACATCATTTTAAAGCTTATAAAATTCTCCATTTAACTCTATATTTTTAAATTAAAAAAAAAAAATGGGTTTAAAATAGGGTGGAAAATGGGTATAAATAGTAGTGCAAAAGGATCCACCAAAGAAGGATGGAAGTAAACCCCGCCCCCCGAAGAAAGGACTCAGCCCTAAGCTACCCCCACCTGGCCATCTCCACGATGCCAGTGCCCAAAAGGTTGCCACAGGTAACCCGTTTAGTGAGTCTTTATTCGCCACCGACGTCTCTATTCGTGAAACGAATTTAGACACCAAATTCAACATCAACGCCGTAGCCCTTCCCGAGATTTCGCGTCAAACGTATCAACAGCTAACGGTGGATGACAAACACATCGACAGAAGTCTAACCCCTGAATACCTATATTACTACGATACGGCCATGTTCTGGTTCCGCTCTCTAAATCTGAAGTCCATCAATGGAGAAGAACTCACAGACGCCGAACGTAGAGTACTAGAGCTCACCGACCCCCTTGTATTCACGGTCTTAGAACCCCTCCACCTATACCTAAGAGGCATAGGAAACATTGTCACAAAAGGAGGAAAGAACCTACATGTTTCTACCCCCCCCCCCCCTCCCTGTCCAACAAGTGAATGGCCAACCAGGCTATTTTGGACCAATTGGACTCAACACTCATAACTTGTATGAGGAAGTCCCATGCTTAGGCGTAGCAGCCGAAGCAGTCAGAGCAGCCGTCTCTGACGCCCCCCCCCGGAATATACCCTTCAATACTAGCCCCCGCTAATAGAGAGGCCAACTCCAACTTGCTTGGATATCGGCCTTTACTGACAAGGCGAGACGAGGCAAAAAGTATTGCCCAGGACAACGGCATCACTGCCAACATATTCCCATCCACAATAGCAGGGACTGCTATTAATATAGGATTCCTACGAACCCTATCTGACGAACTGGCTAAGACAACGACCTTCATATTAATATATTGGAAAGAGTTCAGAAAAAAATTGTTAAATTTTTATTATACAAATTACGAATCCCAAACAATATATCTTATTCTCATAAACTATCTCTGTTGGGAATGGAGTCACTGCAAAGTAGACGTGTATATACTGACAGTATTTTTATGTTTAAACTGTTACGTAATATTATTGACTGTCCTGAAATTTTAATGTTATTTTCATTACGCGTAGTGTCTGTAAGTACTCGTAATAAATCTTTGTTAGAAATTCCTTTTAGCAGAACAAATTTTGGCCTTATTAGTCCGGTGCCAAGACTTTCTAGGAATATAAATTCTTGCAATATTGATATTTTCAACATTAATTTAATGCGCTTCAAAAATTTTTTAAAAAAGGGTTAGCTCTTTGTGTACCTATCTGTATTTTTGTTATTGTTTTTCAACTTATAATTACCAATTTTTACTTATATTTTTACTTCTATATTTTTATTTTTTTATATTTTGGGTATGTCCAGATCTAAAAAAGTTTACTCCAGGTATCCAGTTTCCTGAATAAATTCATGGGAATAATCCAAAAATCCAGCTTCATGAGTATTGGCATGAATATACTTCCAGAATCCAGTGTTACCTATAGTTTCCAAGAGATGCCCTAGATATACTGAGATGGAACCAACATGATTCCACATTATAGGACTATGTAAGATTATTAATTTTTATTTAATATGCGTATTTCATTTTTCATGATTGAAATGTTACTATGTTGTAAACCGAGATAGCTATCGAAGGTATCATATACATAAATTTTGATAAACACAAACTTAAAAAGGAATTTTAAATATTAATCGGAATATGATGAATCATGATGATTCCAACTTTGTTGCTTATTTTTTTTATATAAACAATAAATGTGTACATAATATTATCTAAATATCATTTTATTCGTTATCATATATATACTGTATATATACAGAGCGGTCCAAAAGTCACCCCCCCCTCCTATCTTATGAACCAATTGAGATATCGACTTTAAATTTGGAACTTTTAAATAAGACAAACTATCTTTTAGCATATATTTAATACTTTCAGCTCTTAAAATGTGGGCAGGGGGGCACATTTTTTTAAATGGAAAGGGGGGTCGTGTAACACATCATTTTAAAGCTTATAAAATTCTCCATTTAACTCTATATTTTTAAATTAAAAAAAAAAAAAATGGGTTTAAAATAGGGTGGAAAATGGGTATAAATAGTAGTGCAAAAGGATCCACCAAAGAAGGATGGAAGTAAACCCCGCCCCCCGAAGAAAGGACTCAGCCCTAAGCTACCCCCACCTGGCCATCTCCACGATGCCAGTGCCCAAAAGGTTGCCACAGGTAACCCGTTTAGTGAGTCTTTATTCGCCACCGACGTCTCTATTCGTGAAACGAATTTAGACACCAAATTCAACATCAACGCCGTAGCCCTTCCCGAGATTTCGCGTCAAACGTATCAACAGCTAACGGTGGATGACAAACACATCGACAGAAGTCTAACCCCTGAATACCTATATTACTACGATACGGCCATGTTCTGGTTCCGCTCTCTAAATCTGAAGTCCATCAATGGAGAAGAACTCACAGACGCCGAACGTAGAGTACTAGAGCTCACCGACCCCCTTGTATTCACGGTCAGAACCCCTCCACCTATACCTAAGAGGCATAGGAAACATTGTCACAAAAGGAGGAAAGAACCTACATGTTTCTACCCCCCCCTCCCTGTCCAACAAGTGAATGGCCAACCAGGCTATTTTGGACCAATTGGACAACACTCATAACTTGTATGAGGAAGTCCCATGCTTAGGCGTAGCAGCCGAAGCAGTCAGAGCAGCCGTCTCTGACGCCCCCCCCCCCCCCGGAATATACCCTTCAATACTAGCCCCCGCTAATAGAGAGGCCAACTCCAACTTGCTTGGATATCGGCCTTTACTGACAAGGCGAGACGAGGCAAAAAGTATTGCCCAGGACAACGGCATCACTGCCAACATATTCCCATCCACAATAGCAGGGACTGCTATTAATATAGGATTCCTACGAACCCTATCTGACGAACTGGCTAAGACAACGACCTTCATATTAATATATTGGAAAGAGTTCAGAAAAAAATTGTTAAATTTTTATTATACAAATTACGAATCCCAAACAATATATCTTATTCTCATAAACTATCTCTGTTGGGAATGGAGTCACTGCAAAGTAGACGTGTATATACTGACAGTATTTTTATGTTTAAACTGTTACGTAATATTATTGACTGTCCTGAAATTTTAATGTTATTTTCATTACGCGTAGTGTCTGTAAGTACTCGTAATAAATCTTTGTTAGAAATTCCTTTTAGCAGAACAAATTTTGGCCTTATTAGTCCGGTGCCCAGACTTTCTAGGTATATAAATTCTTGCAATATTGATATTTTCAACATTAATTTAATGCGCTTCAAAAAATTTTTAAAAAAGGGTTAGCTCTTTGTGTACCTATCTGTATTTTTGTTATTGTTTTTCAACTTATAATTACCAATTTTTACTTATATTTTTACTTCTATATTTTTATTTTTTTATATTTTGGGTATGTCCAGATCTAAAAAAGTTTACTCCAGGTATCCAGTTTCCTGAATAAATTCATGGGAATAATCCAAAAATCCAGCTTCATGAGTATTGGCATGAATATACTTCCAGAATCCAGTGTTACCTATAGTTTCCAAGAGATGCCCTAGATATACTGAGATGGAACCAACATGATTCCACATTATAGGACTATGTAAGATTATTAATTTTTATTTAATATGCGTATTTCATTTTTCATGATTGAAATGTTACTATGTTGTAAACCGAGATAGCTATCGAAGGTATCATATACATAAATTTTGATAAACACAAACTTAAAAAGGAATTTTAAATATTAATCGGAATATGATGAATCATGATGATTCCAACTTTGTTGCTTATTTTTTTTATATAAACAATAAATGTGTACATAATATTATCTAAATATCATTTTATTCGTTATCATATATATACTGTATATATACAGAGCGGTCCAAAAGTTACCCCCCCCCCTCCTATCTTATGAACCAATTGAGATATCGACTTTAAATTTGGAACTTTTAAATAAGACAAACTATCTTTTAGCATATATTTAATACTTTCAGCTCTTAAAATGTGGGCAGGGGGGCACATTTTTTTAAATGGAAAGGGGGGTCGTGTAACACATCATTTTAAAGCTTATAAAATTCTCCATTTAACTCTATATTTTTAAATTAAAAAAAAAAAATGGGTTTAAAATAGGGTGGAAAATGGGTATAAATAGTAGTGCAAAAGGATCCACCAAAGAAGGATGGAAGTAAACCCCGCCCCCCGAAGAAAGGACTCAGCCCTAAGCTACCCCCACCTGGCCATCTCCACGATGCCAGTGCCCAAAAGGTTGCCACAGGTAACCCGTTTAGTGAGTCTTTATTCGCCACCGACGTCTCTATTCGTGAAACGAATTTAGACACCAAATTCAACATCAACGCCGTAGCCCTTCCCGAGATTTCGCGTCAAACGTATCAACAGCTAACGGTGGATGACAAACACATCGACAGAAGTCTAACCCCTGAATGTCCAAACCTATATTACTACGATACGGCCATGTTCTGGTTCCGCTCTCTAAATCTGAAGTCCATCAATGGAGAAGAACTCACAGACGCCGAACGTAGAGTACTAGAGCTCACCGACCCCCTTGTATTCACGGTCTTAGAACCCCTCCACCTATACCTAAGAGGCATAGGAAACATTGTCACAAAAGGAGGAAAGAACCTACATGTTTCTACCCCCCCCCCCTTCCTGTCCAACAAGTGAATGGCCAACCAGGCTATTTTGGACCAATTGGACTCAACACTCATAACTTGTATGAGGAAGTCCCATGCTTAGGCGTAGCAGCCGAAGCAGTCAGAGCAGCCGTCTCTGACGCCCCCCCCGGAATATACCCTTCAATACTAGCCCCCGCTAATAGAGAGGCCAACTCCAACTTGCTTGGATATCGGCCTTTACTGACAAGGCGAGACGAGGCAAAAAGTATTGCCCAGGACAACGGCATCACTGCCAACATATTCCCATCCACAATAGCAGGGACTGCTATTAATATAGGATTCCTACGAACCCTATCTGACGAACTGGCTAAGACAACGACCTTCATATTAATATATTGGAAAGAGTTCAGAAAAAAATTGTTAAATTTTTATTATACAAATTACGAATCCCAAACAATATATCTTATTCTCATAAACTATCTCTGTTGGGAATGGAGTCACTGCAAAGTAGACGTGTATATACTGACAGTATTTTTATGTTTAAACTGTTACGTAATATTATTGACTGTCCTGAAATTTTAATGTTATTTTCATTACGCGTAGTGTCTGTAAGTACTCGTAATAAATCTTTGTTAGAAATTCCTTTTAGCAGAACAAATTTTGGCCTTATTAGTCCGGTGCCCAGACTTTCTAGGAATATAAATTCTTGCAATATTGATATTTTCAACATTAATTTAATGCGCTTCAAAAAATTTTTAAAAAAGGGTTAGCTCTTTGTGTACCTATCTGTATTTTTGTTATTGTTTTTCAACTTATAATTACCAATTTTTACTTATATTTTTACTTCTATATTTTTATTTTTTTTATTTTGGGTATGTCCAGATCTAAAAAAGTTTACTCCAGGTATCCAGTTTCCTGAATAAATTCATGGGAATAATCCAAAAATCCAGCTTCATGAGTATTGGCATGAATATACTTCCAGAATCCAGTGTTACCTATAGTTTCCAAGAGATGCCCTAGATATACTGAGATGGAACCAACATGATTCCACATTATAGGACTATGTAAGATTATTAATTTTTATTTAATATGCGTATTTCATTTTTCATGATTGAAATGTTACTATGTTGTAAACCGAGATAGCTATCGAAGGTATCATATACATAAATTTTGATAAACACAAACTTAAAAAGGAATTTTAAATATTAATCGGAATATGATGAATCATGATGATTCCAACTTTGTTGCTTATTTTTTTTATATAAACAATAAATGTGTACATAATATTATCTAAATATCATTTTATTCGTTATCATATATATACTGTATATATACAGAGCGGTCCAAAAGTCACCCCCCCCCTCCTATCTTATGAACCAATTGAGATATCGACTTTAAATTTGGAACTTTTAAATAAGACAAACTATCTTTTAGCATATATTTAATACTTTCAGCTCTTAAAATGTGGGCAGGGGGGCACATTTTTTTAAATGGAAAGGGGGGTCGTGTAACACATCATTTTAAAGCTTATAAAATTCTCCATTTAACTCTATATTTTTAAATTAAAAAAAAAAATGGGTTTAAAATAGGGTGGAAAATGGGTATAAATAGTAGTGCAAAAGGATCCACCAAAGAAGGATGGAAGTAAACCCCGCCCCCCGAAGAAAGGACTCAGCCCTAAGCTACCCCCACCTGGCCATCTCCACGATGCCAGTGCCCAAAAGGTTGCCACAGGTAACCCGTTTAGTGAGTCTTTATTCGCCACCGACGTCTCTATTCGTGAAACGAATTTAGACACCAAATTCAACATCAACGCCGTAGCCCTTCCCGAGATTTCGCGTCAAACGTATCAGCAGCTAACGGTGGATGACAAACACATCGACAGAAGTCTAACCCCTGAATACCTATATTACTACGATACGGCCATGTTCTGGTTCCGCTCTAAATCTGAAGTCCATCAATGGAGAAGAACTCACAGACGCCGAACGTAGAGTACTAGAGCTCACCGACCCCCTTGTATTCACGGTCTTAGAACCCCTCCACCTATACCTAAGAGGCATAGGAAACATTGTCACAAAAGGAGGAAAGAACCTACATGTTTCTACCCCCCCCCCCTCCCTGTCCAACAAGTGAATGGCCAACCAGGCTATTTTAGACCAATTGGACTCAACACTCATAACTTGTATGAGGAAGTCCCATGCTTAGGCGTAGCAGCCGAAGCAGTCAGAGCAGCCGTCTCTGACGCCCCCCCCCCGGAATATACCCTTCAATACTAGCCCCCGCTAATAGAGAGGCCAACTCCAACTTGCTTGGATATCGGCCTTTACTGACAAGGCGAGACGAGGCAAAAAGTATTGCCCAGGACAACGGCATCACTGCCAACATATTCCCATCCACAATAGCAGGGACTGCTATTAATATAGGATTCCTACGAACCCTATCTGACGAACTGGCTAAGACAACGACCTTCATATTAATATATTGGAAAGAGTTCAGAAAAAAATTGTTAAATTTTTATTATACAAATTACGAATCCCAAACAATATATCTTATTCTCATAAACTATCTCTGTTGGGAATGGAGTCACTGCAAAGTAGACGTGTATATACTGACAGTATTTTTATGTTTAAACTGTTACGTAATATTATTGACTGTCCTGAAATTTTAATGTTATTTTCATTACGCGTAGTGTCTGTAAGTACTCGTAATAAATCTTTGTTAGAAATTCCTTTTAGCAGAACAAATTTTGGCCTTATTAGTCCGGTGCCCAGACTTTCTAGGAATATAAATTCTTGCAATATTGATATTTTCAACATTAATTTAATGCGCTTCAAAAAATTTTTAAAAAAGGGTTAGCTCTTTGTGTACCTATCTGTATTTTTGTTATTGTTTTTCAACTTATAATTACCAATTTTTACTTATATTTTTACTTCTATATTTTTATTTTTTTATATTTTGGGTATGTCCAGATCTAAAAAAGTTTACTCCAGGTATCCAGTTTCCTGAATAAATTCATGGGAATAATCCAAAAATCCAGCTTCATGAGTATTGGCATGAATATACTTCCAGAATCCAGTGTTACCTATAGTTTCCAAGAGATGCCCTAGATATACTGAGATGGAACCAACATGATTCCACATTATAGGACTATGTAAGATTATTAATTTTTATTTAATATGCGTATTTCATTTTTCATGATTGAAATGTTACTATGTTGTAAACCGAGATAGCTATCGAAGGTATCATATACATAAATTTTGATAAACACAAACTTAAAAAGGAACTTTGTTGCTTATTTTTTTTATATAAACAATAAATGTGTACATAATATTATCTAAATATCATTTTATTCGTTATCATATATATACTGTATATATACAGAGCGGTCCAAAAGTCACCCCCCCCTCCTATCTTATGAACCAATTGAGATATCGACTTTAAATTTGGAACTTTTAAATAAGACAAACTATCTTTTAGCATATATTTAATACTTTCAGCTCTTAAAATGTGGGCAGGGGGGCACATTTTTTTAAATGGAAAGGGGGGTCGTGTAACACATCATTTTAAAGCTTATAAAATTCTCCATTTAACTCTATATTTTTAAATTAAAAAAAAAAAAAATGGGTTTAAAATAGGGTGGAAAATGGGTATAAATAGTAGTGCAAAAGGATCCACCAAAGAAGGATGGAAGTAAACCCCGCCCCCCGAAGAAAGGACTCAGCCCTAAGCTACCCCCACCTGGCCATCTCCACGATGCCAGTGCCCAAAAGGTTGCCACAGGTAACCCGTTTAGTGAGTCTTTATTCGCCACCGACGTCTCTATTCGTGAAACGAATTTAGACACCAAATTCAACATCAACGCCGTAGCCCTTCCCGAGATTTCGCGTCAAACGTATCAACAGCTAACGGTGGATGACAAACACATCGACAGAAGTCTAACCCCTGAATACCTATATTACTACGATACGGCCATGTTCTGGTTCCGCTCTCTAAATCTGAAGTCCATCAATGGAGAAGAACTCACAGACGCCGAACGTAGAGTACTAGAGCTCACCGACCCCCTTGTATTCACGGTCAGAACCCCTCCACCTATACCTAAGAGGCATAGGAAACATTGTCACAAAAGGAGGAAAGAACCTACATGTTTCTACCCCCCCCCCTCCCTGTCCAACAAGTGAATGGCCAACCAGGCTATTTTGGACCAATTGGACTCAACACTCATAACTTGTATGAGGAAGTCCCATGCTTAGGCGTAGCAGCCGAAGCAGTCAGAGCAGCCGTCTCTGACGCCCCCCCCCCCCGGAATATACCCTTCAATACTAGCCCCCGCTAATAGAGAGGCCAACTCCAACTTGCTTGGATATCGGCCTTTACTGACAAGGCGAGACGAGGCAAAAAGTATTGCCCAGGACAACGGCATCACTGCCAACATATTCCCATCCACAATAGCAGGGACTGCTATTAATATAGGATTCCTACGAACCCTATCTGACGAACTGGCTAAGACAACGACCTTCATATTAATATATTGGAAAGAGTTCAGAAAAAAATTGTTAAATTTTTATTATACAAATTACGAATCCCAAACAATATATCTTATTCTCATAAACTATCTCTGTTGGGAATGGAGTCACTGCAAAGTAGACGTGTATATACTGACAGTATTTTTATGTTTAAACTGTTACGTAATATTATTGACTGTCCTGAAATTTTAATGTTATTTTCATTACGCGTAGTGTCTGTAAGTACTCGTAATAAATCTTTGTTAGAAATTCCTTTTAGCAGAACAAATTTTGGCCTTATTAGTCCGGTGCCCAGACTTTCTAGGAATATAAATTCTTGCAATATTGATATTTTCAACATTAATTTAATGCGCTTCAAAAAATTTTTAAAAAAGGGTTAGCTCTTTGTGTACCTATCTGTATTTTTGTTATTGTTTTTCAACTTATAATTACCAATTTTTACTTATATTTTTACTTCTATATTTTTATTTTTTTATATTTTGGGTATGTCCAGATCTAAAAAAGTTTACTCCAGGTATCCAGTTTCCTGAATAAATTCATGGGAATAATCCAAAAATCCAGCTTCATGAGTATTGGCATGAATATACTTCCAGAATCCAGTGTTACCTATAGTTTCCAAGAGATGCCCTAGATATACTGAGATGGAACCAACATGATTCCACATTATAGGACTATGTAAGATTATTAATTTTTATTTAATATGCGTATTTCATTTTTCATGATTGAAATGTTACTATGTTGTAAACCGAGATAGCTATCGAAGGTATCATATACATAAATTTTGATAAACACAAACTTAAAAAGGAATTTTAAATATTAATCGGAATATGATGAATCATGATGATTCCAACTTTGTTGCTTATTTTTTTTATATAAACAATAAATGTGTACATAATATTATCTAAATATCATTTTATTCGTTATCATATATATACTGTATATATACAGAGCGGTCCAAAAGTCACCCCCCCCCCCTCCTATCTTATGAACCAATTGAGATATCGACTTTAAATTTGGAACTTTTAAATAAGACAAACTATCTTTTAGCATATATTTAATACTTTCAGCTCTTAAAATGTGGGCAGGGGGGCACATTTTTTTAAATGGAAAGGGGGGTCGTGTAACACATCATTTTAAAGCTTATAAAATTCTCCATTTAACTCTATATTTTTAAATTAAAAAAAAAAAATGGGTTTAAAATAGGGTGGAAAATGGGTATAAATAGTAGTGCAAAAGGATCCACCAAAGAAGGATGGAAGTAAACCCCGCCCCCCGAAGAAAGGACTCAGCCCTAAGCTACCCCCACCTGGCCATCTCCACGATGCCAGTGCCCAAAAGGTTGCCACAGGTAACCCGTTTAGTGAGTCTTTATTCGCCACCGACGTCTCTATTCGTGAAACGAATTTAGACACCAAATTCAACATCAACGCCGTAGCCCTTCCCGAGATTTCGCGTCAAACGTATCAACAGCTAACGGTGGATGACAAACACATCGACAGAAGTCTAACCCCTGAATACCTATATTACTACGATACGGCCATGTTCTGGTTCCGCTCTCTAAATCTGAAGTCCATCAATGGAGAAGAACTCACAGACGCCGAACGTAGAGTACTAGAGCTCACCGACCCCCTTGTATTCACGGTCTTAGAACCCCTCCACCTATACCTAAGAGGCATAGGAAACATTGTCACAAAAGGAGGAAAGAACCTACATGTTTCTACCCCCCCCCCCCTCCCTGTCCAACAAGTGAATGGCCAACCAGGCTATTTTGGACCAATTGGACTCAACACTCATAACTTGTATGAGGAAGTCCCATGCTTAGGCGTAGCAGCCGAAGCAGTCAGAGCAGCCGTCTCTGACGCCCCCCCCCGGAATATACCCTTCAATACTAGCCCCCGCTAATAGAGAGGCCAACTCCAACTTGCTTGGATATCGGCCTTTACTGACAAGGCGAGACGAGGCAAAAAGTATTGCCCAGGACAACGGCATCACTGCCAACATATTCCCATCCACAATAGCAGGGACTGCTATTAATATAGGATTCCTACGAACCCTATCTGACGAACTGGCTAAGACAACGACCTTCATATTAATATATTGGAAAGAGTTCAGAAAAAAATTGTTAAATTTTTATTATACAAATTACGAATCCCAAACAATATATCTTATTCTCATAAACTATCTCTGTTGGGAATGGAGTCACTGCAAAGTAGACGTGTATATACTGACAGTATTTTTATGTTTAAACTGTTACGTAATATTATTGACTGTCCTGAAATTTTAATGTTATTTTCATTACGCGTAGTGTCTGTAAGTACTCGGGACTTTTATTAAGAAATGCCTTTCTTTGGTTGAGCCATTGTTAATTATTTTCAGAAAATGTTTGAACAATGGTGATTATCCTATAGCATGGAAAACCTCGAAAGTCATTCCAATTTACAAATCAAACAGTAAGTCGAATATCAGTAATTACCGCCCAATATGTATTAATTCGAATTTTGCTAAAATGTTCGATTTTATTGTTTCAAATCAAGTAATGCAGCATGTCAAACATACAATTATTGACGAACAACATGGATTCATATCGGGTAAGTCTACTGAAACCAACTTATTTTTATTTACTAATTTAATAACAACATCCCTAGAGGAGGGACACGTTGTTGAATGTATTTTCACCGACTTGCAGAAGGCCTTTGATAGAGTACCAGTACCGCTGCTTCTATTGAAACTAGAAAAATTTTACCATATTAATGGTCCACTCTTATCATGTTTAAGCTCTATGTTAAATGGACGTAAACAGTTTGTATATTTAAATGGCTTTATCTCAGACGTGTTCGATGTTCTCTCAGGTGTTGGCCAGGGTACCCATTTGGGTCCAATACTGTTCTTGTTGTTTATAAATGATGTCAAAAAAATCTTAACTGTCTTATTCCTTTTATTTGCCGATGATTGCAAACTTTTCAAGGTTATTAAATGTCTTGCTGATAAGATTCATCTTCAAAACGATCTTACTCTGTTTAATAACTGGTGTAAGTCAAATGGGTTATGTTTAAACATTTCAAAATGTAAATCAATGACCTTCACTAGGAAATTAATGCCCACTTACGGTGTATATTGTATAGATAATGTCCCAATCGATAGAGTTGAAGTTTTTAAAGATTTAGGTGTTCACCTTGATACCAAATTAAATTTTACTGATCATATTGACAAGATAGTTACTAAGGCAAATAAAAATTTAGGGTTTATTAAACGATATACTACTACGTTTACTGATACACGATGTCTAATTGTTTTATACACTAGTTTTGTTCGGTCAGGCCTAGAATACGGGTCATTGATTTGGTCGCCAAGTTATACAACCCATATATTACGTTTAGAAAATATTCAAAAAAAATTTATTAGATTACTGTGTTTCAAAAATAACATTGACTATGCAAATAGCAACATTAACGAGTTGTTAACTTATTTTACCTTACCTTTATTGGAGAAACGTCGTTCATACTACGATATTATGTTTATTTACAAAGTTTTTCACTTCATAATAAAATGTCCACCAATTCTTTCACAATTTTCTATCTGTGTTCCATTAGCAAACTTAAGGTTTAATAATTTATTTTTTGTTCCATTTCACCGAACAAACTATGGAATGCACTCTCCTTTATGTAGAATGACCAATTTAATAAACGCAATCAATGACTGTGATATTTTTTATTTAAGTTTAAATAAATTCAAAAATAACATTAAAAGAGTATTATATTAATTATACGTTAAAAATTATTATATTAATTATAAGTGTCCAGTTAAATATTCTAGTTTCCATATAACATGTTTTATTCTATTGTACTTAAATGTTTGTAAAAAAGGATATCCGTTAATAAATAAATAAGTAATAAATCTTTGTTAGAAATTCCTTTTAGCAGAACAAATTTTGGCCTTATTAGTCCGGTGCCCAGACTTTCTAGGAATATAAATTCTTGCAATATTGATATTTTCAACATTAATTTAATGCGCTTCAAAAATTTTTTAAAAAAGGGTTAGCTCTTTGTGTACCTATCTGTATTTTTGTTATTGTTTTTCAACTTATAATTACCAATTTTTACTTATATTTTTACTACTATATTTTTATTTTTTTATATTTTGGGTATGTCCAGATCTAAAAAAGTTTACTCCAGGTATCCAGTTTCCTGAATAAATTCATGGGAATAATCCAAAAATCCAGCTTCATGAGTATTGGCATGAATATACTTCCAGAATCCAGTGTTACCTATAGTTTCCAAGAGATGCCCTAGATATACTGAGATGGAACCAACATGATTCCACATTATAGGACTATGTAAGATTATTAATTTTTATTTAATATGCGTATTTCATTTTTCATGATTGAAATGTTACTATGTTGTAAACCGAGATAGCTATCGAAGGTATCATATACATAAATTTTGATAAACACAAACTTAAAAAGGAATTTTAAATATTAATCGGAATATGATGAATCATGATGATTCCAACTTTGTTGCTTATTTTTTTTATATAAACAATAAATGTGTACATAATATTATCTAAATATCATTTTATTCGTTATCATATATATACTGTATATATACAGAGCGGTCCAAAAGTCACCCCCCCCCTCCTATCTTATGAACCAATTGAGATATCGACTTTAAATTTGGAACTTTTAAATAAGACAAACTATCTTTTAGCATATATTTAATACTTTCAGCTCTTAAAATGTGGGCAGGGGGGCACATTTTTTTAAATGGAAAGGGGGGTCGTGTAACACATCATTTTAAAGCTTATAAAATTCTCCATTTAACTCTATATTTTTAAATTAAAAAAAAAAAATGGGTTTAAAATAGGGTGGAAAATGGGTATAAATAGTAGTGCAAAAGGATCCACCAAAGAAGGATGGAAGTAAACCCCGCCCCCCGAAGAAAGGACTCAGCCCTAAGCTACCCCCACCTGGCCATCTCCACGATGCCAGTGCCCAAAAGGTTGCCACAGGTAACCCGTTTAGTGAGTCTTTATTCGCCACCGACGTCTCTATTCGTGAAACGAATTTAGACACCAAATTCAACATCAACGCCGTAGCCCTTCCCGAGATTTCGCGTCAAACGTATCAACAGCTAACGGTGGATGACAAACACATCGACAGAAGTCTAACCCCTGAATACCTATATTACTACGATACGGCCATGTTCTGGTTCCGCTCTAAATCTGAAGTCCATCAATGGAGAAGAACTCACAGACGCCGAACGTAGAGTACTAGAGCTCACCGACCCCCTTGTATTCACGGTCTTAGAACCCCTCCACCTATACCTAAGAGGCATAGGAAACATTGTCACAAAAGGAGGAAAGAACCTACATGTTTCTACCCCCCCCCCCTCCCTGTCCAACAAGTGAATGGCCAACCAGGCTATTTTAGACCAATTGGACTCAACACTCATAACTTGTATGAGGAAGTCCCATGCTTAGGCGTAGCAGCCGAAGCAGTCAGAGCAGCCGTCTCTGACGCCCCCCCCCCGGAATATACCCTTCAATACTAGCCCCCGCTAATAGAGAGGCCAACTCCAACTTGCTTGGATATCGGCCTTTACTGACAAGGCGAGACGAGGCAAAAAGTATTGCCCAGGACAACGGCATCACTGCCAACATATTCCCATCCACAATAGCAGGGACTGCTATTAATATAGGATTCCTACGAACCCTATCTGACGAACTGGCTAAGACAACGACCTTCATATTAATATATTGGAAAGAGTTCAGAAAAAAATTGTTAAATTTTTATTATACAAATTACGAATCCCAAACAATATATCTTATTCTCATAAACTATCTCTGTTGGGAATGGAGTCACTGCAAAGTAGACGTGTATATACTGACAGTATTTTTATGTTTAAACTGTTACGTAATATTATTGACTGTCCTGAAATTTTAATGTTATTTTCATTACGCGTAGTGTCTGTAAGTACTCGTAATAAATCTTTGTTAGAAATTCCTTTTAGCAGAACAAATTTTGGCCTTATTAGTCCGGTGCCCAGACTTTCTAGGAATATAAATTCTTGCAATATTGATATTTTCAACATTAATTTAATGCGCTTCAAAAAATTTTTAAAAAAGGGTTAGCTCTTTGTGTACCTATCTGTATTTTTGTTATTGTTTTTCAACTTATAATTACCAATTTTTACTTATATTTTTACTTCTATATTTTTATTTTTTTATATTTTGGGTATGTCCAGATCTAAAAAAGTTTACTCCAGGTATCCAGTTTCCTGAATAAATTCATGGGAATAATCCAAAAATCCAGCTTCATGAGTATTGGCATGAATATACTTCCAGAATCCAGTGTTACCTATAGTTTCCAAGAGATGCCCTAGATATACTGAGATGGAACCAACATGATTCCACATTATAGGACTATGTAAGATTATTAATTTTTATTTAATATGCGTATTTCATTTTTCATGATTGAAATGTTACTATGTTGTAAACCGAGATAGCTATCGAAGGTATCATATACATAAATTTTGATAAACACAAACTTAAAAAGGAACTTTGTTGCTTATTTTTTTTATATAAACAATAAATGTGTACATAATATTATCTAAATATCATTTTATTCGTTATCATATATATACTGTATATATACAGAGCGGTCCAAAAGTCACCCCCCCCCTCCTATCTTATGAACCAATTGAGATATCGACTTTAAATTTGGAACTTTTAAATAAGACAAACTATCTTTTAGCATATATTTAATACTTTCAGCTCTTAAAATGTGGGCAGGGGGGCACATTTTTTTAAATGGAAAGGGGGGTCGTGTAACACATCATTTTAAAGCTTATAAAATTCTCCATTTAACTCTATATTTTTAAATTAAAAAAAAAAAAAATGGGTTTAAAATAGGGTGGAAAATGGGTATAAATAGTAGTGCAAAAGGATCCACCAAAGAAGGATGGAAGTAAACCCCGCCCCCCGAAGAAAGGACTCAGCCCTAAGCTACCCCCACCTGGCCATCTCCACGATGCCAGTGCCCAAAAGGTTGCCACAGGTAACCCGTTTAGTGATTCTTTATTCGCCACCGACGTCTCTATTCGTGAAACGAATTTAGACACCAAATTCAACATCAACGCCGTAGCCCTTCCCGAGATTTCGCGTCAAACGTATCAACAGCTAACGGTGGATGACAAACACATCGACAGAAGTCTAACCCCTGAATACCTATATTACTACGATACGGCCATGTTCTGGTTCCGCTCTCTAAATCTGAAGTCCATCAATGGAGAAGAACTCACAGACGCCGAACGTAGAGTACTAGAGCTCACCGACCCCCTTGTATTCACGGTCAGAACCCCTCCACCTATACCTAAGAGGCATAGGAAACATTGTCACAAAAGGAGGAAAGAACCTACATGTTTCTACCCCCCCCCCTCCCTGTCCAACAAGTGAATGGCCAACCAGGCTATTTTGGACCAATTGGACAACACTCATAACTTGTATGAGGAAGTCCCATGCTTAGGCGTAGCAGCCGAAGCAGTCAGAGCAGCCGTCTCTGACGCCCCCCACCCCGGAATATACCCTTCAATACTAGCCCCCGCTAATAGAGAGGCCAACTCCAACTTGCTTGGATATCGGCCTTTACTGACAAGGCGAGACGAGGCAAAAAGTATTGCCCAGGACAACGGCATCACTGCCAACATATTCCCATCCACAATAGCAGGGACTGCTATTAATATAGGATTCCTACGAACCCTATCTGACGAACTGGCTAAGACAACGACCTTCATATTAATATATTGGAAAGAGTTCAGAAAAAAATTGTTAAATTTTTATTATACAAATTACGAATCCCAAACAATATATCTTATTCTCATAAACTATCTCTGTTGGGAATGGAGTCACTGCAAAGTAGACGTGTATATACTGACAGTATTTTTATGTTTAAACTGTTACGTAATATTATTGACTGTCCTGAAATTTTAATG
This sequence comes from Brachypterus glaber, assembly GCA_958510825.1. Taxonomy (NCBI): domain Eukaryota; kingdom Metazoa; phylum Arthropoda; class Insecta; order Coleoptera; family Kateretidae; genus Brachypterus; species Brachypterus glaber. The sequence continues at coordinate 12,410,878 of OY294051.1, forward strand.
TTATTTTCATTACGCGTAGTGTCTGTAAGTACTCGTAATAAATCTTTGTTAGAAATTCCTTTTAGCAGAACAAATTTTGGCCTTATTAGTCCGGTGCCCAGACTTTCTAGGAATATAAATTCTTGCAATATTGATATTTTCAACATTAATTTAATGCGCTTCAAAAAATTTTTAAAAAAGGGTTAGCTCTTTGTGTACCTATCTGTATTTTTGTTATTGTTTTTCAACTTATAATTACCAATTTTTACTTATATTTTTACTTCTATATTTTTATTTTTTTATATTTTGGGTATGTCCAGATCTAAAAAAGTTTACTCCAGGTATCCAGTTTCCTGAATAAATTCATGGGAATAATCCAAAAATCCAGCTTCATGAGTATTGGCATGAATATACTTCCAGAATCCAGTGTTACCTATAGTTTCCAAGAGATGCCCTAGATATACTGAGATGGAACCAACATGATTCCACATTATAGGACTATGTAAGATTATTAATTTTTATTTAATATGCGTATTTCATTTTTCATGATTGAAATGTTACTATGTTGTAAACCGAGATAGCTATCGAAGGTATCATATACATAAATTTTGATAAACACAAACTTAAAAAGGAACTTTGTTGCTTATTTTTTTTATATAAACAATAAATGTGTACATAATATTATCTAAATATCATTTTATTCGTTATCATATATATACTGTATATATACAGAGCGGTCCAAAAGTCACCCCCCCCCTCCTATCTTATGAACCAATTGAGATATCGACTTTAAATTTGGAACTTTTAAATAAGACAAACTATCTTTTAGCATATATTTAATACTTTCAGCTCTTAAAATGTGGGCAGGGGGGCACATTTTTTTAAATGGAAAGGGGGGTCGTGTAACACATCATTTTAAAGCTTATAAAATTCTCCATTTAACTCTATATTTTTAAATTAAAAAAAAAAAAATGGGTTTAAAATAGGGTGGAAAATGGGTATAAATAGTAGTGCAAAAGGATCCACCAAAGAAGGATGGAAGTAAACCCCGCCCCCCGAAGAAAGGACTCAGCCCTAAGCTACCCCCACCTGGCCATCTCCACGATGCCAGTGCCCAAAAGGTTGCCACAGGTAACCCGTTTAGTGAGTCTTTATTCGCCACCGACGTCTCTATTCGTGAAACGAATTTAGACACCAAATTCAACATCAACGCCGTAGCCCTTCCCGAGATTTCGCGTCAAACGTATCAACAGCTAACGGTGGATGACAAACACATCGACAGAAGTCTAACCCCTGAATACCTATATTACTACGATACGGCCATGTTCTGGTTCCGCTCTCTAAATCTGAAGTCCATCAATGGAGAAGAACTCACAGACGCCGAACGTAGAGTACTAGAGCTCACCGACCCCCTTGTATTCACGGTCAGAACCCCTCCACCTATACCTAAGAGGCATAGGAAACATTGTCACAAAAGGAGGAAAGAACCTACATGTTTCTACCCCCCCCTCCCTGTCCAACAAGTGAATGGCCAACCAGGCTATTTTGGACCAATTGGACAACACTCATAACTTGTATGAGGAAGTCCCATGCTTAGGCGTAGCAGCCGAAGCAGTCAGAGCAGCCGTCTCTGACGCCCCCCCCCCGGAATATACCCTTCAATACTAGCCCCCGCTAATAGAGAGGCCAACTCCAACTTGCTTGGATATCGGCCTTTACTGACAAGGCGAGACGAGGCAAAAAGTATTGCCCAGGACAACGGCATCACTGCCAACATATTCCCATCCACAATAGCAGGGACTGCTATTAATATAGGATTCCTACGAACCCTATCTGACGAACTGGCTAAGACAACGACCTTCATATTAATATATTGGAAAGAGTTCAGAAAAAAATTGTTAAATTTTTATTATACAAATTACGAATCCCAAACAATATATCTTATTCTCATAAACTATCTCTGTTGGGAATGGAGTCACTGCAAAGTAGACGTGTATATACTGACAGTATTTTTATGTTTAAACTGTTACGTAATATTATTGACTGTCCTGAAATTTTAATGTTATTTTCATTACGCGTAGTGTCTGTAAGTACTCGTAATAAATCTTTGTTAGAAATTCCTTTTAGCAGAACAAATTTTGGCCTTATTAGTCCGGTGCCCAGACTTTCTAGGAATATAAATTCTTGCAATATTGATATTTTCAACATTAATTTAATGCGCTTCAAAAAATTTTTAAAAAAGGGTTAGCTCTTTGTGTACCTATCTGTATTTTTGTTATTGTTTTTCAACTTATAATTACCAATTTTTACTTATATTTTTACTTCTATATTTTTATTTTTTTATATTTTGGGTATGTCCAGATCTAAAAAAGTTTACTCCAGGTATCCAGTTTCCTGAATAAATTCATGGGAATAATCCAAAAATCCAGCTTCATGAGTATTAGCATGAATATACTTCCAGAATCCAGTGTTACCTATAGTTTCCAAGAGATGCCCTAGATATACTGAGATGGAACCAACATGATTCCACATTATAGGACTATGTAAGATTATTAATTTTTATTTAATATGCGTATTTCATTTTTCATGATTGAAATGTTACTATGTTGTAAACCGAGATAGCTATCGAAGGTATCATATACATAAATTTTGATAAACACAAACTTAAAAAGGAATTTTAAATATTAATCGGAATATGATGAATCATGATGATTCCAACTTTGTTGCTTATTTTTTTTATATAAACAATAAATGTGTACATAATATTATCTAAATATCATTTTATTCGTTATCATATATATACTGTATATATACAGAGCGGTCCAAAAGTCACCCCCCCCCCTCCTATCTTATGAACCAATTGAGATATCGACTTTAAATTTGGAACTTTTAAATAAGACAAACTATCTTTTAGCATATATTTAATACTTTCAGCTCTTAAAATGTGGGCAGGGGGGCACATTTTTTTAAATGGAAAGGGGGGTCGTGTAACACATCATTTTAAAGCTTATAAAATTCTCCATTTAACTCTATATTTTTAAATTAAAAAAAAAAATGGGTTTAAAATAGGGTGGAAAATGGGTATAAATAGTAGTGCAAAAGGATCCACCAAAGAAGGATGGAAGTAAACCCCGCCCCCCGAAGAAAGGACTCAGCCCTAAGCTACCCCCACCTGGCCATCTCCACGATGCCAGTGCCCAAAAGGTTGCCACAGGTAACCCGTTTAGTGAGTCTTTATTCGCCACCGACGTCTCTATTCGTGAAACGAATTTAGACACCAAATTCAACATCAACGCCGTAGCCCTTCCCGAGATTTCGCGTCAAACGTATCAACAGCTAACGGTGGATGACAAACACATCGACAGAAGTCTAACCCCTGAATACCTATATTACTACGATACGGCCATGTTCTGGTTCCGCTCTCTAAATCTGAAGTCCATCAATGGAGAAGAACTCACAGACGCCGAACGTAGAGTACTAGAGCTCACCGACCCCCTTGTATTCACGGTCTTAGAACCCCTCCACCTATACCTAAGAGGCATAGGAAACATTCACAAAAGGAGGAAAGAACCTACATGTTTCTACCCCCCCCCCTCCCTGTCCAACAAGTGAATGGCCAACCAGGCTATTTTGGACCAATTGGACTCAACACTCATAACTTGTATGAGGAAGTCCCATGCTTAGGCGTAGCAGCCGAAGCAGTCAGAGCAGCCGTCTCTGACGCCCCCCCCCCCGGAATATACCCTTCAATACTAGCCCCCGCTAATAGAGAGGCCAACTCCAACTTGCTTGGATATCGGCCTTTACTGACAAGGCGAGACGAGGCAAAAAGTATTGCCCAGGACAACGGCATCACTGCCAACATATTCCCATCCACAATAGCAGGGACTGCTATTAATATAGGATTCCTACGAACCCTATCTGACGAACTGGCTAAGACAATGACCTTCATATTAATATATTGGAAAGAGTTCAGAAAAAAATTGTTAAATTTTTATTATACAAATTACGAATCCCAAACAATATATCTTATTCTCATAAACTATCTCTGTTGGGAATGGAGTCACTGCAAAGTAGACGTGTATATACTGACAGTATTTTTATGTTTAAACTGTTACGTAATATTATTGACTGTCCTGAAATTTTAATGTTATTTTCATTACGCGTAGTGTCTGTAAGTACTCGGGACTTTTATTAAGAAATGCCTTTCTTTGGTTGAGCCATTGTTAATTATTTTCAGAAAATGTTTGAACAATGGTGATTATCCTATAGCATGGAAAACCTCGAAAGTCATTCCAATTTACAAATCAAACAGTAAGTCGAATATCAGTAATTACCGCCCAATATGTATTAATTCGAATTTTGCTAAAATGTTCGATTTTATTGTTTCAAATCAAGTAATGCAGCATGTCAAACATACAATTATTGACGAACAACATGGATTCATATCGGGTAAGTCTACTGAAACCAACTTATTTTTATTTACTAATTTAATAACAACATCCCTAGAGGAGGGACACGTTGTTGAATGTATTTTCACCGACTTGCAGAAGGCCTTTGATAGAGTACCAGTACCGCTGCTTCTATTGAAACTAGAAAAATTTTACCATATTAATGGTCCACTCTTATCATGTTTAAGCTCTATGTTAAATGGACGTAAACAGTTTGTATATTTAAATGGCTTTATCTCAGACGTGTTCGATGTTCTCTCAGGTGTTGGCCAGGGTACCCATTTGGGTCCAATACTGTTCTTGTTGTTTATAAATGATGTCAAAAAAATCTTAACTGTCTTATTCCTTTTATTTGCCGATGATTGCAAACTTTTCAAGGTTATTAAATGTCTTGCTGATAAGATTCATCTTCAAAACGATCTTACTCTGTTTAATAACTGGTGTAAGTCAAATGGGTTATGTTTAAACATTTCAAAATGTAAATCAATGACCTTCACTAGGAAATTAATGCCCACTTACGGTGTATATTGTATAGATAATGTCCCAATCGATAGAGTTGAAGTTTTTAAAGATTTAGGTGTTCACCTTGATACCAAATTAAATTTTACTGATCATATTGACAAGATAGTTACTAAGGCAAATAAAAATTTAGGGTTTATTAAACGATATACTACTACGTTTACTGATACACGATGTCTAATTGTTTTATACACTAGTTTTGTTCGGTCAGGCCTAGAATACGGGTCATTGATTTGGTCGCCAAGTTATACAACCCATATATTACGTTTAGAAAATATTCAAAAAAAATTTATTAGATTACTGTGTTTCAAAAATAACATTGACTATGCAAATAGCAACATTAACGAGTTGTTAACTTATTTTACCTTACCTTTATTGGAGAAACGTCGTTCATACTACGATATTATGTTTATTTACAAAGTTTTTCACTTCATAATAAAATGTCCACCAATTCTTTCACAATTTTCTATCTGTGTTCCATTAGCAAACTTAAGGTTTAATAATTTATTTTTTGTTCCATTTCACCGAACAAACTATGGAATGCACTCTCCTTTATGTAGAATGACCAATTTAATAAACGCAATCAATGACTGTGAGTCAGTGAGTAAGTTTAAATAAATTCAAAAATAACATTAAAAGAGTATTATATTAATTATACGTTAAAAATTATTATATTAATTATAAGTGTCCAGTTAAATATTCTAGTTTCCATATAACATGTTTTATTCTATTGTACTTAAATGTTTGTAAAAAAGGATATCCGTTAATAAATAAATAAGTAATAAATCTTTGTTAGAAATTCCTTTTAGCAGAACAAATTTTGGCCTTATTAGTCCGGTGCCCAGACTTTCTAGGAATATAAATTCTTGCAATATTGATATTTTCAACATTAATTTAATGCGCTTCAAAAAATTTTTAAAAAAGGGTTAGCTCTTTGTGTACCTATCTGTATTTTTGTTATTGTTTTTCAACTTATAATTACCAATTTTTACTTATATTTTTACTACTATATTTTTATTTTTTTATATTTTGGGTATGTCCAGATCTAAAAAAGTTTACTCCAGGTATCCAGTTTCCTGAATAAATTCATGGGAATAATCCAAAAATCCAGCTTCATGAGTATTGGCATGAATATACTTCCAGAATCCAGTGTTACCTATAGTTTCCAAGAGATGCCCTAGATATACTGAGATGGAACCAACATGATTCCACATTATAGGACTATGTAAGATTATTAATTTTTATTTAATATGCGTATTTCATTTTTCATGATTGAAATGTTACTATGTTGTAAACCGAGATAGCTATCGAAGGTATCATATACATAAATTTTGATAAACACAAACTTAAAAAGGAATTTTAAATATTAATCGGAATATGATGAATCATGATGATTCCAACTTTGTTGCTTATTTTTTTTATATAAACAATAAATGTGTACATAATATTATCTAAATATCATTTTATTCGTTATCATATATATACTGTATATATACAGAGCGGTCCAAAAGTCACCCCCCCCCTCCTATCTTATGAACCAATTGAGATATCGACTTTAAATTTGGAACTTTTAAATAAGACAAACTATCTTTTAGCATATATTTAATACTTTCAGCTCTTAAAATGTGGGCAGGGGGGCACATTTTTTTAAATGGAAAGGGGGGTCGTGTAACACATCATTTTAAAGCTTATAAAATTCTCCATTTAACTCTATATTTTTAAATTAAAAAAAAAAATGGGTTTAAAATAGGGTGGAAAATGGGTATAAATAGTAGTGCAAAAGGATCCACCAAAGAAGGATGGAAGTAAACCCCGCCCCCCGAAGAAAGGACTCAGCCCTAAGCTACCCCCACCTGGCCATCTCCACGATGCCAGTGCCCAAAAGGTTGCCACAGGTAACCCGTTTAGTGAGTCTTTATTCGCCACCGACGTCTCTATTCGTGAAACGAATTTAGACACCAAATTCAACATCAACGCCGTAGCCCTTCCCGAGATTTCGCGTCAAACGTATCAACAGCTAACGGTGGATGACAAACACATCGACAGAAGTCTAACCCCTGAATACCTATATTACTACGATACGGCCATGTTCTGGTTCCGCTCTCTAAATCTGAAGTCCATCAATGGAGAAGAACTCACAGACGCCGAACGTAGAGTACTAGAGCTCACCGACCCCCTTGTATTCACGGTCTTAGAACCCCTCCACCTATACCTAAGAGGCATAGGAAACATTCACAAAAGGAGGAAAGAACCTACATGTTTCTACCCCCCCCCCTCCCTGTCCAACAAGTGAATGGCCAACCAGGCTATTTTGGACCAATTGGACTCAACACTCATAACTTGTATGAGGAAGTCCCATGCTTAGGCGTAGCAGCCGAAGCAGTCAGAGCAGCCGTCTCTGACGCCCCCCCCCCCCGGAATATACCCTTCAATACTAGCCCCCGCTAATAGAGAGGCCAACTCCAACTTGCTTGGATATCGGCCTTTACTGACAAGGCGAGACGAGGCAAAAAGTATTGCCCAGGACAACGGCATCACTGCCAACATATTCCCATCCACAATAGCAGGGACTGCTATTAATATAGGATTCCTACGAACCCTATCTGACGAACTGGCTAAGACAATGACCTTCATATTAATATATTGGAAAGAGTTCAGAAAAAAATTGTTAAATTTTTATTATACAAATTACGAATCCCAAACAATATATCTTATTCTCATAAACTATCTCTGTTGGGAATGGAGTCACTGCAAAGTAGACGTGTATATACTGACAGTATTTTTATGTTTAAACTGTTACGTAATATTATTGACTGTCCTGAAATTTTAATGTTATTTTCATTACGCGTAGTGTCTGTAAGTACTCGGGACTTTTATTAAGAAATGCCTTTCTTTGGTTGAGCCATTGTTAATTATTTTCAGAAAATGTTTGAACAATGGTGATTATCCTATAGCATGGAAAACCTCGAAAGTCATTCCAATTTACAAATCAAACAGTAAGTCGAATATCAGTAATTACCGCCCAATATGTATTAATTCGAATTTTGCTAAAATGTTCGATTTTATTGTTTCAAATCAAGTAATGCAGCATGTCAAACATACAATTATTGACGAACAACATGGATTCATATCGGGTAAGTCTACTGAAACCAACTTATTTTTATTTACTAATTTAATAACAACATCCCTAGAGGAGGGACACGTTGTTGAATGTATTTTCACCGACTTGCAGAAGGCCTTTGATAGAGTACCAGTACCGCTGCTTCTATTGAAACTAGAAAAATTTTACCATATTAATGGTCCACTCTTATCATGTTTAAGCTCTATGTTAAATGGACGTAAACAGTTTGTATATTTAAATGGCTTTATCTCAGACGTGTTCGATGTTCTCTCAGGTGTTGGCCAGGGTACCCATTTGGGTCCAATACTGTTCTTGTTGTTTATAAATGATGTCAAAAAAATCTTAACTGTCTTATTCCTTTTATTTGCCGATGATTGCAAACTTTTCAAGGTTATTAAATGTCTTGCTGATAAGATTCATCTTCAAAACGATCTTACTCTGTTTAATAACTGGTGTAAGTCAAATGGGTTATGTTTAAACATTTCAAAATGTAAATCAATGACCTTCACTAGGAAATTAATGCCCACTTACGGTGTATATTGTATAGATAATGTCCCAATCGATAGAGTTGAAGTTTTTAAAGATTTAGGTGTTCACCTTGATACCAAATTAAATTTTACTGATCATATTGACAAGATAGTTACTAAGGCAAATAAAAATTTAGGGTTTATTAAACGATATACTACTACGTTTACTGATACACGATGTCTAATTGTTTTATACACTAGTTTTGTTCGGTCAGGCCTAGAATACGGGTCATTGATTTGGTCGCCAAGTTATACAACCCATATATTACGTTTAGAAAATATTCAAAAAAAATTTATTAGATTACTGTGTTTCAAAAATAACATTGACTATGCAAATAGCAACATTAACGAGTTGTTAACTTATTTTACCTTACCTTTATTGGAGAAACGTCGTTCATACTACGATATTATGTTTATTTACAAAGTTTTTCACTTCATAATAAAATGTCCACCAATTCTTTCACAATTTTCTATCTGTGTTCCATTAGCAAACTTAAGGTTTAATAATTTATTTTTTGTTCCATTTCACCGAACAAACTATGGAATGCACTCTCCTTTATGTAGAATGACCAATTTAATAAACGCAATCAATGACTGTGATATTTTTTATTTAAGTTTAAATAAATTCAAAAATAACATTAAAAGAGTATTATATTAATTATACGTTAAAAATTATTATATTAATTATAAGTGTCCAGTTAAATATTCTAGTTTCCATATAACATGTTTTATTCTATTGTACTTAAATGTTTGTAAAAAAGGATATCCGTTAATAAATAAATAAGTAATAAATCTTTGTTAGAAATTCCTTTTAGCAGAACAAATTTTGGCCTTATTAGTCCGGTGCCCAGACTTTCTAGGAATATAAATTCTTGCAATATTGATATTTTCAACATTAATTTAATGCGCTTCAAAAAATTTTTAAAAAAGGGTTAGCTCTTTGTGTACCTATCTGTATTTTTGTTATTGTTTTTCAACTTATAATTACCAATTTTTACTTATATTTTTACTACTATATTTTTATTTTTTTATATTTTGGGTATGTCCAGATCTAAAAAAGTTTACTCCAGGTATCCAGTTTCCTGAATAAATTCATGGGAATAATCCAAAAATCCAGCTTCATGAGTATTGGCATGAATATACTTCCAGAATCCAGTGTTACCTATAGTTTCCAAGAGATGCCCTAGATATACTGAGATGGAACCAACATGATTCCACATTATAGGACTATGTAAGATTATTAATTTTTATTTAATATGCGTATTTCATTTTTCATGATTGAAATGTTACTATGTTGTAAACCGAGATAGCTATCGAAGGTATCATATACATAAATTTTGATAAACACAAACTTAAAAAGGAATTTTAAATATTAATCGGAATATGATGAATCATGATGATTCCAACTTTGTTGCTTATTTTTTTTATATAAACAATAAATGTGTACATAATATTATCTAAATATCATTTTATTCGTTATCATATATATACTGTATATATACAGAGCGGTCCAAAAGTCACCCCCCCCCCCTCCTATCTTATGAACCAATTGAGATATCGACTTTAAATTTGGAACTTTTAAATAAGACAAACTATCTTTTAGCATATATTTAATACTTTCAGCTCTTAAAATGTGGGCAGGGGGGCACATTTTTTTAAATGGAAAGGGGGGTCGTGTAACACATCATTTTAAAGCTTATAAAATTCTCCATTTAACTCTATATTTTTAAATTAAAAAAAAAAATGGGTTTAAAATAGGGTGGAAAATGGGTATAAATAGTAGTGCAAAAGGATCCACCAAAGAAGGCCCACCTGGCCATCTCCACGATGCCAGTGCCCAAAAGGTTGCCACAGGTAACCCGTTTAGTGAGTCTTTATTCGCCACCGACGTCTCTATTCGTGAAACGAATTTAGACACCAAATTCAACATCAACGCCGTAGCCCTTCCCGAGATTTCGCGTCAAACGTATCAACAGCTAACGGTGGATGACAAACACATCGACAGAAGTCTAACCCCTGAATACCTATATTACTACGATACGGCCATGTTCTGGTTCCGCTCTCTAAATCTGAAGTCCATCAATGGAGAAGAACTCACAGACGCCGAACGTAGAGTACTAGAGCTCACCGACCCCCTTGTATTCACGGTCTTAGAACCCCTCCACCTATACCTAAGAGGCATAGGAAACATTGTCACAAAAGGAGGAAAGAACCTACATGTTTCTACCCCCCCCCCTCCCAAAAAGTCCAACAAGTGAATGGCCAACCAGGCTATTTTGGACCAATTGGACTCAACACTCATAACTTGTATGAGGAAGTCCCATGCTTAGGCGTAGCAGCCGAAGCAGTCAGAGCAGCCGTCTCTGACGCCCCCCCCCGGAATATACCCTTCAATACTAGCCCCCGCTAATAGAGAGGCCAACTCCAACTTGCTTGGATATCGGCCTTTACTGACAAGGCGAGACGAGGCAAAAAGTATTGCCCAGGACAACGGCATCACTGCCAACATATTCCCATCCACAATAGCAGGGACTGCTATTAATATAGGATTCCTACGAACCCTATCTGACGAACTGGCTAAGACAACGACCTTCATATTAATATATTGGAAAGACTTCAGAAAAAAATTGTTAAATTTTTATTATACAAATTACGAATCCCAAACAATATATCTTATTCTCATAAACTATCTCTGTTGGGAATGGAGTCACTGCAAAGTAGACGTGTATATACTGACAGTATTTTTATGTTTAAACTGTTACGTAATATTATTGACTGTCCTGAAATTTTAATGTTATTTTTATTACGCGTAGTGTCTGTAAGTACTCGTAATAAATCTTTGTTAGAAATTCCTTTTAGCAGAACAAATTTTGGCCTTATTAGTCCGGTGCCCAGACTTTCTAGGAATATAAATTCTTGCAATATTGATATTTTCAACATTAATTTAATGCGCTTCAAAAAATTTTTAAAAAAGGGTTAGCTCTTTGTGTACCTATCTGTATTTTTGTTATTGTTTTTCAACTTATAATTACCAATTTTTACTTATATTTTTACTTCTATATTTTTATTTTTTTATATTTTGGGTATGTCCAGATCTAAAAAAGTTTACTCCAGGTATCCAGTTTCCTGAATAAATTCATGGGAATAATCCAAAAATCCAGCTTCATGAGTATTGGCATGAATATACTTCCAGAATCCAGTGTTACCTATAGTTTCCAAGAGATGCCCTAGATATACTGAGATGGAACCAACATGATTCCACATTATAGGACTATGTAAGATTATTAATTTTTATTTAATATGCGTATTTCATTTTTCATGATTGAAATGTTACTATGTTGTAAACCGAGATAGCTATCGAAGGTATCATATACATAAATTTTGATAAACACAAACTTAAAAAGGAATTTTAAATATTAATCGGAATATGATGAATCATGATGATTCCAACTTTGTTGCTTATTTTTTTTATATAAACAATAAATGTGTACATAATATTATCTAAATATCATTTTATTCGTTATCATATATATACTGTATATATACAGAGCGGTCCAAAAGTCACCCCCCCCCTCCTATCTTATGAACCAATTGAGATATCGACTTTAAATTTGGAACTTTTAAATAAGACAAACTATCTTTTAGCATATATTTAATACTTTCAGCTCTTAAAATGTGGGCAGGGGGGCACATTTTTTTAAATGGAAAGGGGGGTCGTGTAACACATCATTTTAAAGCTTATAAAATTCTCCATTTAACTCTATATTTTTAAATTAAAAAAAAAATGGGTTTAAAATAGGGTGGAAAATGGGTATAAATAGTAGTGCAAAAGGATCCACCAAAGAAGGATGGAAGTAAACCCCGCCCCCCGAAGAAAGGACTCAGCCCTAAGCTACCCCCACCTGGCCATCTCCACGATGCCAGTGCCCAAAAGGTTGCCACAGGTAACCCGTTTAGTGAGTCTTTATTCGCCACCGACGTCTCTATTCGTGAAACGAATTTAGACACCAAATTCAACATCAACGCCCTAGCCCTTCCCGAGATTTCGCGTCAAACGTATCAACAGCTAACGGTGGATGACAAACACATCGACAGAAGTCTAACCCCTGAATACCTATATTACTACGATACGGCCATGTTCTGGTTCCGCTCTCTAAATCTGAAGTCCATCAATGGAGAAGAACTCACAGACGCCGAACGTAGAGTACTAGAGCTCACCGACCCCCTTGTATTCACGGTCTTAGAACCCCTCCACCTATACCTAAGAGGCATAGGAAACATTGTCACAAAAGGAGGAAAGAACCTACATGTTTCTACCCCCCCCCTCCCTGTCCAACAAGTGAATGGCCAACCAGGCTATTTTGGACCAATTGGACTCAACACTCATAACTTGTATGAGGAAGTCCCATGCTTAGGCGTAGCAGCCGAAGCAGTCAGAGCAGCCGTCTCTGACGCCCCCCCCCGGAATATACCCTTCAATACTAGCCCCCGCTAATAGAGAGGCCAACTCCAACTTGCTTGGATATCGGCCTTTACTGACAAGGCGAGACGAGGCAAAAAGTATTGCCCAGGACAACGGCATCACTGCCAACATATTCCCATCCACAATAGCAGGGACTGCTATTAATATAGGATTCCTACGAACCCTATCTGACGAACTGGCTAAGACAACGACCTTCATATTAATATATTGGAAAGAGTTCAGAAAAAAATTGTTAAATTTTTATTATACAAATTACGAATCCCAAACAATATATCTTATTCTCATAAACTATCTCTGTTGGGAATGGAGTCACTGCAAAGTAGACGTGTATATACTGACAGTATTTTTATGTTTAAACTGTTACGTAATATTATTGACTGTCCTGAAATTTTAATGTTATTTTCATTACGCGTAGTGTCTGTAAGTACTCGTAATAAATCTTTGTTAGAAATTCCTTTTAGCAGAACAAATTTTGGCCTTATTAGTCCGGTGCCCAGACTTTCTAGGAATATAAATTCTTGCAATATTGATATTTTCAACATTAATTTAATGCGCTTCAAAAAATTTTTAAAAAAGGGTTAGCTCTTTGTGTACCTATCTGTATTTTTGTTATTGTTTTTCAACTTATAATTACCAATTTTTACTTATATTTTTACTTCTATATTTTTATTTTTTTATATTTTGGGTATGTCCAGATCTAAAAAAGTTTACTCCAGGTATCCAGTTTCCTGAATAAATTCATGGGAATAATCCAAAAATCCAGCTTCATGAGTATTGGCATGAATATACTTCCAGAATCCAGTGTTACCTATAGTTTCCAAGAGATGCCCTAGATATACTGAGATGGAACCAACATGATTCCACATTATAGGACTATGTAAGATTATTAATTTTTATTTAATATGCGTATTTCATTTTTCATGATTGAAATGTTACTATGTTGTAAACCGAGATAGCTATCGAAGGTATCATATACATAAATTTTGATAAACACAAACTTAAAAAGGAATTTTAAATATTAATCGGAATATGATGAATCATGATGATTCCAACTTTGTTGCTTATTTTTTTTATATAAACAATAAATGTGTACATAATATTATCTAAATATCATTTTATTCGTTATCATATATATACTGTATATATACAGAGCGGTCCAAAAGTCACCCCCCCCCCTCCTATCTTATGAACCAATTGAGATATCGACTTTAAATTTGGAACTTTTAAATAAGACAAACTATCTTTTAGCATATATTTAATACTTTCAGCTCTTAAAATGTGGGCAGGGGGGCACATTTTTTTAAATGGAAAGGGGGGTCGTGTAACACATCATTTTAAAGCTTATAAAATTCTCCATTTAACTCTATATTTTTAAATTAAAAAAAAAAAATGGGTTTAAAATAGGGTGGAAAATGGGTATAAATAGTAGTGCAAAAGGATCCACCAAAGAAGGATGGAAGTAAACCCCGCCCCCCGAAGAAAGGACTCAGCCCTAAGCTACCCCCACCTGGCCATCTCCACGATGCCAGTGCCCAAAAGGTTGCCACAGGTAACCCGTTTAGTGAGTCTTTATTCGCCACCGACGTCTCTATTCGTGAAACGAATTTAGACACCAAATTCAACATCAACGCCGTAGCCCTTCCCGAGATTTCGCGTCAAACGTATCAACAGCTAACGGTGGATGACAAACACATCGACAGAAGTCTAACCCCTGAATACCTATATTACTACGATACGGCCATGTTCTGGTTCCGCTCTCTAAATCTGAAGTCCATCAATGGAGAAGAACTCACAGACGCCGAACGTAGAGTACTAGAGCTCACCGACCCCCTTGTATTCACGGTCTTAGAACCCCTCCACCTATACCTAAGAGGCATAGGAAACATTGTCACAAAAGGAGGAAAGAACCTACATGTTTCTACCCCCCCCCCCTCCCTGTCCAACAAGTGAATGGCCAACCAGGCTATTTTGGACCAATTGGACTCAACACTCATAACTTGTATGAGGAAGTCCCATGCTTAGGCGTAGCAGCCGAAGCAGTCAGAGCAGCCGTCTCTGACGCCCCCCCCCGGAATATACCCTTCAATACTAGCCCCCGCTAATAGAGAGGCCAACTCCAACTTGCTTGGATATCGGCCTTTACTGACAAGGCGAGACGAGGCAAAAAGTATTGCCCAGGACAACGGCATCACTGCCAACATATTCCCATCCACAATAGCAGGGACTGCTATTAATATAGGATTCCTACGAACCCTATCTGACGAACTGGCTAAGACAACGACCTTCATATTAATATATTGGAAAGAGTTCAGAAAAAAATTGTTAAATTTTTATTATACAAATTACGAATCCCAAACAATATATCTTATTCTCATAAACTATCTCTGTTGGGAATGGAGTCACTGCAAAGTAGACGTGTATATACTGACAGTATTTTTATGTTTAAACTGTTACGTAATATTATTGACTGTCCTGAAATTTTAATGTTATTTTCATTACGCGTAGTGTCTGTAAGTACTCGTAATAAATCTTTGTTAGAAATTCCTTTTAGCAGAACAAATTTTGGCCTTATTAGTCCGGTGCCCAGACTTTCTAGGAATATAAATTCTTGCAATATTGATATTTTCAACATTAATTTAATGCGCTTCAAAAAATTTTTAAAAAAGGGTTAGCTCTTTGTGTACCTATCTGTATTTTTGTTATTGTTTTTCAACTTATAATTACCAATTTTTACTTATATTTTTACTTCTATATTTTTATTTTTTTATATTTTTGTAATAATTGTATTTGTACTACTTGGATTTTATTATCTGTATGTACTGAAATAAATAAATAAATAAATGTCAAAATTCCTCTAAAAAAAAAAACAAATAATTTTTTAAAAATGCCTAATTTCATCATAAAAAAATGTTAATTATACTTTTAAACTAATTTTAGTTGACATAAATAAAAATTTACGAAAAATTGAAAAATCAAACCCTTAAAAAACATTTTTAAAAAATTTAAAAATGTTAGTTTAAATAGAGAATTTTATAAGCAAAATATGCTTCATTCAATCGCCACATTATTTACCATAATAATACATTGATGTAAATCTATTTTTTTTATGAGCATAGACAAAGTATTAAAAAAAATATATATAAGAAATGTTTCATCTACAATATCTGATGAGTTTTTTCTCATCAATAAAGCCAACATCTTCAGGAAAATCATCCTTCAAAAGAAAGTTTTTTCAGGATCACATAACATTACTTTTTTTTCTCTTTTACTATACTTTAAATTTTATCTAAATTCTAGGTACATTTGTAATATTTTAGCGTAATTAGGTTAATACCTATCTATTGTATTTCTTATTTTTATAGTGGGGTTTTCCCGTAAATAAATAAAAAAAAACATAATCATAGGAGTTTTTCTGAAAAAATAATTAATAAAACAAACTCTGAAATTGTTTTTTTTTTTACTTTAATTATTATCTTTCATTTTAGCACAAGTGAGCGCAGATTATTGTAAAGAAAAATACTTCATTTAAAGGCAACTGCAGCGAGAAGAAAAATAAAATCATTGCATAATATAGTTTTTTATTTAAAATATAAGAAATGGTTCTCGGAAAACACTAAATATTTTGAAAAGCAGTTTGCAGGGCTCTTGCTATAATAAAAAAAATAATTTCAAAATATAACCGCAAAAAGTCCAGAGATCAATATTTCCTCGAACTGAGAACAATTGCAACGATATTGCAGTTTTATAATACAAAAGGTTATGATCTGGTAAGACAGACTTTCGACCTTGTCCTGCCATCCCCTTCTACCATAAGATGTTGGATGTCAAACGTGGATGCATCACCTTGTTCAACAAAACCAAGCCAAAAAAAAGGATATTTCTTTTTCTAAAACACAAAAAACCTTTGCTGTTTACACTAGTTTTTGATGTCAATGTCAATAAAAAAAGAATTAACTAGTGAGAAATATTTCCACAAGGTTTGGGTTATGTAGACACAGGACCGCTATTCTTGACCATTCGCAAATATCAAGGTTACTCGTATTTTGCAATATTCGAATAAAATAATAAATTTGATATTTTAAACCAATCGCATCAAAATCGAAAGTTATGAGGATGCAGAACCGCACCCCCATACACGCAGTCGTGGTCCGGCTCCAGAGCAGCCATGGGTCCTTCCCAAAAGAATCTAACCTACCCCAACCCTTTCCTAAAATCAGACAAAAGAAAAAAATCTAAAGAAAATGTCATGTTGTCCCGCATTTTATTTTAGTTTGAAGTTTTTAAAGTGTCTGTAATTGTCCCCTTTTTGCCCTAAATGCATACCAAATTCTTTTATATTCACCTGCTACATCCTGTAAGGCATTGACAATGCCAGCCCTGATGATGGATTAAAATTCCGAAAGCGCTCGGCAGATAATAATTTTGTTTTTTAATAAACTATACCTAAATACAAAAAAATATTATTTATATTAGAAAAAAATCTATTTAATCCTAGTTGTAGATACCGACGCCGAATTCATATCCACCATCGAAGGTCTGTACATGATGAGAAGGAAAGTCCCGTACACCGTCCTGGTCGACTCATTCGAAAATCCCTAACCCTAATGAAAATTCCAGAATCCATGTAATAAAATTTTTCTTTCCGTTTTTCCAGACTTCAGCCTAATTTTCCTAGCCGTCCTAGCCACCCCTACAATAGCCCATTTTACCCAAGACCTGTCTCAAGGAGTCCTGTTTCTGAAGGAAGCAAAAGTAACACTAACAGACGAAAGATGGACATTAGCGGTGGACATCGATTTCAAGAATTACCTGAACGTCGCATATGCAGTCCAGGAAAAGACACATAGACAAAAGAGAAAATAGATGAAACAGAGGGATACGTTCAATTTAAACACAAAATAATTTACCCCCTTTCCGATTAGATGTCTCTGTGTGTTATAAAAACTAGATTTCTGTAGGTAGCGGCAGCCGCTAAGCGGCTTTATGTTCTGTGGGTGGCGGCCATAGACTATGTCTATGATCTTACCTATTCAACTTAACGGCTTGCACACGTTTTGTGTTATTTGGTTTAACGTTTAATTTTAGCGTGTTTAACTTTATTTCTTTACTATTGTTGTGTGACGTCGAAAGGTCCCATTCGGTGATATGGGATTGCCTCCGTAACATCGCCTTTATGATATTAATTAAGTGGACTGCGAATAGGTATTAATGATTGAAAAGAATATTAAAGACAAAACGACAGTTCCAATAATATATATGGTAATCCTACCTTAGTTACAGCATTCAGCACGACAGGTCATGACCGCCATTTCTTCACAGGAGACACCACATAATTGGAAACTGATGTACGCGAATTAAAGTTTGTTTGACCAGTGTAGGTATACACTACTAATTATTTAAATACATATGTGTATATGGAACTTATTTCTATAGTTTTGCAGCCGTAAAATATGGTAAATTCTAACGAATGCCCCGGCGTGGTATATTCGTCAGCTGATTTGAGTATATTTTTATTGACACGCATCGATCGTTCTCGAGCGTCTGATTGCTACTACTGTGGTCCGGAAGGCAACCTACCCGAACTCGCGCAGAAAAGCTAGGAGGTTTTCAGCGCGTTACTTACAAAAATACAATTAATTTAAAACAAAATATTATTTTTGAATTATAACTAAGTAAAGAAATTAAATGAAATTATGTATAATAAAACCCAAATTAAAAATAAATACAAACACAGAAATGTGGTTGTAACAACTATTTAGATAGCTATTAGTTTTTTTATACTGTCGGATTGTTTTGTTTTTTGCTATAGAATCAATGTTACTGCGTAACACTTATGGTAGCGGCATTTACCCGGCTATGTGTTTTTTATTGGTTATGTCGATTTTTAAGGTATGTTTATTATTATATCTCCAGTTTTGCCTAATACTTATTTTAAACGTAGTTATTAGCAGAGATTTTCATTCTTTTAGATGGGTGGCTCAAGTTGTGCAGTTGACAACTGTTATAATGACTACTATGGATGCAGAGAAAGCAAGAAGCATCGTTTTCCCAATCCCGAAAAAGATCTTCAGCTTTTCAAACGATGGGTAGCAATTTGTGACAATAAAGTTTTGCTGGAAAAAAACCCACAGCAGGTATACAATAACTGCAGAGTATGTAGTGTCCATTTTGAACCAGCCGATTTTGGCCCCAATCAAAGGTTAAAACATTCAGCATATCCTAAATTAAATATTCCGGGTAAGTATATTTTCCTAAATACTTTTTACATTGCTAATTTTTGGAACTTCTGCGAAAGAAAAAATACACCTATTTAAACTCCTTAAATATAGGTATATTATAAATGAGGGATATAGAATCAAATAGTGCAATGTCCACTCTTGTGAATTTTACTTCAGAAGCAAAAAAAAACGAATAAAACACTCGGTCGGCAAATTTGTATTGTTTTCTATAATTTGCTATATATCAAATTATACAAAACAATACAAATTTGCCAATCAAGTGTGTTTTAATACGTTTTTTTTCTTCTGAAGTAAAATTCGCCTGAGTGGACATTGCACTATTTGATTTTATACCCCTCAAATATGGAAGTGTCTAGTCTGCCGACCGCTCGGCATAATAGGTTTTCTCCCTATTCTGCCGACCGCTCGGTAGAATAGATATTTTACCTATTCTGCCCACTATTCTTACTTAGACGCAAAATAGATTTTTTTTACTTTTCAGAATAAAATATGTGGTATAACTATATCTTAAAAACTAAGTAGGAACATAGGAATAAGAGCAAGTTATAAACTGCTCAGCAAATTTAAGTTTAACTGAAGTGGATCACTAAAAAAAATTACATTTTTTAAATCTCTATATTTCAAATGCAAATAGCTTGTATTATTTTTCTTTAACCCAAAAGAATGATCTATAGGCTTTATTTTCAATGATAAAATTTTTAAAAATTAATTATTTATACAGGGTGCACCAAAATAAGCACGAATAGGTAAAGTTGTTGTATGGGTCGTTTTAGCAACAATTATTTTTGTAAAAGTCTCAACTACTTATTTTTATAGATCGTTTCATTCTTAGCAATTTGATTTTTTCTGACAATGGCCATAAAATGACATGGTATTTTTTATAATAAGCACAATATTTTATTTTCATCGACTTAACCAAAATTCCCTTTAAAGGGCGCCAACCTCCCCCCCCCTCATTCACGCTCGAGTTGGGAAAATCCACTGACCAGTTTTGGTAAAATTGAGTGGCAGATTTAGGAAATTGGTAGAAAATTCAGGGGTACATTTGGAAAATTGGTCAGTAAATTCCGTCAGGGTTAGAGCTTTTTTTTGAGTTTAGGATTTTTTCAGAGGTGAGGACCTTTTTTTGTCATCAAAATTTCCCGTCGGGGGTAAAGCTTTTTTTTGAGTTGGGAATTTTCTAAGTTTTAAGTTGGGAAATATTTGTTTTTTCAAAATAAGAATATTTTTTTTTTATTTTATTTTTGCGAAAAACGAAAAATTAAAAAAAGAAACAAAATGATAGTTTTTTTTATTTTTTTTATTTAACCTCTCATGACTTTTTTGATTTGGAGGAATTACTTTTAAAAACAATAGAAACATAGAACTTAATTTTTCCTGAAAATTTCGAGCTCATCGGATTATTCATGTCTACAAAAAACGTGACGGACGGACAGACAAATCAAAAAAAATCTTATTTTTTCATGAAACAAAGAGTGACCGCAAAATTAGCCTCTTTTCCAAACATCTGTAACTTTGATTGGAATTGATAAAATGTGACCTATAAGTGCTCAAAATTTTTGTCTGGTCATTAACTTGTGCGAAAAGCAAGATTTATTGTTCTAGAAGCTAAACGTCCCCTTAAAGAGTATTTTTTGTTGTTGTGTTATTTTACATAGCAAAGGGACATATTTGTCCCACTGGTTATCAAAGGGTTAAAGAGGTTAAAAAATAAAAAAAAAATTAAAAATATTTCCATCAATTTAAAAAACATTTTTCTGTAATATAAAACATAAAAAAACACGGAAAGGGGTATCACCCTTGGATTTGATGAAAATCCACCCCCAAAAAGGGGGTTAAACTACCCCCAAGCACAAAAGAAAGTAGTCAATCATAAAATATCTCAAGAAAAATCGAGTTAAAAGGGTCCAAAAAAAATTTTAAATATGAGAAAGTTTAGAGTATAAAATTTAATTCGTACCCATACCCGTACCCTTTGTTTAAGGGGATGTTTAGCTTCTAGAACAATAAATCCTGCTTTTTGCACCAATTCATGACCAGAAAAATTTACGCCTGGCAGAAAATTGACGCCGGGCCCCCTCGGAGGCCCGGACCCCGGGGAATCTTCCCCCCCTAAATCCGGCCCTGTCTAGAAGGCCTAATGTCATTAAGCTTTGAGCCGGCTGGCTGTCTAGTGACAGGGTTATTTAGAAAAACCCACCATTATAAAAACAGTGGGTTTAAAGCAATAGGTATACCAAACATATATTGATGGCCTAGCGTACAAATGTGCTAAGTACCGGATGACCTAGTGTACAAATGTGCCAAGTACCCGTAACGGTACTTACCACATTTGTACGCTAGGCCATCGATATGTTCGTTGGTTAAAAGTGCAGAAATTTGGTTGGGTGAAAAGTGTTTGCCAGTGCAAGAAAGTGCAGTCCCAACAAACAAAATATTAAGTTTAAAAATGCGTGTTCTAAAGACGTAAGCCCACAATGTGAGTTTTACTATAGCCAGGGCCTCCACAGTGGAGACTCCACTTGTCCTAAAATCATAAAAAATTGTAAAATTTCATCTGTGTGTGAAAAGTTTAAAATAAAACTATTTGTCATAAAAAAATGACTGCAAAACCTAAAAATATTTGCAGAAATTTTTTTTGCATGCGACGCCATGTTTTAATTTTTACAAGTTTCTGCGCGGGCCCTTGTATGAAAGGTCGGACCCTTGTATAGAAATCGCGGGCCCTTGCGGTCATCACTTTGTTCAAATGGGCGATTTTAAAAATTTTATGAACATGGCGTTTTTTCAGACATTTTTTGCGCGAGCCCCTACACCACGGACCCCTTACCCATTTGCTGATCTGCCTGTAGTTGTTTGTACAAGTTAATACTTCGGGCCTGGAGCGATCCGGTATCGACTTTTATCTCCAAAAAAAAGGTCATTTTGTGGTATTGTCAAGTCGATCCGGGAACACACTGTATACACATTTCGTAAAATGTGTAAATATTAGATAGCTTATATAAAACCAAAAAAAGTTATAAGCATTTTTATGTGGAAAAATAATCCTTACTATTTTGCATAATGAAATCCAGTATAGTTACAATGCGACAATTAAAAATTGAAGGTCCTGTCATTATAAAATATTTTTATTTTTTTGCAAATAAAAACTTTTCCGTATTTTTTTTGTGATTCTTGTTTACATAGTTTCTGAGAAAAGTTGGGGCAAACATACATGCATGTTATTGATAATAATTATTTATTTATTAACTCAAGAGAACAAGTTCATGTTAGAGTTACTATATAATAATATCATTATTACATGTTATGTAATTATTATAATTTTAATTAATTTTATGTTTGTAAACGGGACTTTAGTACAAAGGTCCCATTTTAAAATCTGTTTTTTTTATAGAAAATGTGAAGAGATCTGTACTATTGAGTAAAATAGGGGTTTCAAGTCAAAAATGTTTAACTCCTAGGAAGAAGATTTTGTACAAGGAAATTGGTAACTTAAAAAAAGAAGCTTTCTTTATCAGGAAATCAAAAATGTCATTTAAAGCAAGATTAAATAGAGCCAAAAAACTAAACACTGAAATGTCCTTAGAAAAAATGTCTATGAATCCAGTTGTAAAACGGTTTTTTGATTGTCAAATCGCCAATATGAAAAAGAAACCAAAGGGAAGAAAATTTACCAACAGTGACAAAACTCTGGCACTGGCGTTATATAAGCAAAGTGGTGCAGGCTATAGTTATTTTTCCACTATTTTCATTTTACCATCCAAACAAACTTTACTTAGATTTTTGAACAAAATTCCTATTAGAACCGGTTTTAATGAAGCAATTTTTAAATTATTAACCACAACAACGTCTCAATTTAAAAATCAACTAGACAAGTATGTTGTCTTAATATTTGATGAAATGAGACTGCAAGCAAACTTATCGTATAATTCTAAACAAGATTCTGTGATTGGCTTTGAAGATTTGGGCTATAAAACCTCCAGCAAAATAGCCGATAATGCGCAGGTGAATATGAAATTAATTTTTTTCAAAAATAATTTATAACTCGGATCTCTGTATGTATTTCTTGTTTAGAGACGTACGCAGGTGTCCCAACCGTCCTAAAATAGGGTGAAAAGTCCTGAAAACGTCATTACATGATTTTTCGTCCTAAAATATTGATGTTTTTTGTCCTAAAATTCCTAATATTTATTTTACATTGCTTTTGCCTGTGTGCAGTTGAAATAACATTTTTCCGAGAACAAAATTCTATTTTTTTTAATCATTTTTCGGAAAAAAAAATTGTGTGAGGAAATTTCCGTAAATTATGTTTTAAGAAGTATTTCTTGGGAACGAAAAGTCAATACAATCGAGTAGAGATGGTCGGTCTAAAGCCAAAGTGAACTAAGCGACATTTTTAACGAAATTTTCTTAGGCATGAAAATAAGTTGTACTAAGCCTAAATAACCTATTCCTATGCCTAACAACATTTCGTTAAAAATGTCGCTTAGTTCACTTTGGCTTTAGACCGACCAGATATTTATACGAAAAAGGTATTTTTTCGTTCTAATCCAAACAAAAATTAGAGCACTGGATAGGCAGGTTTGTTAGGGTAGGTAGTTACCCTAGTAGAAATTTAACGTTAGATTAACGTTTTTTCTAACGCGTATTTAATGTATAAATGTTTCTAACGTTAGAATTCCTAACGTTAGTTGTCTAACGTTAGAATAACGTTTATCTAACGTTTGTAAAAATTTCTAACGTTAGATAAACGTTATTCTAACGTTAGATCCTAACGTTAGCCATCCAACATTTAAACCACATTCATCTAACGTTAGCTCAAGTCGTTCTAACGTTATTTTCCACTAGGGTAGTTTACAAACTACTTGTGGAACCACTCAAACTACCCACCTTCTCTAACAAACCTACCTATCTAGTGCCCTAACAAAAATATGAGAACCTTACAACCAAATCTCTCAGTCCCGGGACCAGTTACAAAATTACCAGTAAAAAAACTTATAATGAAAGACTTTTTTTGAGTATTGTTTACAATTATTTTAAGAAGCAATAACCTAATTAATTTACACAGCCACACAAAAAAAAGGTCCGGAATTTTTTAGTAGACCATTGTATCCGAATTTAAGGTTGAAATAGCACCTTATCCGATTAATTTTGAAGATAACCTCAAAAAAAATCTTTTTTCGAGTATGGCGACAGTAGTGGTGTAACGCGGAGCATGTTCGCTTTTTAACGCCAAGGTCGCGGGTTCAAATCCCGCTTGGGGCATGGATGTGTAGTGGTGTCTTTAAAATTGCTATAATTTACTTATTTGTACTGCATATAAATATGCCATAACCGACAGGTTGAATGCCGGGGTGTACCTACCGAATGGTAGGTACAGCCTTTTTCAAAAAAAAATCTTTTTGAGTATAAAAATAACGTTTTGAGATCACGGGACTGCAATTTCTAATAGGTTTAACTTTTAGGTTTTCATGATCCGCGGTATCCGCAGAAGATGGAAGCAACCTGTTTATTACGGATTTGTATCTGGACCTAACAATAATGCAGAAATACAATTTATTATAAAAGAATTAATGGAACGATGTGTAAAAGCAGGGCTTGTTGTTGTAGCCACAATATGTGATCAGGGTACAAATAATTGTTCAGCAATTAATAATTTGGTTAAGGCTACCAGAGCCCAAAAACTGAGAAATAACCAAGAGATGGATATTTCGGAATACTATTTTGAAGCCAGTGGACTAAAAGTCTATCCACTTTTTGACCCACCCCATCTTATGAAAGGTATTAGAAATAACATGCTTGAAAAAAAGTTGATTTATTCCTTGGATGGGGAGAACAGAGTTGCAGACTGGCTTCATTTGGAATGGGCTTATAAAATGGACGCATACCTGGGTAGTCTACGTATCTTACCCAATTTAACAGACCATCATATTAGACCAGAGGGTAGCAACAAAATGAGAGTGTTCTTATGCACTCAAGCCATTAGTAGAACTTCGGCAATTGCAATTAATACAATGGCTGTTACTGGTAAGTATAATATAAAGATTTGTAACTTATTTGGGGCTCTATATGATTCTGGACATTTTCCTGTACATTCAGGCAGTGCTGACAGCACAATGGTCATGGATTTTACTGTAATTTGGTTTATGCGTTCTATATGACACAAAAAAAGATCTCCCAGAGGATTTTACCCCAAAAAGGCCTACTTTGTGAGATATGATTTTTTCAGTTTTTTAAAAAAATCGTAAGTTTTCACAAAAATTGATTTTGAAGTTTAATAACTCAAAAACGGTTTGAGATATTTAAAAACGGGTTTCACCAGTTAATAAAACACCTTTTTCTTCATATATAACCAATTTTTTTAAATTGATTGTCTTTTGTTTTTCGAGATATTTAATAAAACATAAGACTCAAATTTTCTCAAAAACCCCAGGCCCAATTTTTTTCACATTTCCAGAAAATGTTCTTTAATGTATCTGTTTTAACACCCTATATTTACCTTTCCCACTATTTTGTTTAGCTTTTAGTTATATGCAATAATATACCGATAACAACCAATTTTTACATTTTTTTCTGATTTTTTTTACGATTTATCGTGGTGCGCTTTGAAATATTTTGCGAATTTTTATTGTTTTAAAGGTAGAAATGAAGACATGAAAAGAAATTAAAATAAAATAAAAAAAATAAAAATAAAATTAAAAAACTAATTTTTATTCGATTTTATATACTGTACGAAAAGTTAAATTTTTCTGCCTGGGCCGCAAAAGTAAAGTTCAAATATCAACAGTTTCAATATAAATCAATCATGATTGCAACATCGGTCACCTCATCTCGTCTGACTGCATAGAAAAACTTTGAAAGGCAATTAACTCAAAATCACCTTTTTGTGACTACCGGGGTTTTCCCTGTACTTTAATTGTGTAATTGTACTCTTTAATTGTACAAAAAGAAAAACATTTTTTTTTGTATATTTTTTGAATAAAATAAACCATATTGCCTATTGTATATACAGGGTGTTTTTTAATTCGTGTCACTAATTTTAAGGGGCGATTCTACATTGAAAAATATGAAAAAAAGTTCCTATAAACATATGTCTAAAAATGCGTCGTAAGGGAGATAAAGTGAAAATAAGTAACCAAGTCCTTTTTTGGTAATAAGGTTTACCACACAAACAAAAAAAAACCCTACTTATTATATGGACTTTTTAAAATGTTTTGATGGATTTTCACGTTTCACTTATTTGCAGGTGGCGACGTTGCCACTATCAAATCCAGCTTAGACAATAGAAAGCTATAGATTAATAACAATCCGATGGTATGTACACAGCATATTTTTCGGTCCAAATTGTTAGTTTTCTATATCAAATTTCGATTAGGAAATATATAAATGTTACTTTTTGGAATAGGAAATGCCCTTCCGAAGGCAATATATTATTTTTATGTTGAATAGAGATACATTTCTTATGTTGATCCAACATTGCGCTACGAATATTATGCATCTATGGTCCCAGGTTTTGTCTAAGATTTTTACGAAACATAACCTAAAAATTTTTTGGCGATAATTTTACGAATACAACTGCAATTTTCGTTTTAAAAAGTGATTGTTTTATTGTTTTGTGTCGCTATTGTTATAAGAAAAATGCCGAAACCTTTGAGCTTGCAGAGCAAACAGTTAGTCGCGTCGCTAATACGTTATTTTGAGAGGGAAAGGGAGAACGATGGCCCTTTTATCCCATTAAACTCCGTAAGAGAGGTAAGCTAATGATAAATAATAAAAGTACATTAAAATCTACCTAAACTATTGGTAGATAATCGTTAAAAGCAAAAACAACAAGCCTGAGAGAAAATTTACATAGTTACACTCGAGAGGTTTATTTATTGGACAATCCTATTCAACAATCTTTTGCAATCCTTGACAATTCCTAACAATCTGTGACAATCATCCACAATCATCTTCCTCCTCCAAAGTCATCTTCAATCTTAAAATTTTTCCCCCTGGGGTAAAGCTTTTTTTTAGTTTCAGAGTTAAAGACCTTTTTTTTAGTTTTTATAAAAACTAAATAAATAAAAACTAAAATGACCCACAATCCTTTTGACAGTCTTCCACAATATTTTATTCTTATAATCCTTGTACACTTCTTTTTCAATAAATAAACCCCTTGGTTACACAATTACATAATATTTACATAATATGTAAGATACATTTATTTTTGCGATACAAAAGTTTAGATAGGTAGTTTAATAAAATTTCAAAAATATATTTTTATTATAGTAGATGTACAATAGTAAAAATTTAATCTTTTAACCTCATTTTAATAATTTTTATTTAATTTTAATAATTTTTATTTAATTTTAATAATTTTTATTTAATTTTAATAATTTTAGCGAGCAGCTGATGCTCTAGGTTTGAGCCTTAAGACAGTACAAAGAGTTTCGTCTGATGTGAAGAAGAATGTTGTGTCAACCCCTCCAAAAAACCCCAGAAAAGATGCGATAAGGCCAGTGGTGGATGTAGATGGTGCAACATGCAATGCGATTAGAAGGAAAATTTACACGATGTATGAAGATAGTAAGTTAAATTTTTGTTTTATTGATACCTGTTTTTTATACCCATATTAGATTATCATTTATTTGCTCAGAAATACCCTGAAGGGTGTTGAACATGTCAAAATTACAAATACATATAATTATTACAATATTAATATATAATTATATAATTATAACTATCATAGCAAACTTTTGATTACCACAACCTTATTAAGAAGCTCTTTGTAACCTATTCTGTAGGACAGGGCCCCACATACATAGGCGCCGACTTTTCAAAATCCCAGAGGAGGCCCAAAATTTTTTTACCAGTTTTATAACTGCTTAGAGGTCAAGATAAATAAAATAAATAAATAAGTAACAAAAATATATAAAATATACATTTTCATTAAATGAAAAATAGAGTAACAATATATTTAAAAAATGTGAAGCTTTTATAATTAAAAGTATAGACAATATTCCAAGAGAGGGCTCGGCCCCTTGCTATGAGTTCAGGGGGCCATGACCCCTGGCCCCCGGAGTTGGCGCCTATGCCCACAAATTTAATTGGGCCCCATCTCTTCAAGAGACCCCCCATCCTACTCTAGGCATGGCAGATTGCCAGAAACCAGGCTAAACAAGCTTCATTTCCACCCCTTTGGAGACTAGAGCACTGAATAGGCAGGTTTGTTACACTACACAAAGAGAGTTTCGACATACCCACAATCTCAGACCGAACATGGCGAAACCACTCAAAAGTCCACCTACAAACCTACCTTTCTAGTGGTCCAGTGGAGACGCTAGTCAATTTTTTGTGGTAACACCGGTTAACCTATGTATCTCTTTCTCTGTTTAATTGATGAGTTAAAAAAAGAAAGAAACACTTACAGTGTCGGAATGGACAGGTGAGATAGTGAAAAAAAATCTCACGTCCCCCCCCCCCACTTTTGGGGCCCCCTTAGGTGACAAAGCTCCAAGGTAGGCGCCAAATTTTCCAGAAACGCTCAGAGACAAAGATTTTTTTTTGGAGGGTGTTTTTCTTCTTTTGGCATGGGCGCCAAATTTTGTAGAACGCCCAGGGAGATAGTTTTTTTTTCGGCGGGTGTTTTTTTTTCTTTTCGTAGGGGCGCCAATTTTTTTATAAACGGTCAGGGACAAAGCTTTTTTTTTTTGGTGGGTGTTTTTTTCTTTTGGTAGGGGCGCCAAATTTTGTATAAACGCTCAGGGACAAAGGTTTTTTCTGAGGGTGTTTTTCTTGTTTTTTTTTTTTGTGGAAGGGGCGCCAAATTTTGTAGAAACGCTCAGAGACAAAGATATTTTTTTCAGGGTGGTTTTTGTTTTGGCAGGGGCGCCAAATTTTGATTAAAATATTTTATTTTGGAAACGAAAAAAATAATTTTTTTTAATAAGTAGGGGCTAGAAATCTCACTAGCCTTAGGCTTCTCAGTTCGACACTGAACACATATTCCTCTAACTTGGTTACTAACCTCTGCTTCACAAAAAATCTGCTTATATTTTAGCCATCAAAAACTGTAGCTACATGTAGTTTTTTTTGCATTAACAGGGTGGCCACATGACAGGGAAATCAGGGAAGTCAGGGATATGTCAGGAAATATTCCAAATAAAATTCTGTGGTCACCCTGATTAATATTATTTTTTATAATTTTAGAGCAACATGTTTCTCTGGAAATTTTAAACCAAAAATTAAAGGAAGCAGACATTTTTAATGGTTCGGTTTCATCCCTAAGTAAAATACTGAAGAAGATTGGATTCCATTGGAAGAAGGATAATCCAAGACTTGGCCTCATGGAACTGCCTGCCATTGCGTTAAAACGGGTTCAATTTTTACGATCATATATAACATTTAAAAATGAGGAAGTTTATAAGTTTTGTTTTTTAGATGAGACATGGATATTCCAGAATGGGACAGTTGGCCACTCGTGGCAAGATAATACCAAGGATAGTGTTAAAACAACGAAGGTAGATGGAAAAAGGTTAGTTCCAATATCTTCAGAGGATATTTTAAGGCATATTTTTTTTAAATATAAGAAATATATCAAAATTTTCCAAAATAAAAAAAAATGTTAGAAAGCCCTAGCGTTTCGGCGACAATAATGTCACCATAATTTAGACAATTTTGGACCCCCCATGGTTCACTCTTTGTTCTCAGAGAAAGGGACATCACTGAAACATCAGCCCCTCCCCCATACTTAAAACCAAAAAATATATCAGTGGTGGATGTAGATGGTGCAACATGCAATGCGATTAGAAGGAAAATTTACACGATGTATGAAGATAGTAAGTTAAATTTTTGTTTTATTGATACCTGTTTTTTATACCCATATTAGATTATCATTTATTTGCTCAGAAATACCCTGAAGGGTGTTGAACATGTCAAAATTACAAATACATATAATTATTACAATATTAATATATAATTATATAATTATAACTATCATAGCAAACTTTTGATTACCACAACCTTATTAAGAAGCTCTTTGTAACCTATTCTGTAGGACAGGGCCCCACATACATAGGCGCCGACTTTTCAAAATCCCAGAGGAGGCCCAAAATTTTTTTACCAGTTTTATAACTGCTTAGAGGTCAAGATAAATAAAATAAATAAATAAGTAACAAAAATATATAAAATATACATTTTCATTAAATGAAAAATAGAGTAACAATATATTTAAAAAATGTGAAGCTTTTATAATTAAAAGTATAGACAATATTCCAAGAGAGGGCTCGGCCCCTTGCTATGAGTTCAGGGGGCCATGACCCCTGGCCCCCGGAGTTGGCGCCTATGCCCACAAATTTAATTGGGCCCCATCTCTTCAAGAGACCCCCCATCCTACTCTAGGCATGGCAGATTGCCAGAAACCAGGCTAAACAAGCTTCATTTCCACCCCTTTGGAGACTAGAGCACTGAATAGGCAGGTTTGTTACACTACACAAAGAGAGTTTCGACATACCCACAATCTCAGACCGAACATGGCGAAACCACTCAAAAGTCCACCTACAAACCTACCTTTCTAGTGGTCCAGTGGAGACGCTAGTCAATTTTTTGTGGTAACACCGGTTAACCTATGTATCTCTTTCTCTGTTTAATTGATGAGTTAAAAAAAGAAAGAAACACTTACAGTGTCGGAATGGACAGGTGAGATAGTGAAAAAAAATCTCACGTCCCCCCCCCCCACTTTTGGGGCCCCCTTAGGTGACAAAGCTCCAAGGTAGGCGCCAAATTTTCCAGAAACGCTCAGAGACAAAGATTTTTTTTTGGAGGGTGTTTTTCTTCTTTTGGCATGGGCGCCAAATTTTGTAGAACGCCCAGGGAGATAGTTTTTTTTTCGGCGGGTGTTTTTTTTTCTTTTCGTAGGGGCGCCAATTTTTTTATAAACGGTCAGGGACAAAGCTTTTTTTTTTTGGTGGGTGTTTTTTTCTTTTGGTAGGGGCGCCAAATTTTGTATAAACGCTCAGGGACAAAGGTTTTTTCTGAGGGTGTTTTTCTTGTTTTTTTTTTTTGTGGAAGGGGCGCCAAATTTTGTAGAAACGCTCAGAGACAAAGATATTTTTTTCAGGGTGGTTTTTGTTTTGGCAGGGGCGCCAAATTTTGATTAAAATATTTTATTTTGGAAACGAAAAAAATAATTTTTTTTAATAAGTAGGGGCTAGAAATCTCACTAGCCTTAGGCTTCTCAGTTCGACACTGAACACATATTCCTCTAACTTGGTTACTAACCTCTGCTTCACAAAAAATCTGCTTATATTTTAGCCATCAAAAACTGTAGCTACATGTAGTTTTTTTTGCATTAACAGGGTGGCCACATGACAGGGAAATCAGGGAAGTCAGGGATATGTCAGGAAATATTCCAAATAAAATTCTGTGGTCACCCTGATTAATATTATTTTTTATAATTTTAGAGCAACATGTTTCTCTGGAAATTTTAAACCAAAAATTAAAGGAAGCAGACATTTTTAATGGTTCGGTTTCATCCCTAAGTAAAATACTGAAGAAGATTGGATTCCATTGGAAGAAGGATAATCCAAGACTTGGCCTCATGGAACTGCCTGCCATTGCGTTAAAACGGGTTCAATTTTTACGATCATATATAACATTTAAAAATGAGGAAGTTTATAAGTTTTGTTTTTTAGATGAGACATGGATATTCCAGAATGGGACAGTTGGCCACTCGTGGCAAGATAATACCAAGGATAGTGTTAAAACAACGAAGGTAGATGGAAAAAGGTTAGTTCCAATATCTTCAGAGGATATTTTAAGGCATATTTTTTTTAAATATAAGAAAAATATCAAAATTTTCCAAAATAAAAAAAAATGTTAGAAAGCCCTAGCGTTTCGGCGACAATAATGTCACCATAATTTAGACAATTTTGGACCCCCCATGGTTCACTCTTTGTTCTCAGAGAAAGGGACATCACTGAAACATCAGCCCCTCCCCCATACTTAAAACCAAAAAATATATCACATTTTAATAATTATTTTTGTTAAAAAAATTACCAGTTTTAAATATCACTTGGTTTATTTATTTATTTATTTACGGAAAATTCCATTTTAACATTAACAGTAAAAAAAAAGATTTAAAATACAATTACAAAAATACTGCTACCAACAAAATACTTTTCGCTATGTATACTATACATTGTATAACAAGGTCCGTTTATTTATTAATTTTAAACAGTGGTACAGAAAGTGTACCCACACCCCTCAGGATTATGACAATATTTTTAATTTTCACCCAGACATTTTTCAATAATATTTTGGGGCTGTTCAACAATTATTTTACCTTATGTTAGCTATTTTGTTTTAGGTTCATTATATTATCCGCAGGAAATGAAGATGGTTGGATCGAAGGGACTCAGTTAATGTTCAAATCTAAAATGAAGACTGGGGATTACCATGGCGAGATGAATGAAGAGAACTTTTTAAACTGGTTTGAGAACCAATTAATGCCCAGTTTAAGGGAGCCAACAGCCATAGTAATGGACAATGCCTCCTACCACAGCACCTTGGTGGAAAAATGCCCCACAGATAGCTGGACAAAAATGGATTTACAAATCTGGCTATCTGAAAAGGGAGTGGAATGGAACCCATGGCAACTTAAAAGGGAATTGATGGGTCTGGTTAAACAGTAAGATTTTTTTTCTGCTACTGAAACAGAAAATAAATTGGCTCTCACAAAACAAGTCGATATTTCTCTTTTTGTACTAGAAAAAATAAAATGAAAATGAAATAAGTAAAATTTGTTTAAATTGGTATTTTTTTTATATTTATTTTAAAAAATAAAAAAAATCATAATATTATTAAAAATAATTATATCAAATAAAAGGTAATATTATTTGGGATAGGATCTTACTTTAAATATGTAATGCAAATTTTGACCCTCCCTTTCCCATTTAACGATTCATAATGTTGAGACGTACCTCCTATAAATACGTAACGCTAGCAGCTAAAAGCACCCATTAAAAAAACTGTTGGGTGAAACGTTTTTATTTAAAAATAATAGAGCGTTACCTAACGTCCTCCCCCCCCCCCCTTCGTAACGCATGCAAACGGTAAGCATGACCTCCTCCTCCCCCCCCAAAGCGTCACGTATTTTAAGCATAGCCCTATAATAATATTATATTAAACAAATTTTTACTATTTTTAAGTAATTTTGCTTTACAAAAAATATAGATATGTGTGTATTTTTTTAGAATCTTCGTTGACGTCAAACCAAAGGCACTTTAAACAAATATGTGGAAACAAAAAGGAATCTTTCGTCATTTGTTTTTTCCATATGGATAAGTATAGGATTTATGTTTCTAATATTTTCGTTTTGTTTTTAGCATGTGTTCTAACATTTTTTATTTGTTTTGCTTTTAATTTGTGTGAATTGTTCAGTATTTTCAATGAAAAATTTCCATAGCTAGTTCCAATTAAATACTAACGTTTTACTATTTTTTTTTACAGTTGGATAAGTAGGTATAGGGTTTAGGCTTCTAATATTTTCGTTTTATTTCTAGTATGTATGTTAACATTTTTTAAATGTTTAGCTTTTAATTGTGTTTAATAGGGTTTCATATCCATTGGAAATTTTCCATAGCTTGCTCCAAGAAAATACTTTTATGATTTTAGTTAGATAGTCTTTATTTTAACCTTAGACCCTAACGTTAGGCATCTAACATTTAAACCAAATTTAGCTAACTTTAGGCCAGGACGTTCTTTCCATCAGGGTTTATTATTGAATTTGTTGAAATGCAATTATTAATGCATATTTGTTAATAAATTAAAAAAGAAATAAACGTAATATAATGTTTATTTTTTTATTATTATTATTATTATTAATATTATTTTTAGGAAGTTTACAAATGCCGAAAATGATTAAAGTGGCCAAAATATTATATTGTTATAATTTTTAGAAATAAACCCCCAAGAATTTACAAGGTGGACCAACTAGCTGAAGAATATGGTCATACTATATTAAGATTACCTCCATACCATTGCATGTTTAATCCCATTGAGATGGTGTGGGGCATCACCAAAACTTACTATAATAGACATATTGGAAGAGATGGTAAGTGTGAAGTCATAGATAGGAATAGGTATGAGCTATTTTTAATTAATGGGGGTTTAGGGGGGTCCTTGGTCAATTTTCGGATTTTTCCTGGGAGCGTGGGTGGATACTCCATGTACATGCCAAATTTCAAGTTTCTAGCTATTTTAGAAGTGTTTTTAATAAATGGGGGGGGGGTTAGGGGGGGTCAGTGGTCAATTTTCGGATTTTTCCTGGGAGCGTGGGGGGATACTACATGTACATGCCAAATTTCAAGTTTCTAGCTATTTTAGAAGTGTTTTTAATAAATGGGGGGGTTAGGGGGGGTCGGTGGTCAATTTTCGGATTTTTCCTGGGAGCGTGGGGGATACTTCATGTACATGCCAAATTTCAAGTTTCTAGCTTATCTGAAAGTGGGTCTTCAAACCCGGACAACCCTACATACATACCCAGGTTTTTTCTCCTTTATTGTATAGATTAATTTAGCTTATTATTTATTTATTTTGGCATCATACAGTATTGTAGAGCCCAAAATAAGCTTCTGGATTGCGCTAGGGGCCAAAAATATACTTGACAATAACTGTTATAGTTGACAATAATTATACAATTATTTTATGTAACATAATTTATGAGCTCTATACAGACACCTTTTTAGGTAAGACAATAAAAGACAGCGAGGAAATGTGGAAAGAAGCATTACAGCTAGCAACTAAAGAAGTATGGGCCAATTGTATTGATAAAACAGAAAGAGAAATTAAAAAATATTGGGAACACGAGGCACAGTTTGATTGTGCTGAAGATGCTTTACCACTAGTTATTAATATAAATGATAATGATGACTCTGATGAAAGTGTTGAGTCTGATGTCGAACAGGGATAAGTATTTTTTTTAAATTATATATACAATATATAATGTATGAGTTTAAATAAGTAACGTTTTTTTTTTAGATCTCAGCTTTTGACAAATTCGCATATTTTGTAGAATAAATTATGCTTTATCAAAGAAAGGTTCGTTTTAAATGAAAATGCTTACAGTTCTTGAATAATTAAAAAATGTTTTACTAATTTTAACCCATTCGTAGCCATGTTCCTATATTGGAACATCGCATAATTCATCCTCCCGCTACTAGGTGGAAGCAGTTGTGTATTACTTAGACACGTTTCCCATTCGACAACATTCCCGATGTAAGATTTAAGTCATATAACAGTGCCTGTGTCGTGTTTAATCAAAAATGGTAAGATTTTATGATTAAATTTTACTTTCGTTTTTTTTGTTAAAACTTTTACGTTACGTAAGGTACATTGAAATTACATTTTAAATAATTGTTGCCTAAAATACTGTATTATAACCTCAAAAACAAATCTGTAAACACAAGATTTTTATATGCTCAATAAGTTTATGGATAAAGGCATTTTTATTTGTGTTCCAATATCGGAACATGGCTGCTCATGTATATAATTTATGTTAATTTTTAGCAAAAATGAACGTGAAAACATTTTATGGTAACAAGCATATGACTTGTGTGTCAGCAAGTTTAAATAAGTTATTAGACAAAGTTAGTGAAAAAACCTTTGAATCAGTTGATATATATATAAATCCACCATTTAATGAATCAGATGGGGATTCCGCTACTTCAGATATTGAAAATGATGATCTTGCAAATCGGTTTTCATCAAAAATTTTAAACGCACCAGCAGAGGCCTGTCTAAAGCTTCAAAATAAAATAGACGACAGTAGCGGCGATGAAGTTATACAATCTGACCCGAAAAACAAAAATATTATTTATGAGAGTGATGACGATGAACCTCTTATACAGATAAAAAGGAAACTAAGTAAAAAGAGAAAAGTTGCTTGTCAGAGTGAGGAAGATAAACAAAAAAAGTTAAAAGGTAATATTTGTGAGAGCGAAAAAGACGATAATTCGGGCTATAATGATAAAAATAAATTAGCTGTTACCAAAAATAAAAAAAAAGTAAAAATATATAAGGATACATGGGAAAAAGGTGACTTGGTTGGTAAAACGTTTCCAGCAAGCGAGGATTTAACACCAAATATAAAAACAATAACCAACCCAGTCGATATGTTTGAACGTTTTTGGGACAATCAACTTTTGGATTATATTAGAAACGAGTCTATAAAGTATTCCAAAGAAAAGAATCCAAATTCTAATTTTGATGTATGTGTAGAAGAAATAAAAGTATTTTTGGCTATACTGATGATCTCAGGGTATAATTCTGGTTGTAGACGGGAAATGTACTGGAGCCTTGATGCTGATATAAGTAATCTAGCAATTTCAAATGCTATGTCACGTAACAGATTTAGGGAAATTTTAAAACATTTTCATTTCTGTGATAACTCCAAACTTTTACCAGAAGATAAGTTTAGTAAAATAAGACCAATAATTAAAAACCTAAATTTAAAGTTTATGGATAATAAGCCGATAGGTATAAATGTTGATGTAGATGAATCTATGGTCCCATATTACAGTCACCATAGCTGCAAACAAAGAATTCAAGGCAAACCTATACGATATGGATTCAAATTTTGGTCACTAAATGCTTCTGATGGGTATTTAATTAGTACCGAGCCCTACCAAGGGAAAGGTACCCAGCTTGAAAATGCCGAACTTGGACTTGGAGCATCGGTCGTTTCTACCTTCGCAGAAAGACTTAAAGGTTCTTACCCAGATGTACATTTTAATTTTTTTATAGATAATTTTTTTACGGGTTTGCCTCTGCTTAGGAAAATGAATGAACTTGGTTACAGCTGCACAGGGACCATTCGTCAAAACAGAATTGAAAATTGTCCTCTTAACAAAAAAGAAGTTAAAAAAGAAAGAGGTTTTACTACATCTTATGTAAACTCGAATAAAGACCTCATTATAATTCAATGGATTGATAATGCTGTTGTTCAGGTGGCTTCAAATCTATATGGTGTATTACCAACAAAATCAGTAAAAAGATATTCAGCATCTCAAAAAAAGTATATTAATGTGGACATGCCTAACGCAATTAATTTATATAACACCAACATGGGAGGAACAGATTTGATGGATAGAAATATCTCAAATTATAGAGTCAAAATTAGAAACAACAAATGGTATTGGTCTATATTTACACACTTACTTTCAGCCTCTTTATCAAATGCATGGATTTTACACAGACACGAAGTGCAATCACAAAAGGAGATCGCCTTAAAATCTTGCGACTACAATAACGTAGCCCATGCATTAGAATTTCTTGCTTTTATTCGGTCTATTGTGTCTACATATTTACTTCTAAGTCCTGGACGTGTTTCTAGCAATAACAGAAGCTTATTTAGAAACGTACCAAATGCAGTATCACAAAATTTAAATATTTTTCATTACCCTGAAACGATTAAGCAAAATAGATGCAGGGTATGCAAAAAAAATTCTACCATTGGATGTGGTATATGTGGAGTAAATATGCATGCTATTAAGTGTTTTAGAATTTTTCATACTTCTCAGCACTGAGGGTAAAATTATAAATTTTAGGTGTTAACAGTTATTATTATTAGTTTAATCCGTTTCATAAATAAAAATATAATTTAAAAAATAATAAGTTTTTATACTTTTTTTTAAACAAATCCTGCCAATTTCCAATATTGGAACATTTTTTCAAAATCAAAAATAAAAAAAAGGGAGAGACTAGAATTTTTTAAAATATTTTTTCATGACTCTGGGCAACAATATCTATCTATAATCTTATTTTTATAAAAATAAAAAGCTTGGCTACGAATGGGTTAATAAGAGAATTTAAGTAGGCAAAGTTAATTTTTTTAGATTTCAGGTATTGACAAACAGACAAAATATCTTACGCAATACCGTTTTCCTAGCACCTAGATATAGGTGCCCCTTAAAAAACTTAATTTTTTAGTATTTTCCAGATTTTTGTTCATCTTAGAAGAGCAAAATGGCTCAGAAAAAGAATAACATTTCTGATTAAATGCCTCAAATGAGACAGATATAAAATAATTTATTTTTATTCTATTGTATAATAAAGTTCTAGCTTATACCTCGTAACTTTTGAATGAGTTGAGATATCGGCTTAAAATTTGGAACACACCAATAAGAAAACTTAAGCCATCTTTTGGCATATATTCGATATTTTTACCCTGTTGAAAATGACGGGTATGCACCATTTATACCCGCCCAGACCCGTCATTTTCAATAGGGTAGTTAAAAAAATGTGGACAGGGGGCACAGGGGGGATTTTTTTAATTTAAAGAAATAAAAAAAATCGTGGTCAAATAGAAAATTTTATAAGCTTTAAATGGATGTCTTACATGACCCCCCTTTCTATTTAAAAAAAATTCCAACTATGTCCACATTTTTTAAGCTAAAAATATCGAATATATGCCAAAAGATGGTTTTAGTTGTCTTATTTAACTGTTACTGATTTTAAGTAAATATCTCAACTCAATCAACAATTAAGAGGGGAATTGTTAATAATTATTATAATGTACCTACTATTTATTTTTTCAAATTATCTCAATTGTTATTACAACTTTCATTATTATTGATTTAATTTTATATATATTTTTTGTAAATTTTGTTTTGTGATTAAAATATTTACTATATTTTTGTATTTTTTTACCCGATTTCTAGTGTAAATTAAAAAAAAAATCCCACTGCACGGATAAAATTTACTTCACATACTAAATAGTTTATTAAAATTTTGATGAATGAATTTATGAGATTAAAATAATATTTTTACAACAAATAAAATTAATTTCTAATACAAATTGATTTTTTATTGATTGATTTATAAGATTTAAAATGTTCCATTAATAATATTGGAATAAAGTATTACTGGTGCAGGTAAGCGAAACCAAAAAAAACTTTACGGTATTTTAAGAACGCTTTGACATAGGGACTTGAAATTTTGACCAAAAGTTTTTTGCCTCATTCAAAATCTTTGGTCCAAAGTATTTAAGTCTAAGCGTTTTAGAAATATCGTAGTGTAATGTTGCTTTGCAAGAGACTCCCACGATTAATACGACTATATTCAAATTAAAGCAGCAGACAAGTTGCAAAACAACTTTACACTACGATATTTTAAGAACGCTTTGACATAGAGACTTGAAATTTGGAACAAAGATTTTCTAAGTAGTAGAGAAAATGTGTTTCAAATTTCAAGTCTCTATATCAAAGCGTTCTGAAAATATCGTAGTGTAAAGTTGTTTTGCAACTTGCTTGCTGCTTTAATTTGACTATATATTGTAAATTTTACTGACAGAAGAACTTGATTGAGAGTCTGGGTTCTTGGTCAAGAACTTCTGGTTAAACCCAATAATTATTAAATATTTTTTACGAGATTTCAAATTGTTTGGTTTTTTAGTAGACAAAAATCATTTTCACTCCTTGTACTGCAAAGGTAATTTTAACTAATAATACCTAGTGTTAATATCATTATATATTATTATATTAAAATAGCTAAAATTATGGTTTTGCACTATGTGGAGATTAATGGGTTAACCTCCCTGGAATTCATTATTGTACAAATTTTTGAGCGAGGTTTTCCACTCTGTGAAAAGTGACTTTTAACACTGAACTATGTAAAAAATGTGTCCTGGAGATGGTATACAACATTGACCGATGAATAAAAAATGTGTTGAATATGGTATAAAACTGACCAACGGGTAAAAATTAAATGTAAATTGGATCGAAGCACTTAGATTTAGTTAATAAACATTATGTAAGCCGAAAAAATATAATAATAGGTCTGTTGAGAAGTATTTTGTTTTGTTTTCTTTTTGGTAATATAAGTCCAGTTTTAAAGGCGTTTAACTGAATCATCTGGGTTGGTTAACGTGTCTTTTATTCAAAAACGCCTAAAATTGTTTAAATTTGCTTCGAGTATGGTTTAATTGTTTTTTTAATACATTTTAAAAGTAAACATGAATTTTTGAGGTTATGTTGCCCTGTCAGCCTTTGATGCAGCTCTTGGCAACACCGCTTGACCATTAACGGTAAATTAATTTAAATCTAGGGTCCCCAAAAGGACTTGGTTACTTATTTTCACTTTAGAAGCCAGAGAACAACTGGATGGCGCAAAATTTTTAGAACTAATGGGTTAAAGTTAGGGATCAAATTCTTCAGATTCCTCTGTAACAACAATTATTATTGTTATCACAATTGTCAATATAATTCATTTATTTTAAAACACCCTGTATATTGATTCCTTATAGATTATCTTAAATACACGGTACTGTATAATCAGTTGCATAGCATTTTGATTATACTATTTTGAATACATAAAATTGTATTATTGGTTGCATAACCACAAGCCTCAAATTTAAATTATAAACATTTTATATCTTTTAATATATGTATAATTAATTAAATTGTAACATGTAATTAAGTCAATTAACTTTTAAAATAAGTAAATGTAATAATCCTACTCATGAGTTATTAAGTTTAGTAATTTTATAAAATATTCAGAACTGAGATTTTCAGAATCAGAACAAACCTAACAGTTTGACGTATGACAATTAATTTTCTCGCTGGCTCTTTCTTTTTGCATAAGAACATGATAGAAGCAAGTTCGTCATAAATTATATTTTAATTGACCAGCTCATTAAAATGCTGGTTTTACCTACAGTTTTATCTGTGAACACAATGTAACTCCAGATTGAAGTAACATAACCTCAATATATCGCATGGACGCGATGGCTACTTCAATGAGGCTACCACAAGGAAATAACTCATGAATAAGATTAAACTAACTCAAGTGCTGTATTCCAATGTCATCTAATGACCAGGATATCCGTCTCATCCAACATGTACATTTGGTACGGAGGTGCATTATCAATCTCAAGTAAGATTATTCCAGTTGCCTCACAACTAAAATTTATCTCCTAATTTCATTAAAATTGCAAAGATCAAATCAATAATTCATCAAATTAATCATTCTTTAAAATGTTTAAGTAACGAATATAAATGTTTGTTTTATGTTTGTTTTTAACCTCGTACTATTCTACTTAATTAAGTATCCCCTAAGTCCAGGACTTGTGTGGGCTAGTAGTAGAGGGAACCACCGGCTTTAATTGACTTTCGAACCAATATATCTAGGGAGTACGCCTTCGCCAAATTTCAATTATTAATTAACTGAAAAAGGCAATCGGCGCCAGTGAGGTTTGAACTCACGATCATTAGATCAGTGTCAGGCTATATCGATGCCATTGACCACTGAGCTAAATCTCCCATAAATATAAATGTATTTTAAATGTTACTTTTATTTTATTTAAGTTTTCTTGATTTCTTTTATAAAAAATCAAGTGGCGCTCTAAATAAGACATAAAAATAACATTGTACAATATCTAGCAACGTCCTACCACCCCGAGAACACTTTTTCAAAAATACCATCTTATGTGGCATCGAACAGAGTCTGGCTGCACACATGTTATGTTTAACAAGTAGGCTACACCTCATCTAAAACCTAACTAAAAAGCTAAACTTTTCTTTATTAGTTTTTTTTTCTGTTTAGATCGCTGATTTTCAAATTGATGTATGTTCCAATTTTTTGCAGGTATTTGGACTTAAGCTAGTTTTCCTATACATGCCACTAAAAATTAAAAAAATTACAATTAATTTGACGCCATCGAAAAACCATTAAAATTTTGTCCATAACTTTACGGTTTGGGGGAAAACTGATTGGATCGGATCACCCGGTACATGAAACTTACGTAGATAGAACACCGCTCTTATGCAACTGGATGAAAATTAAATTCCACTTTTAAGATTTGTTAAAATGAAGGACGAGTGGACTAAAGAGTAAAAATCCAGACGCATTTTTGGAAGACTATGATCCAATTATTCCACCAAATACAGTCAGGTCTTTTTATGACTTTTCCCAGAAAATCGGAGTTTGTTTAAGCCCTACAAACTTTAACGAGATAAAATCGTTTTTGGGTATAAAACTGAAGATAAGGGATCCATTAATATCTTAGATATTCTTGTAAATAGTAAGGATATTTCAAACGTGAAGGTAATAATAAGTTTTATTATTTTAAGGATGTATTTATTAAAATACTTTTCTTTCTTCAAAACTTTCTAGGTTATGAACCGCATGTCTTTTCTGTCAGAATCGAAATGATTTGTTTTCCCCATTTTATTTATATGGTTTTAATTTTCAAATTGTGTTATTAGAGTTTTCCTGGAGAGTCCTTTTAAGTCGAATAGTACACTTGATCATCATAGTATTGTCTTTATATGGGAATGCCTTCAGGCAGTAAGATTCCTCATAGAACCTCAAAAACCAACAAGGGATGTTAACCAATTACCTCAAAGAATTCCTACAAGACAAAAGATGTAAACCGCAAGTATTTATAAAAGCTGTATTGAGAATATCTATTTTACCCAATATAAAGAGGAAGTAATGATAACCAAATATTTAATTTTTAATTTTAAACAAAGTAAATCCTTTTGTACACCAATAGGCATTCCTGCGGTAGTTTCTTAATTTATTAATCATAAATCTTGTCGAAAAGTTTAATGTATTTTTATCTGTCAAGTTCTTATCTTTAACACAATTTAGTGTATTTTTATCTCCGTCAGAACATATAAAAGAATAAAATTGTATATATTTTAAGTCTTCTGAGTTTTACTTAAAATATACTTCTTTTTTTGAACTCAGTGGCGCCCGTTAGGCTATATGGCATAGTAAACAATATTTAAGTTACAAAACACATTTTTCTTTGAAACTTTAATTTGATTTTCATTCATTATTTTAGGCCAACTGAAAACAACTTAAATCAATTAAATTCAACTTATCTCAACTAAGTTTAATTAAACTTATGCAACTAAAATAAAGTCTTGAGTCGCTTTTCTTTGCCATTTCTGGTACAAGTGTTTGACACATTTTTTTTTAATTTTATTAGAAGTGTACAGAAAAAGTCTTCAGGCTGCCGTGTGTCCTACTAGGGGTATTCAGCACTTTCTGCTCCAGTTGATTTAGTTTTGGACTGGGTAAGTTTGTTTTTTTATAAATACTGATATTATTTTTTTTGATATCGACGGCGTGGTTCTAAGTTGCTGTTCTCTCTTTATAGATTTGTGGCGAAGCTTTCTCCTCTAAAAGGTTTCAAGATTTTCCAGACTTTCTCTTTTCAAAGTTTTCAAGATTATCTAGATTTTCAAGATTTTCTGGAGTTTCTCGACGTTCTTGATTTGCTATGTTCGACTTCCAAATCTCCACGTTCAACTTTCACATACTTTTCCAAGATGCACACAGTTTTTGTGTATAAGAAGTAAAGAATAGTTTCCCAGAAGTTAGTCAGTCAGCTTTCTGGACGGTTCCGGTTGAAATCTAAGATTTCAAACGCTTAAAGGGATCTTCACACCGTATT
Organism: Brachypterus glaber; assembly: GCA_958510825.1. Taxonomy (NCBI): domain Eukaryota; kingdom Metazoa; phylum Arthropoda; class Insecta; order Coleoptera; family Kateretidae; genus Brachypterus; species Brachypterus glaber. Next base: position 12,454,639 of record OY294051.1, read on the forward strand.
TTGGTCTCAGCGGTGACATGGATTTCATCATTAGACATATGTGATAGGATATGGGGATATCAGCGGAGAAAAACTTCAATTAACCAGGTTTTATTTATTTTTTTTTACCGAAAGGTGAATTATTGATTTCTGTGGTAAATTACCTCTATAAATATTTTGTGTTTTTATTATGCTTGCGTTTATGAAATAAAATGTCAAAGGTTTTGTGAACAAAGTTGCAACTTTGGGCAATACGCCTAAAATGTTATTTTATTAATACCAGTAATTTTTATATTGTACACGTTTCCCAATAGGGTATTTATCATAGAAAAAATAGGTTTCCTTGAAATAATTTTTCAGATTTAATAAAATTTACAATGGGGTCGTTTTACTAACATAATTTCTTTGATTTTATAAAATTTGCAATGGGGTCGTTTAACGAATAATTTTTCAGTTTTAATAAAATTTACAATGGGGTCGTTTAACATAATTTCTTTGATTTTATAAAATTAGCAATTGGGTCGTTTAACAAATAATTTTTCAGATATAATAAGATTTAGTAATGAGGTTTATTTAGTGCTTAATTTTTAGAATATAAATATCGTAATTGAATTTGTTCTATTTGAAATAAGAGTATTATGTCACCTGTGTAATAAACTTGTTAACACCATATTTTTGTTGTGTTTTTGTTTCGATTATAGTAAACCTTTAGCTACACACATATAGTTAAAATATATTTTTGAATGCATCTGGTAGATGTTTTTAATATCCTTAAGTATATCTTTATGTGTTTGGACCTTAACACATAAACAACTGAACACACTTATTATTTAAAGGTTCTGGCGCCCAATTTATTAAACTATGCTTAATTTTAGTAAACCTCCACCACTGTGCTCGAACTGATACCAGTTAGCCGATCGCAGCGGATACTTTTTCTGTCAAATAGTAGGTAGACATAGTAACGCCTGATACCTTTTTGGTTTCCTACGTATTTTTGTTTTTTGACGAGAAAGCCCGTTACATGGTCAAACATTAATAATTATTTAAAACCATACTATATTTTACTTATAGAAATAATAAACCACATCTTTGATACAAGCTATTTTATCATAATAACAACAATGAATCTTACTCTCAAATCATAGGAGTAAGCATGGGCGGCTTATCATCACCCAGTATAGCAGCCATCGTTATAAATTACATTATAAATAAAGCCCTTAATAATATACCTTTCAATATAATTTACTACAAGATTTATGTAGGCGATGGACTTTTTGTTATACTAGAAAATCAAAAAGACAAAATTTTGAAAAAATATTTCAGTCAAGTAAATAAAAATATTCAATTTACTATACAATTTGAAAAAAATGGAAAACTTTCATTTTTGGATTTAGTTCTTATTAGAGTTAAAAACAAAATCATAACCAACTTATATCATAAACCAACCGGAAATAACTTTCGATTTTTGAATAGAGCACCTCATATATTTTTACATATTTCAATTCTACGCTTCATTCTGAGAACCATGATACCAAAAAAGTGACATTTGAAATGTCAAAGGTAGGCCATGAATTAAAATTTCTCGAAATGATCTAAGTAACCTTAGAAAAATAAATTTACGCTAAAACTTTTTTTTTAAACTTGACAGATAAAAATCCTGCCTTCTGCAGTTTTCAAAGCCAACTCTGTTACTAAAATCACAAAAATATTATTTTTAACCTCTTATTGCCGACTGGGTCAAATTAGGAACGTACTCTTTTTTTTGTGTTTATAAGTGTAAATTATAATTTTAACGGCCGAGATCCCCAGTTTCCTACTGTTCAATCTTAGAACCATACAATTAATTTAGTTTTAGGTCATATGCTGCCATCTGTGGTTTTTTGACATAAGCTCTTTAGTGTGAATACCGTTCTGACAGTGAGGTTAGTTTGTGTTTTCTACTCTTTCAAAACTGTTGCAAAGGTAGGTAAAAAGACCGCCTAAAATACGTATCCTATTTTTATATGTATTTAGGAACTTTCAAAAACTATTTTATAACATAAATTGAACATTTTTCGCTTCAATATATACAAAAAACGGTTAGTTCCTGTTTTGGAACATTCGTCCAGTGTGGATAAATAGATTGTTCCAGAAAAGGAACACTAGGCAGTAAGGGTAATTTTCGTTTTTTTTTTTAAATTTATTGAAAAAATGAATGCATACCCGCCCAGCGATAGTGAAGATGAGAACCTGAAATTGGAAGACCAGTTCATTACTTTCAAACCTATTTCGATAACAATATTATGAATGATATAATTTTTGAAAGTAATCGATATGCTTTACAAAAAAATCCAAATAAGCTTGGGTACCATGATTTATATGTCAATTTATGGGCTTCCACGAACTAGAATGTTTTGGAAAGAACAGACAAAAATACCCCAAGTTGCAGGATGTATTTCTAGGGATAGGTGGGAAGCTATTAAATCTAATTTACACTTTAACAATAATGAGGAAGAGGTAAGAGGACCAAATCGCGATAAATTGTTTAAAATTAGACCCCTGGTAACGCATTTATCTGATAAATTTAGAAGCCATACTCCAATGCCTCAAATGATGTGTATTGATGAGCAAATAGTACCATTTCGTGGGCATTCAGCTTTAATGCAATATAACCCTAAAAAGCCACATAAATGGGGATATAAAATATTTGTTTTATGCGACGTAAAGGGGCTTGTATATGATTTTGAAATTTATACCGGGAAGATACTGCCTGTTGCTGGAAACCGGATCTTGGTTCAAGTGGTAATATTGTACTAAAATTATCTGATATAATTCCAAACAATAAAAATCATTTATTGTATTATGATAACTGGTTCTTTTCTTTGCCGTTGATGGCAAATTTAGAAAAGAATGGAATAGGGTCTTTAGGTACCATACGATCTAATAGAATCCCTGACTTAAAACTAACCAATGACAAAGAAATGAAAACACGCGGCAGAGGAAGTTATGAAGAATACAGTACCGATTTAGATAATGGTGAAATAAGAGTTGTTAGGTGGTTTGATAATAAAGCAGTGACTTTAGCCAGTACCTTTTGTGGATCACAGCCCGTAGATACAGTAAAACGTTTTTCAAAAATAGATAGTAATCGAATTGATGTCAATAGGCCAAATATTGTAAAGCAATATAATACATTTATGGGAGGAGTTGATCTTTTGGATGGATTCTTAGCTTACCACAGGATCTATATCCGATCTAAAAAGTGGTATTTAAGCATATTTTTTCATAGACCTGGTATTAGTTACTCTTGGATAAGATATCGCAGTGACCTAATAAAACTAGGATTTGAGAAAAAAGAGATTCCTGATCAATTGGAATCGTAGTGAAGTAGCACAAGGCCTATGTATGCTTGACAAATCTGCATTGAAAAAAAAACGTGGCCGCCCATCTGCCAATTCTATTGACCAACAATATGAACAAAAGAAGAGAAGAGGTCCCACCCAACAAATTCCTCAATTTGATGTAAGGAGAGACAATATAGGACATTTTGTAATTGAAGACACTGTTCGTCAAAGATCCAAACATTTTTTAAGTGTATAAAATGCAATATATATTTATGTATTGCAAAACAACGCAATTGTTTCATTGAGTTTCATGAATAAGTTATATTTCTATTTTGTTTCTATTGTTGCCGGTTAAGTCAGTTTAGGTACATAGCTATGTAAACAATTTTTAATAAAAAAATTTGACTTTTAATATATTATCTCATTTTTTAAAACCCATTAAATCTACATATATATATTTTTTTCATAGCGAGAACATAATTCAGGCAATTAAGAGGTTAAGGTTTATTTTCATTTATAAAAACGGTTGTATTTGTCATAAATAAAATAAAATATATTGTTAGATTCCTTAACCTCTTCACAGTGATTGACCTCTATAGAGGCAAAAAAACTTCGTGCCATCTAAAATTATCAGTTTGCAGTTAGTTTATTTTCCATGATTTATGAATAGCCCTCCTGGCGGGCTCACTGTAGACTTGGATATAATTAATGAATAATAGATCAATGCGAATAACTTAGTAACTTGTCCAGTCTCCATTTGCGTCAATGATCGCCTGGCACCCCAATACTAATACAAACAGTAGCAAGGCATTTTCATCCAACGGTTGCATCTATTTTAATTATTTAATTAATTAATTAACATATCAACGGTTTTAGCCAAACTTAAACAAGCAGACAATTATTTTAATTATAAACCAAATGTATAGGGGAGTGGGGTAAAACTGAACACTGAATTTAACAAAAAAAAAATTTTCATATAATAATTATAGTACTAATCAATGCAAATCAAAATAATAAAAATAATAATTATAAAAACCAAAGTCCCCAAAATTTTTCTCAAAGACAAAGATCTAATGATACTCTTCTGATACTGAAAAAAGTCAGGCAAGAATAAATGCAATTACTGTGGAAGAAGAAGCTTCGAGAAACGAGAAGGAACCTCTGGATTGAGTCCAGCCGGAGGGTTTTTCTGCAGCAGGACTCAGGCCATAAAGGACCTACCACCTAAGTACTACTAGAGAAAGAGTTTTTATGTATGGCCTTTATGTACTAGATTCTTGAACTAGTTCTAGTAATCATTATTAATGCTAATGGTTTCGAGTTGGTAGTTTCGTGGTAAACTGGATGGCTACTTACTGACAGTACACAACTGTAATCTCTGTTCCTGCGAGTTATCTATCTCTGGGACTCCAGCACTGAAGTATCTGTCAGGTTTGGCTAAAAGAAAATAGAAAACAACTTACTAAGGTATTTAGAAAATTAAAGAAGTATCATGCTATTATGGATATAAGGGTTTACCTGCTTTTTGTGTACCAACATAAAAGTCCCATAATAGTTTTGTATGGTATTTGCAAATAAGGTAAATAGAATTACTATCGCTTTGAACTTGTAGTGTATGATGGACCTAGAAATAACTTATAATTCAAAACAGCTGACTTTAACAGCTTATGCTGCGAATCGATAATTTGGTGCGTTCAACTGTCTAGAATCTCATAACATTGCTATTATTTAGTACATTTTAATTATTGTACCCGGTAATTGTTTGCGCATGCATGCTTAAGCAAAAACGGCTTCAACTTTAAGGTTTATGTATATTTAGCTTTAGAATTGCTTTATTTACATAAAAGGTGCGTTCAATCACGGTACATTTATTTATGCTTTTGTTAAATTCACAAAAGTGCCTTAAACACTGTTTTCTTTATAACTTCCTTTCAGGTAATGTTGTTATTGTGTTGTTTTTACCATCAGTTAGTGAACCAACCTATTTTGTTTGTAGGAATTATACTTTTAATAAATATTATTGTATGTCGAACCTTGATTTTGATGTTTCCTTGTTATTTTGGCCTTTCTTATTGACCTTAGATCGAGTGGCGCCTAAACCCAACATCCAACCCACACCTTCTCGACTTGAGCTAAGGGACACTAAAGGGTCAATAAGTCGCTTTTTGGTTTTTTAAATTAAGTGCTTGTCTTTGTAGGAAAAACAGCGCCACCGAAATAGTTAAAAAAAATGGAAATAGAACATAATTCGGCTGAAAAGTAAAAAAAAAAATACAAAAAACGCACTACGAAATCTGCTAGCAGAATTTTATTCCTTATTAACTTGATTAAAGAAAACATATATTTAGAATTGTATTATAATCCAACGGTGAATTTTTTTTAGCCACCCTAAGATAACACTGAGACCTAAAAATTAAATTAAGGGTAATAAAATATGAACCATAATTAACCAAAAGTACGAGTTAACATTATTAATTTTAATTAAACGAGGGTCTATTTTCTCCTTATTTCTTTAAAAAGAGCTACAGATCACTCATATGTAGGCCCTATTTCTGACAAAATACGAATCCTTTTCAAAAACACAGATATAAATTTTAAGGGTAAACTATGTATAAAAATGTACAAACATAAAGGAGAAGAACAGCATTTTGAAAAGAAGTGGAGTGTACCGACTTTGCGCGAACTGTAGATGTTTTTACATAGGAAAAACAAAAAGAACTTTTGGAAAAAGAAAACAGGAACATATGCGTGAGGTTAGGTTTGAAAGAATGGGAAATTCCAACTTGCTGACCATCTGATTGATTCTTCTTTATACATACATGGACATAGTTACAGATACCTTTTCAGAAAATTTTAAGAAAAACCGTCAACTTATAATTGGCGGCATACAAAATCCAGGACAATTAGGAAAAGTAATCTTTAAACCTGGAAAAAATATCAATCAAAAGTGGTTCTCGGAGAGCATAGTAGATACATACCTAAAAATTGTAATTAATAATACGTCAACGGGAGATAAATAAAATATCAAACTGAATTATTAGAAAATTTTCAGGATTGTTTTCTAAGATTTTTGTCCTATTATTCCAACAATGGTAATGCAAAATATGAATCAAAGTGAATTAAACGAATCTTGTTGTCAGGAACCTCCCCTGAGTCTCGGAGGATTTACTTTGAAGTTGATTTTCTCTACAACAGACGCAGTAGGTTGGACCAAACATTTCTATTTAAATTGGTAAATGGTATAGTTGAGTTTAACTACTAGATCATCCCGTACATTTTATAATAACTCTTACAGAAAAAACTAACAGTGTTAAATTTTATTTTGGTGGAGGCAATATCTGATCACAACAGTAAATACGTGGCCAAAACAAATTGTTTTGAAGTAGACATTGTCCTCCTCCCTATCTTGATAAATAACCACTTTTCATTATTCATATTGGACCAAGGGCACAAAGAGATTATCCATTTGGATATTATCGGTTATCCAATCCTTTGGTCCAATATAATGAGGAATCCCCATTGGGGATTATAGGATTATTTGCTCGATACCGGAGCTTCAGGAGTTTCTCATTTAATGAAGATGAATGGACATAGTTCATTGGACTTCGTCCGACTGGACTGCATTGAAAGGAATAATAGATGCGAAAAAACGAGCGGGGTTATATATCCTGCAAAGAGGGTAACTGACATTTGCTTTCAAATTCAAAAGACCATAGATTTAGTCATAAAACTAATCGGGGGTCTCCCAAAAATGGACATTTTAATGCAGATTGTGAAGAAAGGTTTGGTAAAGTTTTTATTAAATAACAATATTTTTAATAATTTAGATGATCACATCCAAACACCAGAAGAAAATATGCACAAAAAAATTGATACGATAATTAATACGCATGAAAGAATAATAATAAAAAGCAAAGCTAATATAATGAATAGTAAATGATTTTTCTTATTTTAATTGTGTTTCGTAAATCTTTTTTAAATGTTTAAATGTTTTAAATGTTATACAATGTGACCGTAATTTACTGCATAGATAACAAGGCCTGCCCTGAGGCTGGTACGGGAATGGTGCCGAAAGCGCTTGGCTGCTAATTTTATACTTTTATTTTATACCAATATACAAAATTTAACCTATATTCAACATTTGTGGTATACTGTCAAAAAACCTTATTAACTAATATTAGTGGTTAAACAAGATTTGTGTATATCGGTATATAATAGAGATAAAATCTGCCAAGCATTTTCGGCCAATACGCCATCAAAAAATCATCGAAACGAAAAAGAAGAAGAAGAATTTGAGATGACATTTCTAATTTTTGCAATTTTTGCGATTTTAATTTAATTTGTTTTACTTAAGAAAGTACAATTTTAATCCCAGTTATGTATATTGTAACATAACACTACTAATATCATTGCTAGTGAGAAACCTCTGACAAGTAGACAAACATTCATAAAAAATTTTTTTGAACAACCGTTCATGTCAATGTTATTTTTTCAGAGCTTAGCCCTTTGATGATGGCGTAATAGCCGAAAGCGCTTGGCAGATTTTATCTCTATTATATACCGATATATTTTCACTTCTATTATTTTTTTCATTATTCTTTCCGATTCTTCTGCCTTTGCTGATGATACAAAGTTTTATGCTAACCCACTCACGTCGCACGACACACTCCAACGAGATTTAAATACACTTTTTAAGTGGACCCAGGAATGGCTCCCCTTAATCTGGAAAAATGTGTTGTACTACATATTGGCAAATCAAATCCTCGGCGACAGTACAGCATTAATAGTACCCACCTTAATATTGTCCATTCTCAAAGGGACTTGGGCGTAGTAATTTCCGAAGATCTCACCTGGACTGAACATATCTCCAGTGTATGCAAAAGAGCAAACTCAAAACTTTATGTTCTATGCAAAGCCTTTAAAAATGTCAGCTCTGAAACATTCATGAAACTATATAAAATACATGTAAGACCCATACTAGAGTACGCTGGACCTGCATGGCATCCTGATCTCGTAAGAGATTCATCAAATTTGGAAAATGTTCAAAGAAAGGCATCCAGAAAAATGTTTGGTAGGAATCCTCCCAGTAATGAGGATCGTCTTCGTGTAGCCAAGTTTTGCTGACAGAAAAAGAGGTGACCTTATTTTTACATATCACGCTCTACACAACCACTTCTCAGCAAACACAAAGGATATGTTTATTCTAAACGACGATACCAGACCAAGAGGACACGAGCTAAAATTAAAGAAGCAACCCTTTAGAACAAGAGGACGACAGAATTTTCTGGTCAATCGTGTTTTTGATATTTTCCCCAATAACAAATGACTGACTACCTTCAGGACCAATTAAAAGCCCAGGCAGAACACCATAAAGCCCAGGCTGAACAACACAGAGTTCAGCTTGAATTCCTTCAGACCCAACTAGTAACCGCCAATGAAACAATAAACGGCCTCCGAGAGGAAATCTCCCGCCTCTCCTCACAAATAGGGACACTAATATCGAACCAATCAATCAAAACCCCCATTCCGGAGCCATCGTTCTTCGACGATTCGAAACGGACATGTGCGTAGAAGAAGAGACAGACTCCGACGCTGTCCGGTCCCCCCTAGGCTCCCCGCGCAAGCGCAAAAATCGGCGCAGAAGGAGCCATAAGCATAAGCTTTCCGACCCTGAACAAACACCGCCAAAACTCAAAAAACCCCCGGCAAAGCGACTGCTTCCGACACAGTCGCCAAACCCTCCGGCTCAGGGCCCCAACCCCCTGTTACGGCCCCCGCGGACCCAAAAATTCAAACTAAAACCCAAATTCCAGCTACTGGCCCAGGAAACACCCCTCCCGACCAGGAAACCCATAAAACCCCCAATATTCCCCCCCATCATTATCCGAGCCCCTGAAAAATGGCTAGCCCTGTCCCGTCACTTTAACACACAAAAAGTGAACATTCTACACGCCAAAAACACCTCCGAAGGAGTTCAAATACGCACCCAGTCAAGCGACGACTTCCGTAAAGTCACTAGACACCTGGATACGGAAAAATACCGTATCACAGCTTTACCCTCCCGGAGGACAAGGTGATTCACGCCGTAATCCGGGGAATCCCCACCCAGATAGACGTCGCAGACGTCCAAGCCGCACTTATCGAGCGAGGCTACCTCCCCACATCAGTCGCCAGAATGACGCGCACTAAAGACAAGACCCCCATGCATTTGGTCCTAGTCGTCCTTCTCAAGGTAACAGGACAACAACACCCAATATTTAAAGAGACTAGACTCCTACACCTAGTCGTAAAGATCGAAAGCCAGACTAGACTTCTACACCTAGTCGTAAAGGTCGAAAGCCAGACCTATAAACCTAAATACAGGCAATGCCATAAATGACAGCTCTTCGGCCACTGCAACGACCCAGCCAAATGCGTAAAATGCGCACAAAGCCACCACACAACCAAGTGTGAAAAACCCCGCCACACAGACGCTAAATGCGCCAACTGCCTGGGCCCCCACACAGCGAACTACCACAAATGCCCCAAGCTCCCATCCAACAACGTTCCAACCCGCACAAGGGTCATCCCCCCAACTCAAAAATTCACCCCTGGCATCTTTTACGCCCAAAAGGCAACCAACGCCACCCCCCAACAACCCAAGGCGGCTCAAGGCCCCAGCAGAAATCCCCCCAATATTTTCGACCAATCACAAATTTCAAAAATTCACACATTTATGCAAGAATTCGCCAGCTTCATGCAGGCTTTTGGCACCCTTCAACTACCCAATCAAATCCCCCAAAATGTCTGGACAAACAAAACCCAGAACCCTTAAAATAGTCACCTGGAACGCTGATAGCCTGAACTCAAAAAAACCGGAAGAGCCATCATTCTCTGATGCCCCCGATCGCTTCGAAACGGACACACGCCTATCTCACTCAAATATGACATTCCATTCCGAATTCCATTTTTAGTTCTATCAATCACTTGACCAGGTGGCGCCATGTTTTCTTTTGCTGCTGTCGTTGGGATTCCCCATGTTTTCTTTTTTCCATGGTGTTCTCGCGTTTTCGTTTGCCGGCCATTTTAATATTCTCGAACGTTCTGCGTGTATTTCCTTATATTAGGTGCCTAGCGATATTTTTGACTTTTCTTTTGTTTATATTATATTATATTTTTTATAATCATATATTTTAGCTTAGGATAGTTTTAAGTTAGGTTACGAACTAGGAGTGTATACTATAATGAGACTTTTTCTGTGTTTAAGTTAGTGCAATTTAGTTTTTAGTTTTTCTATTTTTATAAAAACTATATAGTTGCTATAACTATATAGTTATAGCAACTAAGTTTTAGTTTTACGATTTGCATGTAAGTATAACCTATTATAATTAAACCATTTAGACATTCTTAAAAGGGACCCACAGGACCCCACGAATTCGTATAGTTTTTATAAAGGGTTAGCTGGAATCAGGGCCCTTTCAAAGGAGCTTCATGAAGGCGTAAACCGTTAAAAAAGAATACACCTAAATTCCGTCTAGGGATTTCTTCGAGATTTTCTTTAAGATTGCCTCGATTTTCTTTTAGATTACCTGGAAAATTCTTAAAAATTACCTAAAATAAGGTCCCACATTTCAAATGTGACATTTGCATAACATTCTCCCGAATTACTTCCAAGATTTCCTCCAATTTGTACATCTAAATAATTTAGGAATTTTCCTCAGCGGTTAAATTTACCCCCCGAGCCTCATTTAGTCTTATAAGACTACACGACTATAGTCTTGTATGATATAAATTAAATAACATTTTATTTTTCAAAATTTAATTTACAATTTTATTTTATTTAATGAGCATGGCATCAAGCTCACCACCAAAACGCTGATACGAATCCGCCAATTTCCATATTCTGAAGAAAAACAAAGGATCATCCTAGACCAAGTGGACGAAATGCTGGCCAACGGGGTGATCGAGCGGGAAAGAAATCCCTCCAACGTCTCCTTGGACTGGGAAACTGGCTACGTGAATACATCGCCCACTTCTCCACCATCATCAAACCGTTAACGGATCTACTCCAAAAGACTAAGAGATGGACCTGGGGGACCGAGCAAGAGGCAGCACTGGAGGCACTGAGGGTTGAACTGAGTAGGCCCTTGGTCCTTCACCGACCGATACCCGGAGAAATCTTCGTCCTCCAGGTAGACGCAAGCCTCCAAGGCCTTGGAGCGGCCCTATACCAAGAAGTCGATGGAGCCAGAAAGATCGTACCCTTTGGAAGCGCCAAACTCCGCCCCCAGGAGCAAAAATACCACTCCAACGAGTTAGAGTGCGTAGCCATCGTCTGGGGCATCAGAAAATATCGACACTACTTGGAGGACCGCCCGTTTATTTTAAGAACTGATAACCGCAGTCCCGTCTGGCTCGATCGGAACTGCAATGAGAAGGCGAAGTTTATACGCTGGAGTCTCTTGTTACAAGAGTTCACTTTCAAGGTGGACAATTAAGTCATCTAAACAGGCCTTTCTAGATGGTTTATCAACGGGACTTAAAAATCCATCGGGAAAAGGTAAAAGGCTCATTATAACCCACATCGGCTCTAAAGAAGGTTTTGTTAAAGATGGACTTGGTTTTCGAATCAAAAAAAAATTTAGATAAAATTGAAGAAAACGCGGTGGTGGTCATTGATAACGCAAGTTATCATAGCCGGGTTGTTGAAAAGGTTCCCACTACGAACAGCAACAAAGGACAAATAATAGAGTGGCTCAAATCAAAACATATTGATTGTAACTCAAAAATGCCGAAAGTACAGCTTTTGGATTTGGTCAAAAAGCATAAACCATTATACAAATAAATTGTAATAGATGAAATGGCCTTAAAAAAAACATAGAGCTCAATCCAATTGAGTTGATTTGGGCACAAATAAAAGATAAAGTGGCATCGAAAAATACGACATTTAAATTTTCAGATGGAAAATCGTTTTTCACAAATGCCATTAATAATGTTACTGCTACAAATTGGCAAAAAGCGATTTTACATGTGATAAAAGTTGTAAAAGAAATGTGGCAATTAGATCAAATAAGTGATAATAAGGCTGAATTAGTGATAAACCTGCAGAGAGATTCAAGTTTCGAAGAATATGATTCTGAGGGTTAATGTTTTTTCTTAATACAAACAAGTATGTAGAAGACCGTTTGTCAACAGTGACACAGTGGTTAATTATTTAAATTGTTAATTAACAATTTGAATTATTATATGAATTGTTAACAAAATTGTTAATAAAATAGGCTTTTGTACTTGTTAGAAAATGTGTTTAAACTATTTAAAAAAATAAACACACTCCTTTACTAAAACGTTGGATCGAATTCGACATTTAATTTAATTCACGTGTCATATGGTTTTAGTCTAAATATCTTTTGTATAGGTTTTGTAACAAAAAATATTTATTTATTTTATTTTAAATACAGCGTACGCCCATGGTAGTAACGGAAGACAAATATTGTCTGTTCTATACTTACATATTTTTATGTTTTAAGATAATAAAACAGAGTATAATGCATGTTTTGGATATTGCGCAGTATGTAAAATTTCATGAATATAAGACCGTATACATATATTTTTCTCTGCTCCAGCAGTGTGAATTTAAACTTCGACAAGATGGCACCTGATAGTATCTTGACAGTCTTGAGTTATTTACTGTCAGTCGAAGCGAATAAAAGAAAACATTTATTGGAAGTATTGGAACAAACATTCAGCTATATAGCAAGAAGATTACATCAAACACCGAATGTGTGTCCAGAAATATTGGCCAGTCACGCTGTAAATTGGGCGTTAATATCAGCGCAAATAACAGGCACAGAAGCAGAATTAAAAAGTGTATATGTTTTGGTCACGCGGAACATTATCAACGGTATCTACAATGTCCGAATCTGAATTATCGGGTATTCTTAATCCTGATTATACAGTAATGGAAAACAGGGTGTATGAAATTTTAACAGCTAATGGAGGTCCAATATCAGAAATAATTGCAGAGTTGTCTCCGGAACAGAATTCAGTTAATGGTACTCATGTTCATCAAGTGACAATGTGACTAGTAACATTCGGTCTTTTATTGTCTCTTATTGCAACGATTTTAATAGCTTTCCTATTTTTTAATTTAGAATAAAAATAACAAGCTAGTGTGGAATGATAAAATTAAGAAAAAAAAATGGAAAAATTATATGTAAGGTAAAAGCACCAGTCACGGACGGTGATCCAGTTATAAACGTTTTTTAAAATAGCACGCCACATAAGAAGATACCTTTGTTTCAATATTGGAAGCACTCAAGGTTATTTAGAAACATTCCCCTTCCATCATGTATATGTGCGCGCCGCTTAGTCCATCGCTTTAGTTTAAAGTGAGAGTTATAGTAAGTGATACGCGTTACGTTTATATTGTGATCAGTTTTAATTACTCGAGTATCAGATAATCATTTTAAGTAGTTTGACAAAAAAAACGCGATATAATTGGTAAATTGCGTTTTAACTAATAGGTTCATTACTGGATGGAATTTTTGTAACCAACTATGAACAAAGTGTCATTTTGTATTTTATTAATTAACCTTTTCAAACGCCTTCGGTTGGTAGTTTTAAAGGACCCAATAATACACATATTTTTTTTTTGTCAACTTATTGTATTTTTGGGTTTGTAAGTGTAAAAATAGCCATTAAATCTAAATAATCCAAATGATTAATTTCCATTTTATTGTTAGTTTTTTTTAATTAATTTATTTTTTTTAGCCATGTCCACAAAAAAGAACTACTCATCTCAACAGATGAATCAAGCAACCGAAGCTGTTAAAAGGGGTGAGAGCGTGACTTCGGCTGCTGCAAGATATTCTGTACCTAGAATTACACTAAGAAATAAAATAACTGGTATTAGTCCTCTCGAATGTAATATGGGGCCACCTACAATTCTATCACCAAATGAGGAGGAAATTCTGGAAAAATGGGTTATAGAACTAAGTGAAAGGCATTTTCCCATTTGCAAAGACCAGTTGTTGGATACAGTTCAACAAATTATGCTAAAAGATAACAGACGAAATCCTTTTACGAATAATAGGCCAGGAAAAAAGTGGTATCAGTCCTTCTTAAAGCGCCATTCTAATATAGCTAAAAGAACTGCACAAAATTTAACTAAATCCAGAGATTCTGTAACGCAAGAAGATATTAAACAATGGTTTAAAGAAGTTACCAAATATCTTGAAGATAATGAGTTATTATCTATTTTAAAGGATCCAATTCGAATATATAATGCAGATGAAAGTGCATTCTTTTTGCAACCTAAGGCTGGCCAGGTAATTATACGAAAAGGCAGCAGAAATGTCTATACCACATCCGGCAATGATAAAGAAATTCTTACTTGTTACAGCGAATGCATCGGGAATATTACCACCACCGATGGTAGTTTTTGCATATGGAAGAATTCCTTTCCATATTTCCAATAGTATACCAGAAACATGGGGAATCGGTAGATCTGAAAGTGGATGGATGTGTGGAAGCACTTTTTATAATAAATAAATAAAATGCGTAATAATTACTCGTTTCTTTAAAATAGGGTTTTACGGTATATAGTGCCGTATAGTATTCTACGCCACGACGCTATTTCCGGATAACCTTAATCATGTGATATAACGGAGGTTATATTTGTTTCTGTTTATATAACTTTAAGTTAATACCATAGTTACCTACCGTATTATTCCTTATCGATAAACCCAAGAGTTTCATGGATTTTTGATGGCTTACGTGTTATATCCTATCACGATGAAAATATAACCATATTATCTACTTGTCCCTATCGCTGAGGCTTAGATGGAAGTTAAAGCTACTACCATCTATAACCGCCGCTAAATTTTCTGCACCTATGAACTTTTAAGGTCACGTGAGTTTTTTACCTACGGTATAAAATCTGTTTCGACATATGGAACTTATCGATAACTTTATTTTTTTAACTGAAACATAGCAATTGCTTCATACCGTTCTATCTCTATACCGTAATTATTATTTTTATCGAATATTAATCAAGTGCTTCGCACATAATATTATTGCTACTTGCATAATACAAGTAACACAATGATGTTGTACATCTTATGTTTTATTACCTATCGTAAATATTTCAGAAGTGAATTTTGTACTTCATATATTTATTTTTTGAATATAAACCACAAAATAACGTTATTTTAATGGTACTATATTAGCACATAAATCTGAGTCCATTTTCTTAATATTTTTATCAACCCTAATATTCAGATCTGATTCTAATATACTGGTTATCATACTTTTATTTTTTTTAATATTGAAAATAGTTTTAACAGAATGTATACTTTATTTTAGTTTTATTATAGAATGAAATCTATAATATTCTACTGTTATTTTACCTCCCTGTCAAAGTTAAAATATTATAAAAATATACTAGTACTCACAAGCATTGATTGAGTTTTGGATCATTTATCAATCAATAAATTGACAGCAATTTTTGGAGAGTATTTCCATGGTCCTCGCGCCCTTCTTTTAAATCTATCTGTAAGTATATCTATAACATATAAAACCCACAACCCGTGCTCGCCGACCAATGACTGCCGTCGCAAATGTAGCTTATTTTTTAATAATCTGGTGTATTATTTATTTCCTTATTTCTAGTTTAATTAACACGGACTAACGTTTCTATACCCATTTTGCCAGATTAGGAAAGCTGAAGCTACAAGAGAGCTACAGAGCTGAATGCACCGCTCTCAGAAGGTCCACTGTAAAAATTGACAAATTTGCAAAACCACGGTAAGTGTTTAATTTTACTAGCCGTATATTTAGTGTAGTATAGCAAGAAAGCCCTCTCTTAGGCTACCTTTTCCACATAAAACCAAATTATAAGTTCAAACGCTCTTGTTTATTTAGTCACAATCGCGATGCATGCTCTTGGGGCAGAACGGGGAGAAGTGTACCCCGTTGTGCCCCACGTGAAAACGGCTAAAAACAACATTTAACCATTATCATCCTAAATAGATTATTTTTTCTGGATGGTTTTAACATACGTAAGAAAAAGAGAGCGACAAAATTGGTCTTCGGAGACAATGCATCAAGCTGTTCTTGCTGTTTTTAATCATGAGATGAGGTACAAAAAAGCTGCACAACAATTTAATGTTCCCCCAAACCACCTACAATAATGTGTCTGGATGGATGACATCAGAAATTTTTCTGGAATGGTTCAAGAGTTTTGTTAATTTCTCTGGAGCAACGGAAGATAATAAAGTGTTACTATTATTGGATGGACATTCGACTCATATCAAAAATATCAAACTAATAGACCGCGCACGAGAAAATGGAGTTATCCTTCTTTGTTTCCCGCCCCACTGTTCACACAGGTTGCAGCCCCTTGACGTCGCTTTCATAAAACCCCTTAGTAATTATTATGAGGCCGAAGTGAGAAAATGGACGCGTTGCAATCCGGGCAAAGTGGTAACACTGTTTCCACACGAAGTGAGGGGCCACAGCCTGGATGTTCCTGGATGCCTGATAATACAGAAAGAGCATCATCAGCAGACACGTCAACTTTCTTGCGTGCATCTTGAGAAGTCATAGAGCCACAACCTGTAAATTCGCGAGAATCCGATAATATCGGAAGAGCGTCACCAGTGTGGACATCAGCTTTCTTGTGTGTGCCTCCAGAAGCCATAATACCTATTCCGAAAGTGCAAACAAATACCAAAAGACCGACACGTAAAAGAGGAAAAACGGCAATATTAATTTCCTCACCTTACAAAAATTAATTAGAAGAATCTTTATCGAAGAAGGCGAAGAAAGTGCAAAGGAATCTCATACAAATCGACAAACCAAAGAAAACGACAGCCAAAGGAAAGAAAACCAAAGGAATTAAAAACAAAGGCTCCAAAGAAACGAAAATCAAAGGAAAGGAAAACAAAGACACCTTAAATATTTCTGCTTCTGAGTCATTACCCGACGAAGTGGACGCTGAGTGCCTATATTGTCAAGAGTTTTATTCCTAATCTTCAGAAGGATGGGTCGCTTGCAGTTTGTGTCACCTATGGGTGCATAATTCTTGTGCGGGCATAGATAGCGATGATGACGCAACTGTGTTTTCATGTGTGCTTTGCCAATAAAGAGCATTTTTTGTATTATTTAAAATATTTTATATTGTGTGCAATGAGAAATAGTTCTTTTACGTTTTGTTGTACATCAATAAAGAGTGTTTACTAAGTTTTTAACGACTATTTTGTTCTGCCTCATATGTACCTCATAGGTGGAGCACAACGGGGAATTATGCAAAATTTTCAAAAAAAAGTAAATAGCAAAATACAGAAAAGGAAATAATGAAATATTTCTGGAACAATCGTTGGAAATAACATCAAATATGACTTCCAAGTAAACATTTTAAGGATCTGTAGGCAAATGTTCTCCAAAAAAAATTTCGTTTGGACTTTTTACTGTGCGGTTTTTAATTTACTATCTTACTTGAAACAACAGACCATAATGCGTTTACCTTATGTTAGACATAACTTTGATTTGGCTCTGCCTACTTTAAGAACAATAGATTTTAGAAAATAAAAGTTAAAAATTGTGAGTATCAAAAGTCAAAATTAAAATTTTCCGCGAAGAAGGAAGTAGATTCTGTCAACCTTTCATTTAAGAACACAATATTCTCATCGGTTTTACCGCTCAATATTGTTAAATAATAATAATCTGCTTGGCTGGCAAATATAGTTTATTTTCCAGGCTTTTCAGAACAAACCCTTTAAGCTCTAAAAAATAGAGCTATATTTTTTAAGCAAAAAACAATACTGAACTAATGTATTTTCTAATGATCGATGCCATGTCCTTAAAAAAGGAATAAATCCTAGACAAACATTCCCAAGCGGTAAGGGGAATGGAAAACCAACACATTAGAAGCAGCTACTGAGTCAATGGTAGTAGGTGTAATGACAACTTTAAAATTTCAACTAATTTTCTTTCTAATAAATGCACATAAAATAATTTTCTTTAAATCCTATTTATTTTCCCTTTTTCATCTCAATTTTATTCCACCATATTTGCTTTTTACTCAGTGGCGTAGCGTAGCATGGATTGCACTGTCCACACTCCTCTCTCCCCATAAAACATATATGCATTTTGTTACTACAAAGATTAACAAGTTTAGATACCTTTAAAACATTATTATATTAGGACGAGATACTTGAAGGAATATATTAACATACCGACATATTGTTAATATAATGAAACAGTATCTCTTGCCTTAATAAATTTCTTAAAATGCAGTCAGATAATATTCTTTTGCTTTCTTTCTACTTGTCAGTCGATATGTAGTCGAAAATAATACAACTCATATAGAAAATAAAACAAAGTAAACTTGTGTAGAAATATGGAAATTAAACAGCTAGCATATATTAAAAGAATATTATTATCTTAAGACAAGAGACTTGAAGAAACATATTAACATACTAACATAATGTTAATATAATGAGACAATATCTCTAGTCTTAATAAAAATCTTTAAATCTAGTCTGATAATATTAATTTGTTTTATTTATACTTTTTAGTGGATTTTATTCAAAAATAAGACAACTTATATAGAAAAAAAACACAGTAAACTTTTGTAGAAATATGGAAGTAAAATAGGTAGTATATATTAAAAGAATGTTATTATATTAAGACAATAGACTTAAAGGAACATATTAACATACTAACATATTGTTAATATAATAAAGCAATATCTCTCGTCTTAATAAAAAGTTTAAATTTAGTCACATAATATTCTTTTGCGTTTTTTATACTTTTCAGTCGATATGTAGCCGAAAATAAGACAACTCATATAGAAAAAAAAACAAAGTAAACTTCTGTAGAAATACGAAGGAAAATAGGTAGTATATATTAAAAGAATATTATTATATTAAGACAAGAGACTTAAAGGAACATATTAACATACTAATATATTGTTAATATAAGAAAGAAATATCTCTCGTCTTAATAAAAATACTTAATTCTAGTCTGATGGTATTTTTTTGCTTTCTTTATACATTTCAGTCGATTAGTAGTCGAAAATAAGACAACTCTTAAAGAAAAAAAAAGCAAGAAATAGAACAGAAATATGGAAATAAAACAGCTTTACTGGCAGCTGACCGGAATGTTTGAAATTCAAGGTCGCCTAATACACACATTTTACCTCAGCTCACAGGTGCCAGTTAGTCAAATTTTAACAGTATACACAGTGCGACAAAACTGGCCCTGAAAAACATAATTGAAACAATATATCTGTTTATTTTTTTCATTGTATTATTCGAAGCTCATTTTGTGGAATAGCCTCGAATAATCGTGTAGATGCTGTTTGAATGGTCGAATGTCATCAAAAAAACATCCTTTTAACTTTTTAATTATAATATTTGCTTTTTACTCAGTGGCGTAGCGTAGCATGGATTGCACTGTCCACACTCCTCTCTCCCCATAAAACACATATGCATTTTGTTACTACAAAGATTAACAAGTTTAGATACCTTTAAAACATTATTATATTAGGACGAGATACTTGAAGGAATATATTAACATACCGACATATTGTTAATATAATGAAACAGTATCTCTTGCCTTAATAAATTTCTTAAAATGCAGTCAGATAATATTCTTTTGCTTTCTTTCTACTTGTCAGTCGATATGTAGTCGAAAATAATACAACTCATATAGAAAATAAAACAAAGTAAACTTGTGTAGAAATATGGAAATTAAACAGCTAGCATATATTAAAAGAATATTATTATCTTAAGACAAGAGACTTGAAGAAACATATTAACATACTAACATAATGTTAATATAATGAGACAATATCTCTAGTCTTAATAAAAATCTTTAAATCTAGTCTGATAATATTAATTTTATTTATACTTTTTAGTGGATTTTATTCAAAAATAAGACAACTTATATAGAAAAAAAAACACAGTAAACTTTTGTAGAAATATGGAAGTAAAATAGGTAGTATATATTAAAAGAATGTTATTATATTAAGACAATGGACTTAAAGGAACATATTAACATACTAACATATTGTTAATATAATAAAGCAATATCTCTCGTCTTAATAAAAAGTTTAAATTTAGTCACATAATATTCTTTTGCGTTTTTTATACTTTTCAGTCGATATGTAGCCGAAAATAAGACAACTCATATAGAAAAAAAAACAAAGTAAACTTCTGTAGAAATACGAAGGAAAATAGGTAGTATATATTAAAAGAATATTATTATATTAAGACAAGAGACTTAAAGGAACATATTAACATACTAATATATTGTTAATATAAGAAAGAAATATCTCTCGTCTTAATAAAAATACTTAATTCTAGTCTGATGATATTTTTTTGCTTTCTTTATACGTTTCAGTCGATTAGTAGTCGAAAATAAGACAACTCTTAAAGAAAAAAAAAGTAAGAAATAGAACAGAAATATGGAAATAAAACAGCTTTACTGGCAGCTGACCGGAATGTTTGAAATTCAAGTTCGCCTAATACACACATTTTACCTCAGCTCACAGGTGCCAGTTAGTCAGTATACACAGTGCGACAAAACTGGCCCTGAAAAACATAATTGAAACAATATATCTGTTTATTTTTTTCATTGTATTATTCGAAGCTCATTTTGTGTAATAGCCTCGAATAATCGTGTAGATGCTGTTTGAATGGTCGAATGTCATCAAAAAAACATCCTTTTAACTTAGGTAACTTTTAATTATAATTTTGGATTTTTTGGTGCGAAATCAGGTGAATATGGCGGATGATTCAATACACAGACTTGATTTCGAGCCAAAAATTGACGAACAATGATTGTGCAGAGACCAACTTTGTGGATCACGATATTCGGGTAGAATATGACGGATTCTGGCCATCAGACGCTTCAAAACCTCGGGGTACTACGCGCGAGTAACTGTTTGGCCAGTTGGAAAAAATTCTTTGTGGATAATTCCATTGCTTTCGAAGAATGTGATGAGCATTGTCTTGATTTTTGAAGGAAATTTTCGTATTTTTTTGTTGCTTATGATGAAAATAGAACAGAAATAAAAACAAAGTAAACTTCTGTAGAAATATGGAAATAAAACAGCTAATATATATTAAAAGAATTTTATTATATTAAGACAATTGATTTGAAGGGACATATTAACATACTAACATATTGTTAAAGGCAATATCTAGGTGGTTTTTAAATTTTTCTTCTATTGTGAATAATAAAAAAGCTATGGCCTTTAAAAAAATCTTAACCTCCCTTTAATATGTTTTTGTTTTTTTTACCTTTTAGGTGATTTTATTTATTTTTTTTCTTTTGTGAATAATAAAAAAGTTATGTCAAGAAACAATTTTTTTACATTTTTGGGGTGTTTTAAAAAAATTACAATAATATATTTTTTGTGATTTTTATTTTTTAGGTAGTTTTCAATTTTTTTTTCTATGATTAATAGTAAAAAAGTTATGGCCAAAACAAAAATTTAACTCCCATTTACCCCCCTTCCTCCAACTGATTTTGCTCAAATACGAACTTGTCCATATAAAAATACATCTGTATAATTAATTTCAAGCGGAAAAAATAGTTGATTTAACCCTTTGAGCCCCAGTGGGACATATATGTCCCATCCTGTTATTACTTGTGAACTGCATGTACCATTTTACGCTGTAAAATTATTTAAGGGTTTTTTTAGTTACTTGAAGCGTATTTCTACCAAATTTTATTAACAGTGGCAAAGCTACTTTTGTATTTTTTTGTCCTAATAAAAATGCCATTTAAAAATAATTGTTATCCAGTGGGACATACACGGTGTATTTGAAATAGCGTAGGAAATTTTAAAAGATGATTCTACATCATAAAATATGACAAAAAGTTCCAATAAACATATGTCTAAAAATGCGTCATAAGGGAGCTACGCCCCTTTGAAAGTGGCTAAAAAAATCGGTTTTTATTTAATAACTCAGGAACCCTTTGAGATATATCAACGAGGTTTTGCACGTCAATTAATCTTACCAAGGCCCGTTTTTATGTGTTATTTTCATGTACTTATTTCAACCAGGGGCGTGCGAAACGGGGGGGCCTTATCAGTTTTTTGTCCCAAACTTTTTTCTGTGTAACTTTTTTCCAATTTTATTTTTGAAATATGATTCCTCAGGTCAAAATACATAAAAAAGGTACTCTTGTTGTAATACTGTAGGATTAACCGTTTTCGAGAAAAATTCATTTGAAGGTGAAATTCCACGGTTCGAGGACGAAAAATTAAATACTAAAATGTTGAAAACCAAAATTTTAATGATGCAGGGCGAATGTAAATTAAAAACTAAGAAAAAAAACTCATATACAGGTACTTCCAAAAATCAATCCTAATGGAGCTATGGTCTCCTAAATATGCACCATTTTTAAAGGGCAGAGAAAAGTTTGGGACAAAAAACTGATAAGGCCCCCCCGTTTCGCACACCCCTGGTTTAAATAATTACATGAAAATGACATACAAAGATGGGCCTTATTAGGATTAATTCACGTGCAAAACCTCGTTAATATATTTTAAAGGGTTCCTGAGTTATTAAATAAAAACCGATTTTTTTAGCCAATTTCAAAGGGGCGTAGCTCCCTTATGACGCATTTTTAGACACATGTTTAAAGGAACTTTTTGTCATATTTTATCATGTAGAATCACCTGTTAAAATTTCCTACGCTATTTCAAATACACCCTGTATATAATCCGACTAAGATACGTACTGGATCATATATGTTCCACTTTTTTTTTCTGCGTAAAATGTTTGTTTTATATAACAAGAAAAAAACACCTTGTGATCGCCAATGACCCGACAAAAAAGTTGATACAAAAAAAAAATAAAAATTGGTCTCAAAATTTTTTTCTCACGATACTTTATAAAAAAGTAAGTACACAGTAAAAAAGCTAACCCATTAATCTACCCCTGGGCGTGAAAATAGATTTTATAACATTAGAATCAGTTTCAGCGACATCGAAAACCCTAGTATTCCAATTTTCACAAAAACGTAAAAAATATTGTAAATATTTAATATTGCCCCTGCCCCGCGCCCGTGAAGTTAAACCATTTTAATTAACAGATTAATTTCCAGCAACCTCAAAAAGCCCAATTTTCACGAAAATAATGTAAATATTTAAAATTATTTCCCCCCGCCCTCCTGGGGTAAGCTTTATTGCTTCATTTTAAATTCTCTTTCATTCATAACTTAATGAGCCACCCTCTCTACATTTGAAAAAAATTACTTAGGGATCAAAGTATGATGATATATGAACCACATTTAGAGTGTTGGGAAAAAAATCAAAATAGTATTTTTCTGAAGATACTAGACCAACAATTAAGCGAATTAGCTAATTTAAGCCACTCTAGATTTTAAATAAAAAATGATATGACCTGTCAAAAATTGACAAATTGACAAGTGGCACATGCTTGTCCTCAGAATTGATTTTTAAATCGAAATATGTAAAAATATACAGGGTGTTCAAAGTGACAAAACATGTCTAAAAAAGTTAAAAAATCCTAAATTATACATAATACAGCAATTACAAATTTCAAGTTCCTACATAAAAAAGTAAAAAAGTTAAGGGGGGTGAACCACCTTCCTGAAACACCCGGTATGCCAATTTTGAGGCAAATATTGAAAACATTTACCCCCTCACCCCTGGTATGACCCATTTTTATTTACGTTTATTCGTATTTTTGTATTTTTTTAAGTTTCTTTTTACGATTCGTCGAGAAACGAAAAAAATTTGATTTCCTTCAAATAAAAAAAAAACGAGTGTTTTTGCTTTTCGTAAAAAGAAACATTTTTAAAAAACATATTTTTGAAAAAAAAAAAAAGATTTTTTTGCTCAAATAAAAAAGTTTATTTTTCAAAAATGTCATTTTTTAAGGGGGGAAGCATGTCATATTTTTCCAAGGACAGCTCACACCAATTTTTACAAAAAAAAATCCCAGGCGGGAATTTCGGATAAGGAACCTATAATCCTAATTTAAAGCCTTTAGTTTAAAGCATTCTCTAGTTATCGTGGTTATAAATTTTCCTGGACAGACAGACTGATAAAGCGACAGAGATTTTTTTTGCATACAGGGTAATCAGTAACTGGCATGCCAAAATTTAAAAAGTGATACTACATCCAAAAATAAAAAAAAAACTATAAAAGTTGGTCTGCAAATGAGCCTTAAGGGAGGTACAGCCCTTTAAAGTTGTACTAAAAACAATATTTGTAATTACTAACTCTGGCACCCCTAAGCTAGAGTGACGAGGTTTTGCATGTATATTAATAAGGGCTATTAGTTTATGTTAATTTATTTTTTTGAATGTATCCAGAGGTGTGCCTAGATGGACAAAATATGTGTGGCTTGACACATTTTTGCCCCAAACTTTTTTATGTGTATGTTTTTAATTTTTTTGTAAAAAATATAGATTCCCTGAGTAAAAATACATGAAAAATATCATATAGTGTAACAATGTAGGAGCAACCGATTTAAAAATGCACTTAAGAGGAAGTAACATTTTGTGCCACCAAAAATGTTACTTTTTAAATGGCTGTTACTCCTTTAATATTAAATTTATGTGTTTCGGTGAGGAATACTATTTTGTTTAGTTAGAAAAATAACCCTGCAACATTAAAAATTTTATTGGTCCTTTTTTCCTTTTTTGTTCCCCATTCAATATGTCCATCTTCGAAGGGCCGTAGCTCCCTTATAGCTCATTTATAAACCAACCTTTATATGAACTTTTTCATATTTTTGGATGTAGAAACACCTCTTAGATTCTGCAATGCTAGATATTGATCACCCAGTATAAAACGACGAAAAAGCAGGACTTTCTTGGGCAAACTTCAATCTCAGATACTGACATTGACCCTAATCCTAAAGAGATAAGTCCAAATATTAAAATTTAAATGATCTACAGAATTTTTATATGCAATTTTAATTTAAAGTTAAATAAATAAAGCATAAAGTGGAGTCGTTATGGGCCAAATGAGAGTTAATATACATAAGGAGTTACGTATCCGGATCCGAATATTCTGGGACCTAAAAATCTTGGTTAATGCCACAAATGCTAGCACAATGCCAATTTTTTTTCTGTTGTACTGTGTAATAGTACCCATGGTGTAAACTAATTCTATGTCCATAGAAGCCTTAACTCTGCATATTTAACTAAAACATCAATTTTGAGTAATATTTTATCAATATAATTCACCAACAAGATTCGATTCATGTCAATTTTAAGAAAAAAGTGGTACGCAGATGGATTTTACAAAATTCTCTTTAATTAATAAATATTACCTGTATTTTTAAATCAATTAATTTCACAAACCTTCCAAAAATTACTTGCAAAACAGCAATTTAAGCACAAAAAAACTTTTATCACAAAAAATAGCACGCCATGCTTTGAGGTGAAGCTAGGAACGTTCGGTTAGGTTAGAAAATGGCGTTCTTTTAGAGACAGAACCGTAGTCAGCTTATTTTGCTGTGTTTAAAAAATATTTTTACTGTATATTTTTACCTGTATTTTTAAATCATTAAGGGCCACTTGCACCAACTTTTGGTCTGGGATTATCTCAGCTAAACCGAGTTTAAGTTAAAAATGCTGCGTTCCGATTGGTCGGCCGTCAATTTAATCCAAGTTTAAAGTTAAACCATCATTGGTGCAAGTGGCCTTAATTGATTCACAAACCTTCCGAAGATTAATTGCAAAACGGCAATTTAAACACAAAAAACGTTTATCACAAAAAATAACACGCCATGCTTCAAGGTGAAGTTAGGAACGTTCGGTTAGGTTAGAAAATGGCGGTCTTTTAGAGACAGATCCGTAGTCAGCTCATTTTGCTATGTGTTTTAAAAATATTTTTACTGTATGTATATTTTTACCTGTATTTTTAAATCAATTAATTTCACAAACTGTATTGTATTTGAAGAGTGTGCGCGCATGCGTGACTGACTGGGAGAGCGCAATGCGCAAGCAGAGCACTTGATATGGTAATACGAAGCAAGGTTGTTGGCTTCCATTTTGTTACACTGTAATTATAATATATCTGTGATAATAGAGATTATTAAAATAGCATCTGTGTTTGATAATAAGTATTACCACCTCGTAATATTAATAGAACCTCCAAATAAAACACAAACCTTCCGAAAATTACTTGCAAAACAGCAATTTTAACACAAAAAAAAACTTTTATCACAAAAAATAACCATATACATGAGTAAATAAGACTGCGCATTCACCTTCTGCGCATCCAAACTTCTGGTTTCACCCAGCTGTATTTTTTCTTCACCGTGGAGTATGTGACATGCAACTGATATTTCAATTCCTCTTCTTCATAGACTAGTTTTTATGAAAAAGGACCGATCTACATGGGGATAAAGCTTCTAAATAAATTACCTGTTTATTTCAAGGAAGGAACTGTGTCTCAATTAAAAAATAAGTTAACATTATTTTTTCTTAGCAATCCTTTTAATAACAATAACGAATTTTTCAATTTTATTTTCAAAATTACCAATGTTCATAATCTTTTTTTTTAAGTCTTATGTGTAAGTCTCGATCTGTCCTTGTAACATATCAGGTAGTTACTTATATACATTTTATATTTATGTGCGGTCCAAAAGTCACCCCCCTTTTAACTTTTGAACGAGTTGAGATATCGACTTCAAATTTAGAACTCCTAAATAAGACAACTCAAACTATCTTTTAGCATATATTTGATATTTTCAGCTCTTAAAATGTGGGCAGGGGGACATGGGGGCATTTTTTTAAATGGAAAGGGGGGTCGTGTGATACATCATTTTAAAGCTTATAAAATTCTCTATTTAAACTAACATTTTTAAATTTTGTAAACATATTTTTTAAGGTTTTGATTTTTCAATTTTTTGTGCTAAAACATTCGATTTTTTAAGTTTTTTTTTATAAATTTTATTATCTAGTTTAAAAATATAATTAACATTTTTTATGATGCAATTAGGCATTTATAAAAAATTATTTGTTTTTTTTTAGAGGAATTTTGACATTAGCGCCATTTTTAACCCATTTTTTTTTTTAATTTAAAAATATGGAGTTAAATGGAGAATTTTATAAGCTTTAGGGCCACTTGCACCAACTCTTAAACTGGGATTATCTCGACTAAACTGAGTTTAAGTTAAAAATGCTGTATTTTGATTGGTTGACTGACAATTTAAACCAAGTTTAAAGTTAAAACATCGTTGGTGCAAGTGACCCTTAAAATGATGTATTACACGACACCTCTTTCCATTTAAAAAAATGTGCCCCCATGCCCCCTGCCCACATTTTAAGAGCTGAAAGTATTAAATATATACTAAAAGATAGTTTAAGTTGTCTTATTTAAAAGTTCCAAATTTGAAGTCGATATCTCAACTGGTTCAAAAGTTAAGAGGGGGGGGGTGACTTTTGGACCGCTCTGTATGTGTATGTATATATATATATATATATATATATATATATTAATATTAATTATTGAATTTTGACAATATCCGATATCGTAAAAGTCTGTGGAAATAAATATATATATATCTTATCTTATCTTATCTGTTTTCTTACTCACACTCATAATGCTGTCTCTGTCACATCATAGAATATCTACCAGTTTGAACGTAATTTTTATCCACCAGTAATTTCTAGTGACTTTTTGTTATGGTTGGCAATATATCCAATCACAATCTGTTAATTTAAATTTCGCGCAATAAATTATGTTCAAAATGGAGGTCACCCATGTTAAGGCCTATCCAGAAGCTTGCATAAGAACATAAAACATAAAAATGCGGTGCCGTGATTGGCTTACAAGATACATGGCTGCACATCAAGCCAATCACGGCATCGCATAAGAACATAATACATAACAATGCAATGCCATGATTGGCTTGATGTGCCGCCATGTATCTTGTAATAATAAAAATAAAATAGTATTTTAAAATTTTTAGGGTAGACTACAATTATCCGGTATTGCCAAATTTTAATACGAAAGGGTTAATAGACCAGGTATTGCCAATGTTTAATCCGAAAGGGTTATAAATTGACACAATTTTTGAGATAACTCATTTATAAACTGAGCTTTAAAAAGAAAAAATACTTGAACGTTCCCTTATGTAGAAATGTTTTTTACACAAGAATTCGACAAAAAAAGAAATACGAAAAATTTGAGGGGCACTAACCGGGTTTCTTTGTGCAGGGTCACATATGTCTTTACTGACGTTATTCTAACGTCATATTTCTAACGTTAGAGGAAATGCGCCTAATTTCGGATGGTTTCCAAATTTCGGATAGTAGTGTATTTAAGATACTGTCTGCAAAGGTAAACAGAAACCTACTTTTATGTGAAGCCAAAAGTCAAACTAAATCCGTCCTGTAATATGATAACGGTAGAGCTTCTCCCCTTTAAATGGCAGCACAAATCGTTTATATTGCAAATGGCAGTTTTGTGCTCAGTTGCATTATTATGTTTGTTTATTTTATAAATAATCGTTATAAAAGTTCGTGATTCTGTCTTGGGTAAGTTATGATGTTAGTTAAGTTGATCCACTATTCATAATTAAGCAATTTGAAAACGTAAACATTCTACAAATTTCTAATCTAAAAAGCTGAAAGTTGCCTAATTTCGGATAGACCACTTTTGTGCATTTGATTCCCAATTTCGGATATCCGCAAGGTAATTATTATTCAGCATAACCAACCATTAATTATTATTTTTATAATGATACAACAAACTAAGATAAACAATTTTGAAAAAACGAAAATTACCTAAGATACTAAGATATTCGAAATTGGGAATCTAAAATTATAGTTCCTATAGTATTTCGTAGAAAATCGCTTAATGATTAAATAACGTCTTAAATGTGAAGGAATAATAAGAAACATAAGCAATGGGATCCAGATCTACTCTTGAAAAAATTTTTTCGGATATGTCCGTAATTAGGAGCCCTTTTTCGAATGCACAAAAATGCGCTGATTTTTTTTAACCGTGTTTTTTAGAAAAAATAAACTGTAATAAAATTGCTTTTATAATAAATCATGGTTCGCTATAATAAGTTGTATCTGGTTATATAAAAAAAAATATCAAAAAGTAATACCGAGTATTAAATATTGAATACATTGTAAATGGTATCCGAAATTAGGCGACTTTCCTCTATTATAACTTCAGTAATGTTACGTCCCTGGGCTGTGACTTATACACGTCACTGAGACGACAGCAAGACGTCATAATATGACGTCATGTAGGTCAGTTGGTGCCCAATAATTGACGTCAAAAAGATGTCTTTTGGTTTCCTGACAAGGGATTTGGACTTTGGACTCTGGATTCTACATTGGAAAACATGAAAAAAAGTTCCTATAAACAGTCTAAAAATGCGTCGTAAGGGAACTAAGCCTCTTTGAAAGTGGCTAAAAAAAATCTGTTTTTATTTAATAACTTAGAAACCCTTTGAGATATAGTAACGAGGTTTTGCAGGTAAACTAATCTTAATAAGGCCCATTTTCGTATGTTATTTTTATGTTATTATTTTAACCAGGGGTGTGCGAAACGGGAAGAAAAAATCATTTGAAAGTAAACTTTCACGGTTCGAAGACGAAAAATTAAATACTAATATGTTTAAAATCAAAATTTTAATGATGCGAGGTTATTCTATATCAAAAACTAAGAAAAAAAGTTTCTATACGTGTAGGTCAAAAAATCGCTTTAAAAAGGTGCTCCGTTAGAATTGATTTTTAGAAGTACCGGTATGTGAGTTTTTTTTCTTAGTTTTTGATGTACATTCACCTTACATCATTGAATTTTTGGTTTTCAGCATAATGATTATTTTTGCAGATGACACCACTATTACAATTCACGCAAAAGATCTCACGGAACTCAAAAATTTAATAATAACCATAATTAATGAGCTGAGTGAGTGGTGTCAGAGAAATAGACTAATTCTTAATACCGAAAAGACTGTAACAATTAATTTTTTTAACAAAAAGTCTATTCCAGTAGAGTTTGTACTGCCGGAACAATTAATACTGTCCCATCAAACCAAATTTTTAGGCACTATTATTGATGAGACATTAGGTTGGGAAGGTCACATTGACACTATGCAAAAAGCTAAATAGCGCCTACTTTGGCATCCTTCAGCTAAAAAGCTCTCTAAATCAGTCTGGTCTCTTAAGCGTTTATTATGCTTTAGCTTATTCGCATATTTCATTTAATATTATGTGCTGGGGATCCAGTGCTGATTTTCAGAGAGTTTTTGTATCACAGAAGAGATTGCTACGCCTTATTTTTAATATCCCTTTCCGAGATAGTTGTAGAAATGTTTTTAAGGTAAACAAAATATTGACAGTTACTTCAATCTATATATTAAAATGCGTAACTTTTACTAAGCAAAATATTTCAAAATTTGTCTCAAACAATGACATTCATAACTTAAATACCCGTAATATAAATTTTCTTAGAGTACCAAAACATAAAACTGCAAAGTTTCAGAAATCACCTTTATACAATTGTATTAAATTATTCAATGCTCTACCAGTTAATATTAAAACTATACCAAGCATAAATTCTTTTAAATCCAGGGTAAAAAATATTTTGCTAAAAAATTGTGTGTATAGTTTAGACGAGTACTTTTCATCTACTTTTAATTTTAATGTGTGATCTCATGTGCGTTTTTATTTATTTTATTTTTAGAGTGTCATATCTTTTTACACTGTCATGTTTTTGCCTTTTATATTTTTTATTACTATTTTAATTTATTTATTTTGTTTATTTATTTTTATTGTTATTTATGTTTAATATTTCATGTATTGTTTTAAAAATTACTGCTTGGCTAAGCATAGAGAAATTCATTCAAAATTTTTTTAATTATTTTTTTTATAGCTCAAGCTATTTTTTTTTGTTTTTATACATGCATATATATGTGTATCGATATAAGCATATATTTTAAATCTTTCTATCAGATAATGACATTTCTCTATTCTTCATCAAGTTGACATGTAGTTGACCTGTACTATTTAGTACTTTAATTTTTTCTATGACATATTCCAATACATATTTTGTAAGTCAAAAGGAATGAATAAATGAATTTGAAATTTTGAAATTTTTAGTTTTTAATTTTTCGTCCTCGAACCGTGAGATTTCACCTTCAAATGAATTTTTTTCTCAAAAACGGCTACTCCTACAGTATTACAACAAAAGTACCTTTTTTTAAGTATTTTGACCTGAGGAATCATATTCCAAAAATAAAATTACATAAAAGTTACACAGAAAAAAGTTTTAATAAAAAACTGATAAGGCCCCCCGTTTCTCACACCCCTGGTTAAAATAAGTACATGAAGATATCATATAAAAATGGGCCTTATTAACATTGGTTCACGTTCAAAACCTCGTTGGTATATCTCAAAGGGTTCCTGAGTTATTAAATAAAAACCGAATTTTTTAGCCACTTTCAAAGAGGCTTAGCTCCCTTACAACGCATTTTTAGACATATGTTTATAGAAACTTTTTTCATATTTTTCCATGAAGAATCACCCTTTAAAATTAATGACCCTATTTCTGAATAACCCTGTATATTGTGTTTAAATGGACCATAGACCTTCAAATTCGTAAACATTTTGGCCTGCGGCGCTAGAGGTTTTTAACATTTTTGTGAAATTTGGAATTGTAAATACCTGCGGCACTAGGGTTTTCTCGCATTTTTGTGAAGTTAAAAAATTAAGATAGATCAATTTCGTAGGGCTTTTTTGCGTTTTTTTTTTTTACTTAAGATTGTAAAACTTAAGCGTCAAATTCGTAAAAAATTTCGCCTGCGGCGCTAGTTCTTTCTTGAATTTTTGTGAAATTTAGGGTCACTTGCACCAATGATGATTTAACTTTAAACTTGGATTAAGTTGACGGCCGACCAATCAGAACGCAACATTTCTAACTTAAACTCGGTTTAGCTGAGATAATCCCAGACCAAAAGTTGGTGCAAGTGGCCCTTAGAATAATAAAACTGTTTAAAAAATTAAAATGGACCATAAAGTTTGGAAAGTTTTTCGCCTGTGGCACTGGTAAAGCGTAAAAATTTTCGCCAGCAGTGCTAGATCTTTCTTGCATTTTTTTGAAATTTCCCAGTAATAATACTGTTAAAGAATTAAAAAAAAATAGCCTGTGGCACTAGGGTTTTTTACGTTTTTCTAGAACTTAAGAGTAAAATTATAAAAATTTTCGTCTGCGGCGCTAGAATTTCTTGTATTTTTTTATGTTCCTATAACAGAACAAATCTAATGGAATCCTTTAGATATTTTTTTTGTATTTTTATAGATTTATTTAATATGGAAATACATATTTTTTCTATGAAAACTTGGTGGTTATTGTTAAAAAAAAATACCACAAATATATCATATATTATGCTCATTTTTTTCGCTATGACAAAGTCAAAATAAAATATTTCATTTTGGGGACTAAACCCTTGGTCCCGGGATTTTTATTTTCGGTCCCGGGACTAGGTCAAGTACGCTGGTCCCGGGAATTGCATGCCCTAGCTGACGGTAGCTGTCTGCAGAAATCAATAAACTGCGTACCTAGATGTAATTTACTGTGCGTCGTGTCATCATCAATCATGATTTATGCATAGTTTAGATTTATGTTCTTTGGTGCAGTTCATTGGTGAAGAAGTTTACATTTATGTTCTTTGGTGTTCAAGTTTGTGAAAATAAGTGAAAAATATGAAATAAAAAAAGTATAAGGTGGATTCAGGTATAATCGTTGGAAATTTAAAATTATAAAACTTTTAAAATTAAAAAGATCATCAAATTTATAAAATATTTGCATGCAGTGCTAGTTTCTTACATTGTTGTGAGATTTTAAATTGAAAATTCGTAAAAATTTTCTTGAACTTTTGTAAAATTTTAAGTTATAAAACTTTTAAAATTAAAATAAACCATCAAATTTATAAAAATTTCGCCTGCGGTGCTAGTTTTTATGAGATTTGAATTGTAAAGCTGTCCAAAGACTTTTAAATTCGTAAAAGTTTACGCCTGTGCTTTGTGAGATGTTAAATATAAAACTGTCTTAAAATTAAAATACTTGATCAAATTTATAAAATTTTCGCCTGAGCGCAGCTGCGTTTTAAACATTTTTATTTGGAGTTATGACCATTACCATTCGACATTTTCACCTTTCAAACTTTCCCAAAAAAATGCTTAAATACAACCCTTGCAATTATAATTATTTATGCCTATAAATGTTTAGATTAAATATTATTATTATCATTAAATATAAATTTATATATTTATTATTATTATTATTATTATTATTATATATTATTAAATATACAGGGTGTCTCAGAACTAATGCACCTCTTTTATATGAAAAAAAAATTCTGTGTATCTTTTTTGTAGTTTTGTTAAAAAATATGATAAAAAAATCCTGTAAACATATGTTTAAAAATGTGTTGTAAGGGAGCTAAGCCCCTTTAAAAATGGGTAAAAAAATCGGTTTTTATTCAATAACTCAGGAACCCTTTGCGATATAGCAACGAGGTTTTGCATGTGAACTAATCATAACAAGACCCGTATGTATTTTAACCGGGCATGTGCAAAACAGGGAAGGGGGCTTATTGAAATTTTGGATTTTTACATTTTAGTATTAAATTTTTGTCCTCAAAACGTGAAATTTCACCTTCATATGAACTTTTATCGAAAACGGTTATTCCTATAGTACATGGAACGTTCCAATAATAAAATAACAAAAAAGTTACACACAAAAAAAAATCGTGTTATTTCACTTTCAAATGTATTTTTTTCGAAAACGGGATTACATGTTATACTGCAGTATTATAACAAGAGTAACTTTTATGTATTTTGATCTGAGGAATCAAATTCTAAAAATAAAATCACAAAAAAGTTACAGGGAAAAAAATTTAGGACAAAAAACTGATAAGGGCTCTCCGATTCGCACCTCCTGGTTAAAATAAGTACATGATGAGCCTTATTTAGATTAGTTCACATACAAAACCTCGTTGCTATATCTCAAAGGGTTCCTGAGTTATTAAATAAAAACCGAATTTTTTAGCCACTTTCAAAGGGGCTTAGCTCCCTTACGACGCATTTTTAGACATATGTTTATAGGAACTTTTTGTCATATTTTGTGATGTAGAACCTCTTAAAATTAATTGCCCAATTTCTGAATAACCCTGTATATTCAAATTTTCTATATTTTCTATTTAGGGGTGTGTGTGTGTGTGTGTGTGTTGAAACAAAAATGTGTACATAATATTTTTTTGTATTTATTTCCCTTTTCTTACTGGTTTTAGGATTTTTTTTCCTACTTAAATATCAAAAAAGAAAGAGGCAAAACAAAATTTTTAACCCCTTCTCACCCCTAACAGAGATTGACTTTGTACTATCCATGACAGAAAAAAGTAAGAAGCACTTTTTTTAATGATGTAAATATAAATTTATTTCCAGGGCCGTAGAGAGGAAATCGGGGCCCGTGGGTAGTAACCTACGGGCCCACCGACAATTTTTTTTACCCCCGACACCCCCTCTCGACTGTCCTGTCAGGGCCGTCGAGAGAAAATGGGCTCGGGGGTAGTAACCTACGGGCCCCCGACAATTTTGTTCTTCCTCCCAAAAATTTTGATGACTAAAAAAAAGTTCATCAGTCCCATACCCGGGCTCCCCAAAAAAATAACTTTTTTTACCTCCTGAAAAGTTTTGATGAAAAAAAAGGTCATCACCCACGGGCCCCCCTATTATCAACTTTTAATCATTTTATATTCACTGAAAAAATAATAAAGTATTTCGAATTTAGGGGCCTCAGGTCCCCCTTTTGGATGCATTACTATGCCCAATTAACAGGGCTCGGGGAAACTTACAAATTATGTTAATTTATGACTTTTTTTAATTTAATATTTTAAAACCCTATACAAAATTTTGGATTCAAAATTAATCAGTAATTGAATCACAAATTAAAACAGATAGGGGAACGTTCAAGTTCAAATTTTGATCCCCCCCCCCTGTAACGCTATTTTCCTATACCATTAACATGGGCGTAACACTCAAAAATGATCCCCCCCTAGGAGTGTTACGTAATACTTGAACGTTTCCTAGATTCTGAATACGAAATTGCAGATTAAGGACCACTTGCACCAATGATGGTTTGGACTTTAAACTTGGATTATATTGACGGCCGACCAATCAGAACGCAGCATTTTTAACTTAAACTCGGTTTGGCTTAGATAATCCCAGACCAAAAGTTGGTGCAAGTGGCCCTAAACGGATGGAAAAAAATCTATTCCTTTAATCCGTGTCCGTGGTCTAAAGAAGCCCGACAGATCATCCTATCCATTGAAAATCGTATAATGTGTAGGTATACAATTGTGCATACTTTCATACAGTTTTCTAACATTAGAAAAACGTTATTTTAACGTTTAATTTCTACTAGGATATAGTTTTCAATTCTTCATTTAACACTTTTTTTAAATTTGAAATTGACCCACAAGTAACTAAGAACCAGCTCAACAGCTGCAAGCACCTTGTCAAAACATCGACACTAGGCACTAATTTAAAACATTATGAAATAGGAAGTTGCGTGAATAGGCAACCATTAACACACCTGCGTGTTTGGACTTTTTGTTTAATTTATTAAAGTTTGAAACGTTATATTCGGTTATATTCTAGCAAAAACTGTATTTAACATTTTTTGTAGGGCTTCATTTGAAATATAATTTTTTGAAATCGGTTTATAAATAAGTGCACAACTCATAAGGGAACGTTCAAGTATTACGTAACGCTCCTAGGGTGAGTGGGGGTCATTTTGGATTGTTACGCCTATGTTAATGGTATAGGAAAATAGCGTTACAGGAAGGGGTGGGGGTCCAAAATGATTAAAATTTGCGTTACGTAATACTTGAACGTTTCCTAACTCATGAGTTATGCCAAAAAAACATTTTACTGCTTTAAACGCTAATATCTCGAAAACAACGTATTTTAAGAAAAAGTTGTTAATACATTTTTTGACCAATTTAAAAAAATCTTTCATATAAGTGCTAAATTAATAAAATACAATAATAATAAACTTTTAGAAATGGAGTTATCGAGTTTACACCCAGACAGACGGACGCATTTTTGTTTTCAGTGATTTTGACTCAGAAAGGTCTAAAACGTCTAGAAATATGAAAAAAAACATAGTCATAGATTTTGATTTTTCGGCGAAAATTTCAATACATCGGCACTCTTAGTAGTACTAAGTGCCGATGTAAAAATGCATTTTGTATTGCTGTCAAGGGTGTCATGAATTAATTTTATTAATACAGTAAAATAGCTTATTAATATATTATGTTTGCTCTCCTTAGTGCGGACCTGCACCCATCACTTGTTATCCTGTTGGCTAATTATCCGAAAGGAAAATGCCCTCCTGTGATTTTTATTTGAAGAAGAAGAGGAAAGAAGAGGGAAATGTGATGGATTTGTGTGTCGATTGTTTGAAATTATGCTTTTTCATGGTAAATTTATAGTTTATTTGGTAATGTCCTGACTTATTTATTTTAATAGCAATCATGTAAAATGGAGATTTAGCTCAAGATACAAGAGACGTAAGTTTATTTTAGAATTATTTTTTTTTGCAAAAATTACAGAAGCTACCCGAGCTACAATAATCAAAACAGAAAATTCTCTAAGGGGCACTTGCACAAACTTTTGGTCTGTGATTATCTCAGCTAAACCGAGTTTAACCCTCCGTTAACCAGGTGGAAAAAAATGTTATTAACCAGGTGGGGTTTATTAAACCCCAATATAAAATACACAGAAAAAACTAACAAACACCGTTTCTATGATAATTAAGTATGTAATAAACTTTACTTAGATAATTATAAAAAAACAAAAAACTCATTTTTTCAATATTCTGAGAAACTTTATTAAAAACGTTACCAAAAATGCAACTTCAAACATATTTCATTGCAAAAAAAAATGGTTGGTATTAGATTCATTTAAATATAAGCATCTTTGACATAAAGGTTTCAAGTAATCCATACAATTATCTCAGTCAAAAAAATTACCCCCAGTGAATTTCCAGGGAGCTCCCCCAATAAGCTTTTATGGGATATCCTATATTCAGCCTATGGGAGCTTTCAGGGAATGCGAAATGTCTGCATTAGCTTTAAAGAGCTTTTGGGTTGCTAGTCTCATAAGACTCCCATAATGTACCTTTTTTCTATTTTGCGACTCTTATAAGCTCATAATCACACGCATTTTGCGTGTTCTTATAGGCCCATGAGAGGGCTGTACTTTTTGTTCTTTTGGATTGGCAACAGATCTGGCCTATCGCTTGACGTTTTCCATGCAAATGTCAATGTTGCTTTAAAGTTGAATTTTCTACAAAATTTTGTGTTTTGATTATTTTTACCATGTTAAAATTGTGGCTTGGTTAATTGCAGTAAAAAAGAGAAGAGATGACTATAAAATATATCAAAATATCATTTGTTCTTAGAATTTTAAACATGGTGTAAACTATAATCCAAAACAAAAATCCCTAAATCAGTCATAAATTTAAATGTAAGTTTTTTTTTAATTTTAGAGCAAAATAGAAAAAATTGTAAAATGCACTTGTTTCATAACACGTTTTTAGCGCACTCGCCGCAAGCGGATCGTTTTCTAAACTTGTACTCGTGCATCTAGCATTTTTTAACTTAAAAAAATTGTAAAATGTTAAAATAATTGGGACGCCATTAACCATGTGGGGTCCCACAGACTTTTACTCACTCCTATTTCGCAACGGTTTTTCTCACAACTGGGCTCAATAGACAGAATAAGCCTTTAAAGTGTTTTAGGAAGATAGACAAGCAGACATGCCCATAGAATTGGGGTTTGTCACACCCCTACATGGTTAACGGAGGGTTAAGTCAAAAATGCTGTGTTCTGATTGGTCGGCCATCAATTTAATCCAAGTTTAAAGTTAAACCATCATTGGTGCAAGTGGCAGGGGGACATAATAAGAGTTTTAGTTATTTATGGTACTAGTGTGTAAAGTAAGATATTGCCCATAAAAAAAATTACCCATGAGTGGCATACAAAATTTTGTCCAATACCCATTTTAAACGTTTTTTTTTATTTATATTAATACTGTGTAATTTTTTGATTTAAATGTATAATAATTTTTTTTACTAATAGGTTTAGAATATACCATTATTTATCATGTTTTCAGACTGTGAAATGAATTTTCTTCACCTATAGCAATAATAATTTTTATCCAATACATACAGATAATAAGACAATTACCAGCTTTATTTTAAATAGATAAACTCAATAATAACCCCCGCGTGGCTTTTACTTTATTGAGTGGATCATTATTTATTTTACCCACTCAACTGTCACTTGTCAAATTATTTTCTTATAAATGTCATTAAAATTTTTAATAAAAATATGAATTCCTAAGCTATTTATTGGATAAAACCTTGTATGGCACTCATGGGCAATATCTTACTTTACCCACTAGTACCATAAATAACTATTTCTCTCCTAGTAGGAGGAAATTTTATAAACAATTGATTTGTGTCACTTTAGATGTTTCAGTTCTTTGTGAAATTTTTACTAATTAAACCCAAGAAAATAGCTCTAAATAACTTTTTATTTATTAAATATAATTAACTATAATTATTACCAATTAATACAATCAATAATTGGCTAAATACTATAAAAAACACTAAATTTTTAAATGTTAGTTCAAAGTATTTATTTGAGCGAATGTCATTGATAAAGGCTACTTGATTTTTATGAAAATTATATACAGAGCGGTCCAAAAGTCACCCCCCCCCCTCTTAACTTTTGAACCAGTTGAGATATCGACTTCAAATTTGGAACTTTTAAATAAGACAACTTAAGCTATCTTTTAGCATATATTTAATACTTTCAGCTCTTAAAATGTGGGCATGGGGGCACATTTTTTTAAATGGAAAGGAGGGTCGTGTGATACATCATTTTAAAGCTTATCAAATTCTCCATTTAACTGTAAATTTTTTATTTTTTTTAAACTTTTTTTTTTTGGTTTAAAATAGGGTTGAAAATGGGTATTTTTGTCAAAATTTCTCTAAAAAATCCAAACAATTTTTTAAAAATGCCTAATTTCATAATGAAAAAAGTAAATTATACTTTTAAACTAATTTTAGTTGACATAAATAAAAATTAACAAAAAAAAAACTTAAAATTTTTTTTTTAGCACAAAAAACTGAAAAATCAAAACCTTAAAAAACATGTTTAAAAATTTTGAAACTGTATGGTTATATAGAGAATTTTAAAGGCTTTAAAATGATGTATCACACGACCCCCCTTTCCATTTAAAAAAATTTCCCCCCATGCCCCCCTGCTCACATTTTAAGAGATAAAAGTATCAAATATATGCTTAAAGATAGTTTAAGTTGTCTTATTTAAGAGTTCTAAATTTGAAATCGATATCTCAACTCGTTCAAAAGTTAAGAGGGGGGGGGGGGGGTGACTTTTGGACCGCACTGTATAATAATAATTTATTATATTATTTGAATAAAAATAGTTAAATAGTTCTAGTAGTGAAAAAACTAATATATACACTACAGTAGAGAAGACTATTATAGCTTCGCTCTCTTAAATCCCTCGCTGCTACGCAGCTCGGGATTTAATACGCTCGGCTATAAAAAATGTATTCTCTAGCTTGGTGTTACTATTATCTTTCAAAATTGAAAGAATTGCAAGTCGACATAATGTCAGTTTCATTCGCAATAAAAATTACAAGAAAAACATGTAAAAATTGTTCAAAACTGATATTTTTTTAAGAAAAATAACGTTAGATAAAAGATAATGTAAGTAGAAGAAAAAATACTAGATTTGATTTTATAATATAAAGTTTGTAGCAAAAAAATTTGACAGATGAATGGTTTTAACTTTTCAAGTGGTAAAGTAAAAGCCACGCGTGGGTTATTTACAAGTTTCTCTGTTTAAAATGAAGCTTTTAATTGTCTTATTACATTTGGGTATTGGACAATAGTTCTTTATGGTACGAGAGAGGAAACTAGGATATTGCCCATGAGAAAATTAACCCACATGGCAGGAGGCAGAGTGGGTTAATTTTGTAAACTAAAAGCTCCTCTGCAAATAAAAAAAATCTTTTTTTGTAGAGCAGTGTAATTAATGATTAATTCATAAAATGCAAGGAAAACAGACCCAGCTAGTTTTGTTCAGGAAACTAAAAACCACAACATATCAAAATTTCACTCAAATCGCCATTCATCAGTGTGCGGGGTTTTTTATTTATGAAAATATTGCAGTCAAATAAAAAATAGTGTATGATACACGGACGAAGACTGTTTTTAGGGCGATTACAGGGAACTAAGAACTACAACATATCAAAATTTCAGTCATATCTGCAAAAACACATTTTTCTCAGTAAATGTGCGGGGTTCTTTGTTAATTAGCATATTGCAGTCGAAAATAAAGTAGTGTAAGATACATGGGTGACAGGGTGACAATCTCCGTAATCGCCCTAAAACAGTATTTTTCGTCCTTGTGTTATTAACTAGTAGTTAGGCGTTAAAAAAAACTCATTTTATTTTTATACTTATATTTTTTATTTGTTAATTTTTTTTTTCAATTACATTTTCAGATTCAGATGACAAGTAATTATAACTTATGTGAATCACCATGTATACAGGGTGATTGGTAACTGGCATGCCAAAATTTAAGAGGGATTCTACATTCAAAACAATCAATAAAAGTCCAATAAAGGTTAGTCCGGAAATGAGCCCTAAGGGAGCTATGGCCCTTCAAAATGGTACTAAAAATAAGATTTTTAACCAAATTTTATTATCGAAACTTTAACATACTAGTATGAATAACAGCATACTACACACATTTTATTATTTAACTACAACAAACAATGACGTCACACTTACTATTCTTAGTAACCTTGTACCCCTAGGTGGTTTGCTCGCATAGTAAGTATTTCTATCCTTTTCTATCATATTTCTGTCCTTTCCGAATCATATTTTTTTGACGAAGAAGAGGTTAGTGTTTTTGCCACTTTTGCAAGAATCTCGGCAAGAATGAATTCTATTGATATTATTTTAAACAATCGTCAGATATCATTCGTGGATAATATTTTTAAGCCATTACATTACATGTTTGTTTAACCTCGTACTATTCTACTTAATTAAGCATCCCCTAAGTCCAGGACTTGTGTGGGCTAGTAGTAGAGGGAACCACCGGCTTATACTGACTTTCGAACCAGTTTCTAGGGAGTGTCCGTTTCACTTATCGCCTTCGCCAAATTTCAATTATTAATTAACTGAAAAAGGCAAATCGGCGCCAGTGAGAATCGAACTCACGATAGTAGACTTGCTATGCATACGCGCTAGCCACTACGCTATGCCTCCCATTAAAATAGCTTTCATCAAGTCGGTAGATACATAGAACTCATAAAATAATTAAAATTACATATGTTTAGTTTTTAAGATTTTTCTTGGTAATTAATTTCAATTTTCATAAATCATTGGTTTGATGAGGTCAATAGATATTTTGCAATAAAGGAAGATATAAATCATGTTGGACCGCCAAAGGGATTTTTAAATTTTATTACTAATATATCATGGGCGGTTTTAGGGGGGGAGGCATGGGGGCCATGCCATTCAAGAAAGTTATAAAATAGTAATAAACGATAATGCAACAACAGAATATATGTAAGTAAATAAACTATTTACTTTTTGCTTGTAGCTCTAGTTTATAATCAATAAATTAAATATGTATTAACCCTAAATACAGTTTAATTAAACCCTACCTTAGAAGCAAGATCAAAGATAGATTAATTAAATAAGGACCTTTTCATCTAGCACACATACCGCTCGAAGTGTGATAGATATCTTTGTGTAAGATTAAAGTAATATTAAAATAATACCGCAATAGTATGAACTTTGTACTTGGTAATGATAGTGTCAAGTATGCCCCAGCTTACCATACAAATAACCGACAATAAATCCACATTACCATTCTGGTATCAGGTGTGACAAGAAAGAGATAATCCACTTTTCTATACTAGAGGAAATCCAATTCTCCATACTAGTGAGAATCCAACTCGCCATAGAATAACTCAATCAACTTTTTAACCTCGAAAAAGATTTTACTTTTACTTTACTAACTAACTATGACGTCATTTAAACAACACTCTTCAAACCATACTAGTATGTTATAGTTAAGGTAATAAAATTTGGTTTTTAATTAATAACTCTGGTACCATATGAGCTAGAGCGACGAGGTTTTGCATTTATACTAGTATTAACAAGGGTAATTATTTTATGTTATTTTATTTTTTTTTTGAATTTATCTAGGCGTGCCTAGATGGACAAAATGTGTGAGGCTTAACACATTTTTGCCCCAATTTTTTTTTTGTG
This sequence comes from Brachypterus glaber, assembly GCA_958510825.1. Taxonomy (NCBI): domain Eukaryota; kingdom Metazoa; phylum Arthropoda; class Insecta; order Coleoptera; family Kateretidae; genus Brachypterus; species Brachypterus glaber. Next base: position 12,497,333 of record OY294051.1, read on the forward strand.
TTTTTTTTTTGATTTTTTGTAAAAAATACCTATGAAAATTCATAATATACGAAACTTGGAGAGAATTTCAAGAGCTACAGGTTTGCTCATAACCACTTTTATGCACCAATGAATATCATCGAAAAAACAATTTCACCTTCAACATAGCTATTTTTGAACATAACTTGATTGTTATTAATTTAATAACAAAATTATCAGTAGTAATATCATAAGTGCATGTTGAATTATCGATAATTTTTTTACTGTATTAAAAAAATATTTTTCTTGGCAATTGTTTGAGTCCATTTTTGTGTTACAACCGCAGGTCGAGGAATTTTGACGAAAAATGCACGAAATCAATTTCCTTAAGCAAAATATTTTTTTAAATACAGTAAAAAAATTATGTATAATTCAACATGCACGAATGGTATTTTGAAAGACTATTTCACAAACAAAATAAGAAAGTATATAATTTTACAATGTTTCATGTGGTTTCATATTTAAATTAAAAATTTAAGAACTAAACAACAATATTACTTTACAACTATAATTAAAATTTTAAATCTCAAATTTGCCGCGATTTTTAAATCCACGATGTTCACCTGTTCGCGAATGTTGCCAAGACTAAACTTTGCTCCAGGGATATTTTATGCTTGAGATTATTCCAATAAAATAGTTGTTATCACATATATTAGCATTTAAATAAAGATCATTGCTGTTTTTGTTTAAAAAGTTTAATTTTTAACTGAAAAGAAATAAAATAACGGGTGTTTCCACCCGTAAAAAAAACAATTTCCTATCGGTTTGAAAAAGCTTTTAAGATGGAAAGTGCATAAAATATAATATAATATCCGAAATTAATTAGGGTTTATACCTAGGATGTTTTGGTACTAAAATAAGCATTTATATTGCTTATCAATAAAAATAAATTAACTAAAGGTAAGCTTCACAAATTAAAAACACATTTTGCAAAAATATAACATTTATTGAGATGTCAGTAACTGTCAGTTTCTTGTTTCCATAGTAACAAAGTGATAATTGCATATGTGCAAAAATTATCAGATTCATTTTGATATGATTGGTCAAGAAACTAAAAATGCAACGTTTGGCCTATATATTGTTTGTGAAATAGTCTTTACAAAAGTTGTTAAAAATTTGACTCTTAACAAAATTAGTAATATGCATTTTTATCGTAAGATGCATATATTATTATTATTATTATTATTAGGTACTTGCAAAAATATTACAGAAGCATGGAGAGCCCCAAATAAGCGTTTAGCTTGTGCTAGGGGCTCTCCATTAATTTTGAAAAAAAATATATTCAAATTTTGACGTTTTATAATTTTCACATTAAATTTTGAAATCCTTCTTCTGTGCTCCACCTTCATCTCCACGGATTCTCTTCCTCTTGATATATCTTCTAAACCGATATAACCGCTCTCACCCCTAAAATTTAAGATAGCGGACACCCCTTACGCAAATCACCCGGTGAAAAACTAACAGGAGTATTCCGTTATCATTTACTACAATCCTTAAAATTATCAGCCCGTGTGCATTTTTTGCAATTTACCAATCATTTGACTGCTGCACTAATTCTGCCCTGTTAAAGTAAAGCGCGGTAAGTAACACTTGTCGCATAGCGGCGTTTTCACATCAACCCTGATGTAATATTTTAAAAAGGCTGCTATTGACCAATGTCACTGCCCTTTACTTTATTAGGGCAGAATAGTCTAGCATGAAGTTTTTAGTGTTAAAGACAAATTCGAAAAAAAAAATCATTCGAGAACACTAAAGACAGTCGCTTATGTGTTGAATATAATATTTTTTCTACGTAAAGCTAGAAACTCAAAATATTAGTTAATTTTTTAAAATTTATTTTGATAAAGTAGCTGTTACTAGGAAAATATGTGTTTCTTTCTCCTTTTACCTCGTCAAGACAAATAGATGCATTTATAAAAAAAATATGTACAAGGATTGTGAAGTAGTAGTAGTAGTAAATTTTTTTTTTGGGTTGGCCAAATCCGGACAACTAGGCCATTTCTGGCCCTTTTTGTCACCCCCCCCCCCCCCCAAGGATTGTGAAACTCAAAGGATTATGGAAGATTGTACAAAATAAAAAAAAAAATTGTGAAGGATTGAAGATGATTGTGGAAGATTGTCAAAAGTTGTGGAATATTGTTAGGAATTGTCAAGGATTGTAGAAGATTGTTGCATAGGTGGCTTTTTAGTTCCTTATGACGTCAAAGCAAGGCCATGTCGATTTAGTTTAAAATGGCTCTATATCAAGCGTGTCATTATTTCAAGTATCATATTTTTCTGTTAATTGAGGACTAAATTAGCAACTTATCTATTTTTTATTTTAAGGAGGTCGGCAATGTCTCATTATATTATATTACTTGCTGTATAATAATATATCCCTTCATGCTACTTCCTAAAAATCGACATTAACATTTCTAAAATATTTTCATCAACTCAAGACTTTGTCTGGCTTATACTCCTATACCCGGTTAGAGCGGCAACTGGCGGAAAATCACCTTAATTGAAACATCATGAAAATATGTCAGGGTTAAAGGCTTACTTAAAAAATCAGTGGGCTGCAAGAATCGAATGGTTCCTTAGAAACGGTCTTCAGGACCAAATATTTGGCACACAAATATTCAATTAAATATTCGAGAAACAAAATTTGTGTTTTTTGGCTTTTTACGAAAAAAATTGCTTTCCCACTCCAGTTTTGACTAGAAAAGATAAAAATTTAAGTTCCTTATGACGTCAAAGCGAGATCATGTCGATTTAGTTTAAAATGGCTCCATATCAAGCGTGTCAGTATTTCAAGTACCAATTTTTTCTGTTTATACAGGACCAAATTAGTAACTTGGCTAATTGCGATTTTAAGGAAGTCGGCAATGTCTCATTATATTATAATACTTGCTGTATAAAAATATATTTCTTCATGCTACTTCCTAAAACCGACATTAACATATCTAAAATATTTTCATTAACTCAAGACTTTGTCTGGCTCATACTCCCATACCCGGTTAGAGTGGCAACTGGCGAAAAATCTTATTTCAAACATCAGAAAAACATGACATTAGGTCTGGGTTAAAGGCTTACTTAAAAAATCACTGGGCCGCAAGAATCGAATGTTTCCTTAGAAACGGTCTTCAGGACCAAATATTTGGCGCACAAATATTCAATTAAGCATTCGAAAAACAAAATTTGAGTTTTTTGTCTTTTTGCGAAAAAAAATTCTTTCCCACTCCAGTTTTGACCAGAAAAGATTAAAATTTAAGTTCCCTATGACGTCAAAGCGAGGTCATTTCGATTTAGTTTAAAATGGCTCCATATCAAGCGTGTCACTATTTCAAGTACCAATTTTTACTGTACATTAAGGACCAAAAAGCAACTTGGCTATTTTTGATTTTAAGGAAGTCGACAATGTCTTATTATATTATAATACTTGCTGTATAAAAATATATTCATTCATGCTACTTCTTAAAAATCGACATTAACATATCTAAAATATTTTCATCAACTCAAGACTTTGTCTGGATCATACTCGCATACCCGGTAACAGCGGCAACTGGCGAAAAATCCCCTTATTTCAAACATCAGAAAAACATGACATTGGGTCTGGGTTAAAGGCTTACCGAAAAAATCACTGGGCCGCAAGAATCGAATGGTTCCTTAGAAACGGTATTCAGGACCAAATATTTGGCACACAAATATTCAATTAAGTATTCGAAAAACAAAATTTGAGTTTTTTGTCTTTTTACGAAAAAAATTGCTTTCCCACTCCAGTTTTGACCAGAAAAGATTAAAATTTAAGTTCCTTATGACGTCAAAGCGATATCATGTCGATTTAGTTGAAACCATATCAAGCGTGTCAGTATTTCAAGTACCAATTTTTTCTGTTTATTAAGAACCAAATTAGTAACTTGGCTAATTGCGATTTTAAGGAAGTCGGCAATGTCTCATTATATTATAATACTTGCTGTATAAAAATATATTCCTAAAACCGACATTAACATATCTAAAATATTTTCATTAACTCAAGACTTTGTCCGGCTCATACTCGCATACCCGGTTAGAGTGGCAACTGGCGAAAAATCTCCTTATTTCAAACCTCAGAAAAACATGACATTAGGTCTGGGTTAAAGGCTTACTTAAAAAATCACTGGGCCGCAAGAATCGAATGGTTCCTTAGAAACGGTCTTCAGGACTAAATATTTGGCACACAAATATTCAATTAAGTATTCGAAAAACAAAATTTGAGTTTTTTGTCTTTTTACGAAAAAAATTGCTTTCCCACTCCAGTTTTGACCAGAAAAGATTAAAATTTAAGTTCCTTATGACGTCAAAGCGAGGTTATTTGGATTTAGTTTAAAATGGCTCCATATCAAGCGTGTCACTATTTCAAGTACCAATTTTTTCTGTACATTAAGGACCAAATTAGCAACTTGGCTATTTTCGATTTTAAGGAAGTCGGCAATGTCTCATTATATTATAATACTTGCTGTATAAAAATATATTCCTTCATGCTACTTCCTAAAACCGACATTAACATATCTAAAATATTTTCATCAACTCAAGACTTTGTCTGGCTCATACTCCCATACCCGGTTAGAGCGGCAACTGGCGGAAAATCCCCTTATTTCAAACATCAGGAAAATATGACATTGGGTCTGGGATAAAGGCTTACTTAAAAAATCACTGGGCCGCAAGAATCGAATGGTTTCATAGAAATGGTCTTCAGGACCAAATATTTGGCACACAAATATTTAATTAAGTATTCGAAAAACAAAATTTGAGTTTTTTTGTCTTTTTACTAGAAAAATTGCCTTCCCACTTCAGTTTTGACCAGAAAAGATTAAATTTTAAGTTTCTTATGACGTCAAAGCGAGATCATGTCGATTTAGTTTAAAATGGCTCCATATCAAGCGTGTCAGTATTTCAAGAATCATTTTTTTCTGTTCTTAAGGACTAAATTAGCAATTTGGCTAGTTTCGATTTTAAGGAAGTCGGCAATGTCTCATTATATTATAATACTTGCTGTATAAAAATATATTCCTTCATGCTACTTCCTAAAAATAGACATCAACATCTAAAATATTTTCATCAACTTAAGATTTTGTCTGGCTCATACTAGCATACCTCGCGAAAAATCTCCTGGTCTGGATTAAAGGCTTAGTAAACAATCACTGGGTGACAAGAATCGGTTCCATAGAAACGGTCTTCAGTACCGAATGTTTGGCACAAAAATATTTGCCATAAGTATTCAAAAAACTTTTTTTTGTCTTTTTACAAAAAAAAAGGCTTTCCCACTCCGGTTTTTACCAGAAAAGATTAAAATTTTAGTTCCTTATAACGTCAAAGCAAGGTCTTGTCGATTTAGTTTAAAATGGCTCCATATCAAGCGTGTCATTATTTCAAGTATAATTTTTTTCTGTTAATTGAGGACTAAATTAGCATCTTATCTATTTTTTATTTTAAGGAAGTCGGCAATGTCTCATTATATTATATTACTTGCTGTATAATAATATATCCCTTCATGCTACTTCCTAAAAATCGACATTAACATATCTAAAATATTTTCATCAACTCAAGACTTTGTCTGGCTTATACTCGCATACCCGGTTAGAGTGGCAACTGGCGAAAAATCTCCTTATTTCAAACATCAGAAAAACATGACATTAAGTCTGGGTTAAAGGCTTACTTAAAAATCACCGGACCGAATGAATCGAATGGTTCCTTAGAAACGGTCTTCAGGCTAAATATTTGGCACACAAATATTCAATTAAGTATTCGAAAAACAAAAATTTGAGTTATCTGTATATTCCTTCATGCAACTTCCTAAAACCGACATTAACATATCTAAGATATTTTCATCAACTCAAGACTTAGTCTAGCTCATACTCGCATACTTGGTTAGAGTGGAAACTGTCGAAAAATCTCCTTATTTCAAACATCAGGAAAATATGACACTGGGTCTGGGTTAAAGGCTTACTTAAAAATTCACTGGGCGGCAAGAATCGAATGGTTCCATAGAAACGGTCTTCAGTACCAAATGTTTGGCACACAAATATTCAAGTATTCGAAAAATAAAATTTGAGTTTTTTTTGTCTTTTTACGAAAAAAAATTGATTTCCTACTCCAGTTTTGACCAGAAAAGATTAAAATTTAAGTTCCCTATGACGTCAAAGCGAGGTCATTTCGATTTAGTTTAAAATGGCTCCATATCAAGCGTGTCACTATTTCAAGTACCAATTTTTACTGTACATTAAGGACCAAATTAGCAACTTGGCTATTTTTGATTTTAAGGAAGTCGGCAATGTCTCATTATATTATAATACTTGCTGTAAAAAAATATATTCCTTCATGCTACTTCCTAAAACCGGCATTAACATATCTAAAATATTTTCATCAACTCAAGACTTTGTCTGGCTCATACTCCCATACCCGGTTAGAGCGGCAACTGGCGGAAAATCCCCTTATTTCAAACATCAGGAAAATATGACATTGGGTCTGGGTTAAAGGCTTACTTAAAAAAATCACTGGGCGGCAAGAATTGAATGGTTCCATAGAAACGGTCTTCAGTACCAAATGTTTGGCACACAAATATTCAAGTATTCGAAAAACAAAATTTGAGATTTTTTTGTCTATTTACGAAAAAAAAATGATTTCCTACTCCAGTTTTGACCAGAAAAGATTAAATTTTAAGTTCCCTATGACGTCAAAGCGAGGTCATTTGGATTTAGTTTAAAATGGCTCCATATCAAGCGTGTCACTATTTCAAGTACCAATTTTTTCTGTACATTAAGGACCAAATTAGCAACTTGGCTGTTTTCGATTTTAAGGAAGTCGGCAATGTCTCATTATATTATAATACTTGCTGTAAAAAAATATATTCCTTCATGCTACTTCCTAAAACCGGCATTAACATATCTAAAATATTTTCATCAACTCAAGACTTTGTCTGGCTCATACTCCCATACCCGGTTAGAGCGGCAACTGGCGGAAAATCCCCTTATTTCAAACATCAGGAAAATATGACATTGGGTCTGGGTTAAAGGCTTACTTAAAAAATCACTGGGCCGCAAGAATCGAATGGTTCCATAGAAATGGTCTTCAGGACCAAATATTTGGCACACAAATATTCAATTCAGTATTCGAAAAACAAAATTTGAGTTTTTTTGTGTTTTTACTAGAAAAATTGCTTTCCCACTCCATTTTTGACAAGAAAAGATTAAAATTTAAGTTTCTCATGACGTCAAAGCGAGATCATGTCGATTTAGTTTAAAATGGCTCCATATCAAGCGTGTCAGTATTTCAAGTATCATTTTTTTCTGTTCTTAAGGACTAAATTAGCAATTTGGCTAGTTTCGATTTTAAGGAAGTCGGCAATGTCTCATTATATTATAATACTTGCTGTATAAAAATATATTCCTTCATGCTACTTCCTAAAAATAGACATCAACATCTAAAATATTTTCATCAACTTAAGATTTTGTCTGGCTCATACTAGCATACCTCGCGAAAAAATTCCTGGTCTGGATTAAAGGCTTAGTAAACAATCACTGGGTGACAAGAATCGGTTCCATGGAAACGGTCTTCAGTACCGAATGAAGTATTCAAAAAACTTTTTTTTGTCTTTTTACAAAAAAAGGCTTTCCCACTCCGGTTTTAACCAGAAAAGTTTAAAATTTCAGTTCCTTATGACGCCAAAGCAAGGTCTTGTCGATTTAGTTTAAAATGGCTCCATATCAAGCGTGTCATTATTTCAAGTATCGTTTTTTTCTGTTAATTGAGGACTAAATTAGCAACATCTGTTTTTTATTTTAAGGAAGTCGGCAATGTCTCATTATATTATATTACTTGCTGTATAATAATATATCCCTTCATGCTACTTCCTAAAAATCTACATTAACATATCTAAAATATTTTCATTAACTCAAGACTTTGTCTGGCTTATACTCGCATACCCGGTTAGAGTGGCAACGGGCGAAAAATCTCCTTATTTCAAACATCAGAAAAACATGGGTTAAAGGCTTACTTAAAAAATCACTGGACCGCAAGAATCGAATGGTTCCTTAGAAACGGTCTTCAGGACCAAATATTTGGCACACAAATATTCAATTAAGTATTCGAAAAACAAAATTTGAGTTTTTTGTCTTTTTACGAAAAAAATTGCTTTCCCACTTCAGTTTTGACCAGAAAAGATTAAAATTTAAGTTCCTTATGACGTCAAAGCGAGATCATGTCGATTTAGTTTAAAATGGCTCCATATCAAGCGTGTCAGTATTTCATGTACCAATTTTTTCTGTTTATTAAGGACCAAATTAGTAACTTGGCTAATTGCGATTTTAAGGAAGTCGGCAATGTCTCATTATATTATAATACTTGCTGTATAAAAATATATTTCTTCATGCTACTTCCTAAAACCGACATTAACATATCTAAAATATTTTCATCAACTCAAGACTTTGTCTGGCTCATACTCGCATACCCGGTTACAGCGGCAACTGGCGAAAAATCCCCTTATTTCAAACATCAGGATAACATGACATTGGGTCTGGGTTAAAGGCTTACTTAAAAAATCACTGGGCCGCAAGAATCGAATGGTTCCATAGAAACGGTCTTCAGGACCAAATATTTGGCACACAAATATTCAATTAAGTATTCGAAAAACAAAATTTGAGTTTTCTGTATAAAAAAATATTCCTTCATGCTACTTCCTAAAACCGACATTAACATATCTAAAATATTTTCATCAACTCAAGACTTTGTCTGGCTCATACTCGCATACCCGGTTAGAGTGGCAACTGTCGAAAAATCTCCTTATTTCAAACATCAAGAAAATATGACATTGGGTCTGGGTTAAAGGCTTACTTAAAAAATCACTGGGCGGCAAGAATCGAATGATTCCATAGAAACGGTCTTCAGTACCAAATATTTGGCACACAAATATTCAAGTATTCGAAAAACAAAATTTGAGTTTTTTTTTGTCTTTTTACGAAAAAAAAATTGATTTCCTACTCCAGTTTTGACCAGAAAAGATTAAAATTTAAGTTCCCTATGACGTCAAAGCGAGGTCATTTCGATTTAGTTTAAAATGGCTCCATATCAAGCGTGTCACTATTTCAAGTACCAATTGTTTCTGTACATTAATGTTAAACGATCATTATTATTATAATAATTTACTGATAAACGTTGATCAACCGAACGACAATCTTTATTGGCATTTATCATGTTATGAATAACTTCTTCGCGTGTTGCAATATTTATCGCATCTGAAAGTTTTTCTGGAGCTTCTGATAGAACTCGTTGCTTAATGGTCAAAATAAGGCCTGCCATAAATATAGCCAATTCCAGTTTATTTTCTAAAGAATCATTTAAAGGAGTAGTAATTGTCTGACTTGCTGCTAATTTTACTCTTACTAAAAAATCTTTGCATTTTTCACCAACCCTTTGTTTGCACGCCATAAAATTATTTAATACCTCTGAATAATATTTTGTTGTTTGATATTGGTTTTGCATTAATTTTTTTAAATCCGCCCAAATATTTTCTTGCTTAATTTCACTGCTTGACTGTACGAATCTTTTTGCTTGACCGATCATTTTTAAACGAGCCGTAGCAATTTGAGTTGTTTCGTACCATTACATACAAACAAAAAGTTCCCATATCTTCAATAAAATTTAAAAAATCATCGACATTTCCCGTACCATCAAATTCTTTAATCACCGCGATATTAGCCAAACTCATTTGGGACTCGACAAAATTGGGGGGTTACTTCACTTTAATGACATGTTCAGCCCAAGCTGTAGCTCTAGGATTTGGTTGAGTCTTTTTTTTTGTAAATTTATTTTTCTCCGTGTAACTGAATTTAAGATAAACTATCTAACTAGCTACTCGTTAATAGAGGACAGAAAATAACATAATACTTCGCATTTCGGAAAAATACATTCTCTTTGAATATTACACCAAAAAATCTGATTTTTTTTCTCAAAAAAGTCTAAAAAAATCAATGCCTAAACTTTCTTCTAACCCATTAAAAACGTGGTTAGCAATGATCTGATGTGCATATTAAAAAAAAATCGAAAAAAAATCCAAAAAAAAAATTTTCGGGAAAATTTCAGTAAAATTTCAGAAAATCTCACGCTGTCTTCTAACCCGCGAAACACCTGACAACCAATGTTATGAAACGTCTTTTTAATAGATATTATATTTTAATAAATATTTCAAGTTCATTACTTCTGAATATTAGATCGTTAAATTTTATCTATATAATCCGAGCGGCTGTTTATTTTAACACCATTATTTTTAATTATGGGTCGATGTACCCTCTGATAGTTTCTAAGATTCATAAATTATACAGAAATGCTAGGGACTTGAGTTTAAGAGAAGCGTTCCTTAATACTAGTTCCAACTGGTACTAAGTCACTTTATATTACAATATTTGAAGTCACTATTATTTTGTCAGCCTCGATTCGTGAATCAAAGGATGACAAAACAATATATGGTAGAACTATAATTCTTCTACTAATGCAAGGGTACACTAAAATGCCGGCTAGCCAATCGTAGATTGGGTCGTGAAAAACTAGTTTATAATCGCGCCACCCGGTTTATTTTGATGAAAATACCCTGTGCTTAAAAACGAGAAAAAGATTGATCATTACACTTTATATTGGCTTGTTGCCCTAAATCAAAGTCAATACATGAAAATTATAGTGGTTTACAATATAACAAGACCGAAGTATGCATACTATGTTTACAGGTAATTTACATTTACTATTGCTAATAATGAAATGCAGAACTGGTGGTAAATGCTGTAGATTTCACAATACAGTGCAGGAATGCTTAACTGTAATGCAGTAAATAGGCTGTGCATGCAAGCTGTAACTACTGTACCGATGTTGATGTAAGAACTACTCTAAACACTAACCTGGTGATGAACATATCTATAGTACTTATCTGTTGAAGGTGCTACTACTGTCCCAAAACGAAGCAGGTGAATAACAAGCAAAGCAGGTATCTAGTTTCTAACCAGTGTGATCGGTCAAGCAGCTAAGAAGAAGAGGTTCCGTAGCTGGTACACTACGATGGCTGAAGTATAAAGCCAAAACTACAGGTATTCTAAAGTCTGTTACTAAAGGCCTAAAAGAATAAAAGGACAACATTTGAGCAGGTACTTACTTTTAAATCAAAGAAAGCATATACATACCCATGTGGCCTTTAACGAAAATAATATAATATATACATCAATATTGCCAAATATATTTGTTAACTGGCTTAAATCCGTATTACATGCGATACAATTTGCTAAGACATCCCGAAAATACAAAAATCAATCAAACACACGTGGTACGTTAGCAATTGTAACGGGCATTTGGGATCCCGTTCCAGACTAATTTTAAGACCCCTCGATAAGAAGAGATGTCTCTTTTGTTGTTATTAAAATTACCTGGCATATTGCTGGTTCTATGTTTCACGATTATCCCTTGTTTTAAGTATCATATAAGTACACTAGACTCAGTTTCCCCTTTGAGATTAATTTTAGTTAGTTACCTTGGGTTCATATTTGGTCGAGTTTCCCATGTTATCAGTAATCATGAGTATTCCAGTTTTCAGTAATACGGCAATGCTTATTCTGTTCAATATCCACAAATATATATCTCACACTTTGTTTAATAAATAGTTTAACACACATTTCCCCTTAATTGTTTTAAATAAATGTTTATTTTGAAAATTGTTACTACTAACCTTCGCCTTGGTACAATGTCAAACACCGTCAAATGTCACGTTGTTACCAACATAATACCTATTTCCGATTAAATTCCCTATGACCGTTTCAAATATGATCAAATATTTAACTTTAATTAACTGTTTCTACTGAGATATTACCATTTCATAATTTTATTATGGTAATAACCCCTATTTTCATGTCGAAATAACCTTATAGTCAAATTTTATTAATAAAATCATTAATTAAACAAATACAACAACTTTTCGCCATCTAGCGATTAAAATTGATATTTAGATTAATTTTAAATACTAGAGTTTGCGCAGTACGAGATCGTCATGACGTTAGCGGCAAGATGAGCTTTTTCTTTTTGCTGCTGGAAGCCAATGTAGCGTCTTCATGTAAATTTTGTTAAATTTTAAATTTAGTTTAAAGTGTCGAACAGAGAATTTTCGGCACTTTACTTTTACTGGCGAATACACTTTACCTTTACTGGGAATACACTTTATTTTTACTGGGAATAAATTTTACTGGGAATAAATTTTACTGGGAATAAATTTTACTGGGAACATTCTGCTAACTGCGTAATTAAACCATGCTAAGTTATTGTCCATCCCAGATGTCTTATATGCATTGAGTTTAGTCCCACATGCATCAATAAGGACATATTTCTGGTCCAAAGACGTTCCCTGAGGATTTGAATGTTTTTGTCGTAGATTTTGAGACTGAAACCATTGAAAAATTGACCTTTGATCTCCACATGTTTTCCAGGTTGTATTTTTTATTATTTTGGTTAAACCTATCACAGTAGTATTCCTAGTTATAATATTATAGTGTTTTGTCGTACGTTATACCCAATTTGTCCATTTTATACAATTTATTTACTCGTTTTGTCGTAAATTATATAGTCATTTAATATTTAGTTTCTTTTGACCTATTTATGCTCAAACTGTTGCATTTTGATCTAAATTTTAATAATTAAATAGTAATATTAAACTAGAGATTATTTTTGTTTCTATTACTAACCTTCTGCAAAAGATATTTGTCGAACAAAATCTAAATATTATTCTTTGTTTACTTTCCATTTTTTATATGTCCTTAATCAAATTATTTGAAGTGGTTGTAATTATAGGTTATAGGACCAAAATAAATGCTTTTTTTAACGTAAAATCGCCAACGTTTCAGGCACCTAAACGGTCGCTCTTCTTCAGGGCTACAACAAGGTTTATTAATTAGAACATACATTAAATGAATAAAATAACATTTGGAGGTTATGTTACCCTAATTACTTCATTCAGCATATTGCCAAAATAAAAATAATATTAGGCATAGTATACGCCTTACGTAAAACATTAAACCATATAAATAACAATACAATGTAAAAAACTATTAACAATGACTTCTGACAAACGAAATTTCGACATAAATTAAAATAAAATGCAAACTATTTGTTTGAACTATTTTTGCGGGACAATATGCCTACTTATTTTCAAAACCAATTAGTCGACTTTTTGTGGAGTAGCGGTTACTAACCAAGTTGGGGGAATATGTATCTCTTTCTCTCTCAACTCATATAGTAAACAGAGAAAGGAAAGAGATACACTTACAAGTTAACCGGCATTACCACAAAAATTGTCTATTAATATTTTCTTTACATGTTGATTAGTTGTAAATGAATAAATAAATCTCTAATATAATTCAAAATCACATTACATTATTATTTCTAGACTATCCGCGAGCAACAACTCCCACTCAAGCCAAACAAATATTCAGTTCATGTAAATATTTTAATCATTTATTAATGTACAAAATATTTGGTTGGAATATGTATCTCTTTCTCTCTCAACTCATATAGTAAACAGAGAAAGGAAAGAGATACACTTACAAGTTAACCGGCATTACCACAAAAATTGTCTATTAATATTTTCTTTACATGTTGATTAGTTGTAAATGAATAAATAAATCTCTAATATAATTCAAAATCACATTACATTATTATTTCTAGACTATCCGCGAGCAACAACTCCCACTCAAGCCAAACAAATATTCAGTTCATGTAAATATTTTAATCATTTATTAATGTACAAAATATTTGGTTGGAATATGTATCTCTTTCTCTCTCAACTCATATAGTAAACAGAGAAAGGAAAGAGATACACTTACAAGTTAACCGGCATTACCACAAAAATTGTCTATTAATATTTTCTTTACATGTTGATTAGTTGTAAATGAATAAATAAATCTCTAATATAATTCAAAATCACATTACATTATTATTTCTAGACTATCCGCGAGCAACAACTCCCACTCAAGCCAAACAAATATTCAGTTCATGTAAATATTTTAATCATTTATTAATGTACAAAATATTTGGTTGGAATATGTATCTCTTTCTCTCTCAACTCATATAGTAAACAGAGAAAGGAAAGAGATACACTTACAAGTTAACCGGCATTACCACAAAAATTGTCTATTAATATTTTCTTTACATGTTGATTAGTTGTAAATGAATAAATAAATCTCTAATATAATTCAAAATCACATTACATTATTATTTCTAGACTATCCGCGAGCAACAACTCCCACTCAAGCCAAACAAATATTCAGTTCATGTAAATATTTTAATCATTTATTAATGTACAAAATATTTGGTTGGAATATGTATCTCTTTCTCTCTCAACTCATATAGTAAACAGAGAAAGGAAAGAGATACACTTACAAGTTAACCGGCATTACCACAAAAATTGTCTATTAATATTTTCTTTACATGTTGATTAGTTGTAAATGAATAAATAAATCCCTAATATAATTCAAAATCACATTACATTATTATTTCTAGACTATCCGCGAGCAACAACTCCCACTCAAGCCAAACAAATATTCAGTTCATGTAAATATTTTAATCATTTATTAATGTACAAAATATTTGGTTGGATGTGGCCGGTTGGATTGTTTGGTTGTGACGAATAGGTTTTATTTCTGTCAAATAGACTATTTTGTTCCCATTAATAAATAATTTTGAAATTAAAATATTTACATGAACTGAGTATTTGTTTGGCCTGAGCGGGAGTTATTGCTCGCGGCCGAATAGTTTGATTGGCCAATTTGCATTCACATTGTAAAATTTTAAAATTTCACGTGAAAAATGGGTATTTGACTTGTATACCGTGTAGAATAATTAAAATCTAAAATTAAAATTTTGTGTATTTCGGTATATTAGTAATAAGTAATAATATAAGTAGCCAAGCGCACATCTCATTTAGCTCGAGACATTGTTACATGTAATTTCTCACTGTATACAGTGAGAAATTGTCTCACCGTAACTAAAATCTAAATGTTGAAAGTCTGGTTTATCTTTAGCTTTATATGGAGTGTTTTAGATCTCTGGAGCCACACATTTAAACCCCTGTTTAGCTATTTTAGGCACCACCTCTGGTTCTGTTTCATAACCTAACCTCAAATCCGTATTTCCCAAACACTTACATTTTTGACTTCGGGAATCCACATGCATTTCGTGTATTGGTTCTCGGGTTAGTAAATCGGATTTTGTTATGATACTTCTATCTATTAGACAATAATTCATTTGTTTAGAATGCGGTATTTTTGTTTGGTTAGGTATTTTTAAATATATATATCAGTGAAACATGAGCTATTGTAGTTTTATCATATAAACAGTATGGTACACATTTAAGTGAAATTTCCTGGGTAGTTTTCTAGAATCGGCCTTATTTAGTTTATTATTTATCATATATTTACACTAAACTGTCAAATGAAAACGTTCCTTTTGCGCAAGTGCAAACGTTGCATTACAGATGGTAACAGAAACCTGTTGTTATTTAATTAAAATTGGGTAAATTTAAATTTGTTTATAATTAAGGAAACAAGACTGTTCGTTCACTGTATTAGAGAAATTAATTGTTATTAATATATATATATATATATAATAGTAGTTTTTATTTATGGGAGTCAGCCAATTTGAGAGGGCAGAAAAAAGGCTTATTTATTTATTCAAGCTTTAGGTTTTTATTTAAAACCTTCATCAGGAAACTGAAAATACAATTTTACAATGACATACACTAAAAATCTGTTATTTAATAACTTAGAACTTACCAAAATGTTAAGCTATAGAAAAAACTTCACGCATTTTGGAACAAACGTAAAAACATATTAAAATTTTTGTGGAACCATTCTAATTACAGTAACGAAACAGCCAAAAATACCTAAGCAATATATATATATATATATATATATATATATATATATATATATATATATAT